>CM052798.1:10797711-10821851 GCA_028533885.1 Nasua narica | reverse complement strand
TTAAAGTTCAAGGATTAAATTCAAGGAGATTGCCACACTTAGAACAGCGTCTGGCACATAGGAAGTATTACATATGCATAAATGATTTCTAAAGAAATGATTGATGCTCCTTGCACAGCTCATAAACTGGGGACCACAGCTGAGGTACACACCTCTTCCTATTCTTGTGCACACAGCCTGCAGGGCCCTCCACTATGCCCAAGCCCCCATGACACCAGCACCCTCCAAGGCCCTGGACCAGAGCTCAACCACCGCAAGTCCCCTGGCTCGGGGGAGGGCAGCCGAGGCAGGCCTGAGCCCCAAGGAAGCCCTGCACAGCTTGCAGGAAGAGCCCAAGGGGCTCAGCCCCAGGGGCCTGCAGACCCCCAGGCCTCTGGCTCTTACCCATAAATGTCCACGAGGGTCTCCACGCCAGCCACACACACGGCGCTGGTGGGATGCTCCAGGGACACGCGCACGATCCTCTGCAGTGACATGCTGGCCTTGGGACCGGGCTTGGGCCACCAAACCCAACACTGCCCAGCAGGTCCCTTGACGTGTGGTTTAAAGGGCCCCGGCCCCGCCTCTCCAGCCCGGAATGCTAGCTCATTGGCTCCAGTCCTGGAAGCCCAGCCCCTTCCCAGAGCCGGGAGCTCAGGATTGGCCGGAAGGAACCCATCATTTGCATAGGAACTTGTGCTCGGCCCCCAGCACGAAGGGCGTTAGTTCCTCCCTCTAAGGGAGCAAGTCCCCACAGGCACCTGGCTGGGGCACAGGGCTTTGAGGGGTGAGGGAGACAAAGATGTGGGTTATTGGCCTGGGCACCTCCTTCCCTTTCCACACTCCCCCTCTCCCCCTTTCCTGCATTTTCAGAGGTGATACGGCTTAGAGGGGAGCTTCTCTACCCTGCTGGAGGAGCTGGTGAAAATGCGGATTCCCAAGCCCCGCCTCCGGTCTGACGCAGCCGGTTAGGGGGTGCCGCCTGGCATGTGGATTTTTTTAAGCACCCCAAAGCATTTTGAGAAACTTTGAGGAACACCAGCCTTTTTCTTTTCCTTTTCTTTCTTTTTTTTTTTTTTTTTCACCAGCCTTTTTCTTAAGAGCGTGGAGCATAAGAAGCAGGATTGGATTCAGCCCTGCGTCAACCACATCCTGGCTGTGCTGCTGGGACGAGTCACTTCATTGCTCTGTGCCTCACGTGTCGCTTCTGAAAATGCTGTTGCAGGGCTTACACGGGACGGCGTGGGCAGAGCTGCGGTGTGGAGCTCGCCATTATTTTATTACTGGTGTTGTCATTATTTTCACACGCCAAAAGCCTGTGAAGGGGTGGATGGTGCAAGTTAAACTCTCTCCCGCTAGAAAGAGCTTAGAACATCAGTGTAGGGAAGCTCACTCGTCAGGTGGGGAAACTGAGGCCAGAGGGGGCAGTTGGCCACCTAAAGCAGCAGGAGCAAGGGCTCTGGGGAGAGGGGTCTTGGGTTCAGACCCCGACTCCACCATGCACCAGGTACGTGGCCTTGGGTGGTTACGTTCCCTCTCTCCGAGCCTTGGTTTCCTCACCTGTAGAAAATGTGGCTGATCACCCGCCGGGCAGAGATAATGGCGGGGACACACCCTACCCAGCCAGGCTCTAAAGGTGCTGAATAGAAGAAGCTTCCTCCCTTCTCTCTGGCAATGCTGCCAGTCTGAGGCAGGGGAGGGACCGGGGCCCGTGCCCCAGAGTCCCCAGTGGGTGAACTCCCAGCAGTTCAAGGATCTCAGCAGGACTCTAAGGCTGGTGCTCTTCTCTCCCGGAGTCTGGGAAGGATGTTCTCAAGGAGAGCTACTGGGCTGCTAGATTCAATGACAGCTCTACTTTTTTGGGCTGGAAAATGGCTTGATGGCTGACTTAGCTCTGGGTAAGAGTCAGGACTCAGAAGGAAGTTCCAAACAGTCTCCCTACCTGCTCGTGAGCACAGCTGGGGAATCGGTGCAGAGAGCAGGGCCTTCCCCCTGGGCATCGGCCCACGGCGCTGGGGCAGGACCAGCTTCCAGCTTAGAGCCCTATAATCTCCCTTTGAAAGTAAACCCAGGCCTTCACCTCTTCCCAGTTAATACCAGCTTGTAGCAACACATCTGTGGCTCGTTCAGACTAAAGTGTCAATGACTGATGGGCAGCAACTTTTTGCCTTTTAGTCCACGACAAAAGATAGAATAAAGTGAATGAGTGAGTGTCAAAGGTGGCCATCTGAGGCAGCAGCCAGTGTGTAGGATGAGAGGGATGGTATTTTCAGGTTCCTGAAATTAGAACACTGAGGCTGGGTAAGCCGGTAGCTTTAGAGGCAGGAAAAAAAGGGGATCAAAGTAGCCTTTGGCCCTGGGTACCAGTCCCTCTGAAGAATCTCCTACCTCTGCCAGTAGGGCCCAGCCCGCCTGCATCGCAGAGATGGATAGATAGCCCAGGGAAGGAAAAGGTAGGACCCACCTCTCCCTGATTGCCATCTCAGCGGGGCAGTTGGCCTCAGAGCCTTGGGTCTGTGCCAGCATCCTGCTGAATCAGCCTGCCTGCCTGGCACCAGCCCCAGGGGCTCTCCCAGCCAGGCAGGAGCTGCCCATGGCCCGCAGAAGTTAAGCCAAGGAGCTGGACATGGTAGGTGGAATTGGAAGGAGGGGCCTCCAATCCTCCCCGCCTCCCCGCAGCCCAACAAACAGAAGCTAAGGAGGCAGCCACTTGAAGAAATGCATGTTGACGTTTTTATTGGTCACGGAGGAGATGATCGGTCACCCAGAACATGCTCGGGGGGGACATCAGGGCCCTCGGACAACTCCAGCAGCAATCCCAGAGCTTCCCACGCTCAGGGCAGCTTGAGAAGGCCTGCTCCCCACCCTCCCTATCCCCCTGCAACGCCCTTTCCCCTCCACCCACAGCCTTTCCCGGGGGAATCTCAACCCTGGCTGCACTCCCTTGGCCCCCGAAGAGTTTCCCTTCTCTCCTTGGCTCAGTCTAGGCTGGGTCATGGTTGTGAGCAGAAGTGCAAAGGTTAGACCAGGGGCTTGCAAATGGGGTCCCCAGAGTCTTCTGGAAGGGGAGAACCCAGGTACACCACCGCCGCCATCTTAAACCAGGGCACTTCTGTTTCATCTGCTTCATATGTCCGGTGTCCATAGAAGTTTCCGATTGCCAAGTGTTCCGTGGCTCACAGTGTAACAGTGGCTGGCTGGCCCGGTCTTGGTCTTACCAGGGGTCAGTGGAAACCCTGCTGGTGGAGGCCTGGGGCTGAGAGCCGCTGGGGTGGCCCCAAAGGCAATGGCGGGGGCGTATGGGCTGGCTCCCTTGTGCCCTGGTCGGCCTGGGGCAGAGCCGCCCCTCGCCCAGCACTGACCAAGCCTGCCTGCCCATGCGCGTCCTGGTGACCTCACCCGGGGCCGGCCTCTTAACCTCCCTCCACCCCGGTGGCAGTCCTCGTCCCCTCTTTGGGGGGGTCGGGGGTGGACACAGGCCTGCCATGGGGTTGACTACAACGGAAACCCAGGCTACGTGCAGGGTTTCTGAGCTGCCGAGAGGGACCGGGTGAGCCTTCCCTCCCACTGCCTGCAGAACCAAGGGGAATAATTAAAGACAATTAAAGGAAATTAAACCCCACCTTCAGAGATAATCTAATGGCCCCCCACCCTCTCCTAACATCTGGGCCCCTGCGCCCTATGACATCTGGAACGGTCAGCCCCCCTTTGCATCCAGAGTCCAAAATCCGAAGTGGGGACCAGGCCCCACAGCTCGACCTCAGGCCTCCACTTCCTCCGCTGCCCTGGCCTCCTGCCAGCCTGCCTCTGTGCGCCCCCGGAGGCCTCTCCCTGGCCTCACAGTGTTTGGGGGCCGGAAGCAGTCAGCACTCAGCACTCATAATTAAAGGCTTTCTAACCAGGTAACAAGTACCCTCCTGAGGACGGAGTCAGGTATTAAAGGGGTTTTGTTGCCTTTTCTTTTTTAAACGGGCCCTCAGATGCGGGGTTTTCCTGTCCTTATTTGTCTCTATAAACATGGCTGAGGAGTCCCAGGAGGTCCCAGCTTGAGGGCCCCATGCAGGAGAGCACGGCCAGAGAAAAGACGGCGCTGCCCCCCTCCTGCTCCTGCTCTTACGAGAACCACAGGCACCGGTGGCCCAGGCCCCCACCCCAGAGCCCAGGCCCTCTGGGTCCCCCTCCTGGTGCCGATGTGGAAGGAAGGGCAGAACAGAGGGGGAGTTACTTAGAGTGACCAGGCACAGCTGGCCGTGAACTTGTTAAGGCCATTGCTCTTTTCCAGAACCTCTAGGAGTGGTGGATCAGGAAGGGGGAGGGAGGAATGAGGAGAGTCCTCCTCAGGCCGGGGAGGCCCCTCCAGGGCAGGGGGGTGTCCCATGTCCACTGCCGTATCCCCGGGCCTGCGGTGGCCGGCACGTTTGCAGGCACTCGGGAAGAAGCGCCCGGGACCCCTCTAAGAGGAGGGAGGCCGGTGGGAGTTTTCTCGTGCTCACCCTGGCGGAGCTCCCTGGCGGGGCTCCCTGGCAGGTGGGCAGGGGGATGGAGGGCAGAGGCGAGCCTAGGGCACCATGTGCCACCACTTAAAGGAGAAGGGCTTCCGGCGCACGTTGGTGCCGCAGTGGATCTCCCCGAGTAGCTCGTGGTAGGACAGATAGTCGTCGATGAAGGTGCAGCGAAGGCCCAGGGGCTCCAGCAGGGCACGCACCTTCTCCTCCAGGCAGCATCGGCCGTTGATGATGGGTCCGAAGGGCTTGGGGATGCCCAGGTGCTTGCCTAAGACCACCATGTTGACCTGCAGAAGAGGGAAGGTGAGGGAAGGCTTGCTACCTGGGGATGCCCCCCCACAGGGCCCTGTTCCCAGGTCCGTCCCATTTCATCAGCATCCCTGGGCTGCGAGGGTGGGTGCTTGCTCAAAAACTAGGGTCTTTGGAGAGAATAAACGGATTCGTGGTTGGAAGAGAGGATTAATACCAAGTAGGGCTGCCAGAAACATACATTGACCTTTATATGAATGACAGTATTCCTCCAATACTTTCTATCAGAATATCGTCAGATTCTAACAATTTAGTTAGAGCAAGCTTTCACCAACATCAGCCAGAAACTTTGTACAACAAATATCTACAAGGTCTACAGTGTGAATGTCCTTTTGGTGCAGTGCCCTTGTGCAGTGCACAGCTTGCTCAACTCTCCCTGGAATCCCTGATAAGTGTTATGGTTTATTGAACATCCCCTATGTGCCAGATACAGCATCAGTAAACCTCACAGCATCCCTCTGAGTCAATGGCTAGGGAAGATCAAGTAACATAATCCGGACTACACAATCAGAGAATGGAGGGATGAGGGTGCCTGGGTGGCTCTGTCGGTTAAGTGTCTGCCTTCAGTTCAGGTCACCATCCCAGGTTTCTAGGATCGAGTCCTGCATTGGGCTCCCTGCTCCTCGGGGAGCCTGCTTCTCCCTCTGCCTCTCTCTCTCTCTCTCTCCCTCTGTCTCACGAATAAATAAAATCTTTTTAAAGGTAGAAAGAGAGAGACAGAAAGAGAGAGAGAGAATAGAGAGACTGAAATTTGATGTGGCTCTAACTCACGCCCAAACTCTTGTTCTTTATCTTCCGCCAGAGTTGGTAGCCCTGTGGCTGCCTGGGGGCTGAAGAGTCAGGGTGAGGGGCTAGGAGCCCCTCGGGGCATCTCAGTCTCCAGGGGCGCTTCCACTTCCCTGGCTGAGGGCCGTAACCCTGGGGAAGGGAAGTTCCCCAGGACGGGACGGAAGGGTCTCAGAGAGAACCTCGGCCAGAGGAGCTGTCCTTGGTGTTCCAAGGGGACTCTCAGGACCAGTGGTCTGGAGGCTGGTGCTGGGTCATCTCAGCGTGGGGTGGGCTACCCTGGACTCCGCGCTCACATTCTCCGGGCCGAGGCCCCTCGGCCTCAAGTCTGCCCTGCAGGGCCATCTGCGGCGGGGAAGAGCATGAAGCTGGAGGGTCCTCTGGGGTCCGTCCCATGGCCTCGGCCTTGAGCTACCCTGCTGCCCACAAATGGGCCAGAATGTGCTGCGTGGAAGTGGGGCAAGTGGAGGGACAAAGGACCGGGAGAGGGGATGAGGATTCAGGAGCCCAGAGGCTCCTCACTTGTGGGTGACCTTAGGCAAGTCAACCACTCTGCTCGGAGGGGCTGTCTCCCCCTCTGACAAATGAGGGGATTCAGTGAGTGTTCCCTGTGGGGCTCCTCCAGTGAGGACATACTGGGGATCGTTTAGCAGGGTCTGGACTGAAGCTCAGGGATTCCCACAGAGGAGTGGGTGCTGGGGTGGGGGCTTCCAAAAGAGGGCTGGCCAAGGTCATGGGCTCGGGCCCAGGCTTTCCCCCAACCTTCAGGCAGAACCAGAGCCTGGGCGCCCCTCAGTGCCTCCCTGACCAATATGGTGGCCACTGGCCGCACGTGGCTGTTGGAAATGAAATTAAGTAAAAGTATAAATTTCATTCCTTAGCCACACTAGCCACATTCTAAGTGTTCAGGAGCCACATGTGGCTTGGTGGCTCCCACGTCGTGTTGTGCAGACACAGAACATTGCCATCCCCTGAGAAAGTTCTAACAGACCGCACCACCTTAGAGTAGTGGTTCTCAATCAGGGTGACTTTGTCCCCAGGACATTCCCGTTGTCAGCGAAGGGAGTGCACTGGCATCTCGTGGGCAGGGGATAGGGACGCTGCAGCCACCCCACGAGGCACAGCACGGCCACAACAACAAAGGATTCAGGCCCAGACATCAGGAGAGCCAAGGTCATGAACCCCTGCCTTAGAGGGCTCTGCCAGGACGCCAGGGTGAGGAGGCAGGAGTGAGTGCACATCCTGGCAGAGAAGCCCCGCCCCACACACGTGCCCCTTGGCTTGTCCAGTGACCTCCGGCTGAAGAGGGACGGTCTCCCGTCCTGGGGAGCCGCCAACACCCTGACATCCTTTCCCAAGGTGTTAATGGTTTAGCCAGCACCGGGCTGATAGCATCACCGGCCCCTCCCAGAGGCCACACTGGTGAGATCACATCTAAGCATTTGCTTGTCAGCTGCCTGCCTTAATGACAGCCAGGGAGGCAGCCACCGTGGGCCCGCCTGCTCGCTGGGAGCCGCACTGCGGAGCAGCCCGCAGGGGGCCAGGGTGTGGGCAGAGCCGGCAGCTGAGGCCCAGGAAAGGATGCCTGAAACACTGAAACCAAAAGACGCCTCCTTTTTCCACCTGGGAAAAAGAAAACGCCCTTAGCTGCGGGGCTGCCCCGAGCACGGAAGGAGGTTCAGCAGCACCCCAGCCTGCACCCACAAGATGCCCATAGCTCCCCCATCCTCACAGCAATAAGAAATGTCCTTGGGGGGCAAAATCGCCCTGGTTGAGAACCACTGATGGAGATGCTCTGTAAGAGGTCTGCAAGCCGCACCCCCCCCCCAGTCCCCACGTCCGGCTTCCGTCCGGCTTCCCTCGGGGGACAGGAAATGCTTCTCCTCTGGAACCCCAACTGACCCCCTCTGGACCCTGCCGGGCCCCAGGGAAAGGAAATGACCTTCTTCTGCGCTCTCACCATGTCAGGGAAGAAGGCTTCTGCATAGGAGCCCTTCAGGGAGAAGAGCTGGGGGATGTCCACGATGTCCCGCTCGGTCAGGCCCAGCTCCCGCTTCAGCACCTCCCGGTTCCAGTCGATGCAGCTCTGGGGGCAGGAGGAGAGGCAGCCGGGAGCGCCCAGGGAGCCAAGGGGGGCTCTAACGCTTGCTGAATGCCGACTGTGTGCCAGGCCCGGCGCACAGCCCTTGGCACCCTCGCACTTCTTCGATCCTCCCAACAGCTGTGGCCACTGCCACCCCCAGATGGGGAAACTGAGGCTCAAGGGACCTGCTCAAGGGCACAGAACTAGGACGCGGGAGAGCTGGGATTTGGACCCAGGCAGTTTCTGGTTCCAAAAGTGCCTGCCACTACACCACACTGCCCCAGCTGCAGCGAGACCTGTACCCCTGTGCGTCTCAGCAGTGAGGGAGAGAGTGCCAGACTCCACTCTGGAGAAGGGAAGGGCCGCCTCCATTTACAGAGCACAGCTGCGCAGGAGGTCCTGCACGCTGCACGTGGCCGGCATCAGCCCCGCCCCTCCCAGAGACCGCCTTCCGCCCGCCCACGTGCGGGCATTAGCTCCGCCCCTCCCAGAGACCTCCTCCCCGCCCCGAAGTCTTGCTTGCCGGATCCCCTTGACTCCCGCCCGCCCCACCCCTCACCCCCACGGGGCTCCATTTCTCCACCACATCTCTCTCCTCTCACTCTGCTTCCCTGGAACCTGGAAACTCATTTCCTCTGAGCAGAGCCAGCTCTCCCTCATCAGACTGGGAGCTCCCTGAGGGCACTGTGTGTCTCCTCCACCGGAAGCCGGGCTTCCCCCTGCAGAGGCCCGCCCTTACCCACAGGTTTCAGCAGCCCCCAAGACAGAGGCCCCGGGGCTGAGCTCCTGACCCTCACCCCAGCAATTCCTGGGGCTGCTTGTCCTGGGAGCTGGGGGACCCCCCCCAAGGGCCCTCACCTGTACGTAGAGACTGTCTTTCCTGAGACTGCGGTCCGCCAGCATCTCATTAATGCTTCTATTCAACCGGTGACTCAACCCTGCAAGAGAAAGAAGCCAGAACGGGAGGCTTAGGGCGAACTGCCCAGGGCCATCTCGGGCCTGGGGCTGCAGAATCCAGGCCAGGATTTTTCTCCCACCTCAGGGCCAGGGTCTGACGCTAGGACGCTAGGAGGGAGAGAAAGACAGAGACCGGAGACCCTGCAGGACCCAGGCTCTGGCTGCAAGTACATCCCGGGGTTGGAGCCCAGGCTCCTCGGTAAGGGACTCCCGGCTTAGCGCTGTGTCATTAGGGTGCAGCTACCATTACTGAACACCCACCATGCTCTGGCACCCTACTAAATTTATGATTAATCTCTAAAACAGTGCTGGGGGGTTATCACCCCCAACTCAGAGCAGAGGAAATTGAGGCACTGAGCGGTTTGGAATGCAATCTTCATCTCCCAGCACAGGATTCGAACCTAGGTCTTGAAGCTCTGCCACATCCCTTCCAGTGCCCCATTTCTCAGGTGGGAACACCGAGATCCATGGTGGGAAAGGGGGAGGGGCTCAAGGGGCCCAGCCAGGTCCTTGGACAGCCTGTCAACTCCCAGAGTCAGGTCCACAGAGCGGCCCGGCCACACACCTAGCTTCTTCCCTACTCCCCCACTCTTGAGCCCCAAGCCTTGCCTCATCCTGGGGACAGCCCTGAGCCACACACTCCTCCCTGAGCCTCCGGAGAAAGGGACGAGGGGGAGGGTGCAAGATCAGCAGGGTGCACATTGTTTCCGGTGGCTTTCCTCTCCTGGGGTGTGGCCAGGAGTCACCCACTCTTACTGCGGAGGTCACCCCCTGCGTGTGCCTGGGACAGTCCATTGGCCTCTTGGCTTCCCTGCCTGGGCCCAATAAAGGGACAGCCGACAGCCCTGCTCCTAGGTGAGGGTGTTGGGAGAATTGGTGATGTCCAGCTTGGAGCAGAGGGATCGGAGCAAGGCAAAGGCATAGCCACGAAAGGCATCCTCGGAGCCTAGGGCTGGCACTGAGAGGGCAGGATCCCCGCGAGGGGACTGGGCCATTGGCACTCACCATCAAATTGGGCGGCCTCCCCGTACCCCTCCTCTTTCTTCTCTTGGAACAGTCTGAGGCAAGCGCTGGGGCTCGCCAGGAGCAGCCGGAAGCCCTAGCACAGAGGAAGGAAGAATATCTCAGTGGATGGGGTCCCCCTAGATCCAGGAGACCCCAAACTCAGGAAGGGCCTGAATTCAGAGGCCACACCATGCAGGGGTCCCACCTACCAGCCACAAAGGACTCTCAGCAAGTCCCCTAATCCTCCAAGCTGGTTCACACCCCCAGGTCTTTGTCCAAGACATTCTCTGCCTGGATGCCATTGTCCAGGGGGAACTCAGCCACTGGTCACTGGTCAGCCTCCCTTCGCAGGCTGCTTGATCTCTGAGTGAGGGGCCCTCTCTGCAAGGCGGTGGAGCTGAGTGGTTAAGATGTTGGTCCCGAGTCCTCTGTCTGGGTTTGAATCTTACTACCAGTAATGGCCCTTCCGAACCTGTCTTCCCATCCGTAAAATGGGGACAGTGATAATACTACCCACCTCACGGAATTGTTGGAAGATTAAATGATTTAAAACACATGCACATCGTAGGTGCTCACTAAATGTTACCAATTGTCATCATCAGTGTCATCCCCGGGACTAGGCTGAGAGGTTTGGATCAGAGCAAACACCTAGCAAGTGTGAGAATGAGTGTATGAGTGGTGGAGCCAACCAGTACTCTCCTGACCTGACATTGACCTCCTCCAGGAAGCCCCCCAGATTAACACCATCTGGTTCCCAAGGTGCCCTAACTTTGAGCTCCCTATGGACACAGGCAGTGAGCTGGTTCCAGGCGGCTTTGCCCTATCCATTCCCATCAGGTTGGGGAGGAGCAGTGGTGGCTCAGGCAGAAGGAGAGGGGACCGCACCTTTCGGTCAGAGGTGGGCACAAAGCTCAGAAACTCATCCACGTGGCCGACGGAGAGCCAATCGGAGTACAGCTCCACGGGCGCCTGCACCTGCTGGGCCTGCAGGAAGTCCCGGACGACCTTGGCCATCCGCCTCCCACCAGACCTGGCCCAAGAGGGAAAGAGCGGGGTCATTTCATGCCTACCGTCTGCTGGCTCCCTGCAGGCACTCTCTGAGCGTCCCACCCCTGTCCAAGCCTCACGCCGTCCCTCTGATCTGGTCTCCTTTCGTCCCCACTTCCCGGCCCCAGCCCCCAGGGGCTCCCCAGAACTCACTGTCCATCCGGACCATCATCCCAGAGACTCCGGCTCTTCTATATGCAAAGCATCCTCCCCAAGGCCAGGAAGGCCCTGCCTGCCCCTCCCCACTAAAAAGAGTCAAACAAGAGAGCTCCACCTGCCAAAGGAAACTAAAGACCCTCACCTCAGAGGGGTTGACTCTTTACCTAAAGTGCCCAGCCTCAGGTTCCAAAGATGACCAGGAGCCGGCCAGCCCCTCCCTCGGCCCAGTGTTTCCCAAAGTGTGGGGCCTGGACCATCTGGGAGTCAGACTCTGCTGGGGGTGGGTGCTTGTTTCAACAGAGGGTTCCTGGGCCCCGACCCCCTCCACATCTCAGAGTCTTGGAGAACGTGGCACGCCCGAGGATGTGGGGTCGGTCCGCATTCCAACAAGCCCCTCAGCTGACTCACGCGCCAGAGAACCACTGCTCTGATCACCTCGTGCTCAGCACGGACTGTCTAATCCTCAGCAGTTCCCAAAATGAGCTCTGGGCACTTTCACACCACCCTAACTAGCAGAGGGAGGGGCTGAGGTGGCCCCAGCCAGGGAGCAGGTCTCCGGAGCTGGAGTCCCAGGGCTGTGGGAGGAGACATTACCAAAAGCTGCCGGGGCCTGCAGAGATTTCCACACTGCCTCGGGCAAGGCCATGTCCCCGTTTCACAGATGGGGCAGCTGAGGCCTAGCAAGGTCATGGGGAGGGGGACTTGTCCAAAGTCAGAGCGATGTCTTATAGACTCTGGGCACGTTGCACATGCTGTTCTCTGTGCCAGGAATTATTGCCCACTCCCCATCTCCCCGTGGCTCACTTCTGTCTTCAGATTTAACTCAAATGTCATCTTCTCTCTCTCTGAGGCCTTTGAAAATTACAACAACCCCTCAGTCCCCTTCCCAGATTTATGTTTCTTTACAGCATTTGGCACTATTTGGCATATTTGCTATCTCGTGCATTGCCTGGCATCCCATCAGAATGTAAGCTCCAGGAGGGCTGGGATTTCGCCCACGTTCACTTCTGGGGTCCTAGCACCCCCTACGCACTAGATGCTCAAAAACTGTTTGTGAACGAAACGCTTTGTGATCTGTGTAATTTTACAGTATTACAGCTGTGCAATATTCCATGGTCTCCGTCACTCAAATATGTTGTGGATGCGACAAGCAGTGACAAACGGCAACACTGATTTGATCTGGGGGATAGGCTGGTAGAAAATATTTTTCTTGTATTTCTGTTATTTTAAGACAGCGCTGGCAATTTAAAAAGACTTCCTAAGCACAGGGAGATGGTGGAGAAGAGCAAGACTCTGGAACCTGCTCCTGAGCAGAAAGTGGCAGGAATCAGGAACCCCGGGAGGTTGAGGCAGGGGCCCCGCCAGCCCAACCCAGCCTGGGACGCATCAGACCCGCTCTGCGCGCCACATCAAAGTCACCACCAGGGGGCAGAATTGCTCAAAGATGATTTTAAATATGGGGCCCAGAGGCGAAGACCCAAGCAGAGAATGGACAGGACACGTATTGAGCACCTAGCGTATGCCTGCCTGAGGCTCCTAGTACTAAGTATCTTGCTTAATGTCCACGATTCCCCTATGATGTACATACAAATAACAGGCACAGTCACGATCTGAACCCTGCCCAGCTAAGCTCTCTGACCTCATCCCTGACCACGCCCCACCATGCCCACTCAGCTCCAGCTCATGAGCCTCCTTGCTGCTCCTCTAATGTCTCCAACACACTCCTGCCTCAGGGCCTTTGCACCGACCATTTCCACTCCTTCCCACATTTTCCTCCCAAATACCCACATCTTCAACTCCCTCATTCCCTCCAGGGCTTTATTTAAATGTCAGCTTCTCCCTAGGGCATCCTTTATCTAACACTCTATGTTATCTACTTATTTATTAGGTTTGCTTGTTGCCTGTTTCTCCCTTCTAGAATGAATGTAGGCTGTCTGTTTGTTCACTGCTGAGGTCCAAAAGAAGTCAAGACGGGAACACAGGACAGCAGCCTGAGTGTTAAATTATAGTTTGGGGTCCAAGGAGGAGATCTGGATTCTAACCATACTGCTAACTTGCTGTGTGATCCTAGGCAGTAGCTGTCCCTCTCTGAGTCTCAGGGACCCCTTCTATTTACCAAGGACCTTGTTTCTGGTTATCTACACAATGGTCAGTGGACTTCCTATCCCCAGTCCTTGCTCTGAACCTGGGAGCTTCCAAAACATTTTTTTATCCAGGGCCACAGACATAGCAAATGGGAAGTCTCGATAAATATTTATAGAATCGGTAAATGAATGAATGAATGAGTGCATTCTGTTCCTCTTTCTGAGCATCAGCTTCCTCATCTGTGAAATGGGGATAATAATCATCCCAACCTCATAGGGCTAATTCTAAGAATTAAATGAGGTAACGGGTAAATCATTATGTTCATGGCACATAATAGGGGATTAATAACTTTTGTCCAATGAGTTCCAACCTGTTTCATAGTAGACCCACTGCTGGGGGCCCAGCTAAGCAATACTCAAACACCCAGAAGACAGTTAACATGAATTCTGTATCCCCACTAGTGCTGATTACATAGCTAGCACAGAGATTTTTAATAGAACCATTTCACAGACAGGAAACTGAGGCATGGAGTATAAAATAATTCGTTCATTTCCTAATGTATCTTTTGCGCACTGATATATCCCTAGTATCTTCAACCATGCCCAGCCCATAGTAGGCATGAAATAAATAGCTTCGGATGAGTTAATTGAGCACCTACTATGTGCCAGGCACTATAGTAAGTGCTGCTTAGGCGTTATACCTGAAAAACACGTGACTACTATATGGCAGAGGTAGGACTCGAACCCCAGCCCACCTGTGCTCCAAAGCCTGTGCTCCTTCCTCTTGGGTCCCTCCCTGAAGCCCAGGAGGACTACCCGTAGGCTTCACCGTCCTTCGGCCTCCAGGGCTATGGGCGGGATCAGGTCCCACAGTAATGTCTGAGCATGAGTCACCAGCAAGGTGAGCACTGCTCGCTCTAGGCCACCTCAGCCCCAGGCGCCCAGCTTGGGCACCCAGCTACGTGCCTGGGGTTGGTGCCAGGAAATCTCACCTCGCCCAATCCACAGCCCTGAGGCAGTCAGGGTCACCACTCGAGGCTGATGACTTTCCCATGACTGCCTGGCTGCTCTAGATGTCAGTCAGGCCTCGGGGTTTTCACCTGGTTTCCAGGCCACCCCCCTACACAAACGAGAAGGTGGCCTCTGGTGCCCGTGGTGGGCTTAATTTCCAGGCAGGAAGCCAAGGACCCCACCAGGATCCCTGGACGGCACACCCCATTCTTCGGTTGCCTGCAGGCAGGGTGGGGACCCATTCGGCAAGACTCAGCAGACGCTGTCACCTGTCTAAGCACTAACCCCTATATTCCTTGTTTCCCACCTGATGACAGCTGTCCAGGGTGGGACCCACCAGGTCACCTCTGCCACCCTGGTGTCCCGGCCAGCCACTCGTTCACCAGTAGCCACCTGGTGACCCCTGGGCCCTTTAAGCTGTTGCTAGAACAGCAGCTATTTTGACCTGCAGGGAGAGGGCACCAGGTCCACCTCCCGCCTCTGGGCCAGACGGCGCATCACCTCCCCGACAATTCCTGTGTTTCAAAAGAAGCTGGAAATCTGGCTTTTTACGGAAGGCCTCCCCCTATATAGGTAGTTGGTGACTAATGAAGCTCATGAAATACTAGGCAGGCCCAAAGACCACGGGGTCACTAGTTCGTGAGCTTTCTCCAAAGAGAAATGAGCGTTTAAATAAAAGATTCTAGGACTCTGAGTCTTTGACTCCAGGACCTCACTCAGGAATGAAGACCGGGGACCCATGTTTGGGGTGAGGGAGCTGGAGTGCACATGCCCTGGGGGTCCCCATGCCCTCCCACCTCCCGCCAGGCCTCTCACTTGGGGAAGCTGCTGCCGATGAGGATCCGGCCCAGGGGGTACTCCTTGCCGCCCACCGTGACGGGCGGGCTGACGTCCAGGTTGCCGAAGGAGTCAAGGCTGGAGGCGCCAGCGAACAGGATCTCCCGGGTTACATACCCGAAGTCCGGACCCTAGGGGAGGACCAGCAAGCCCCCCCACCCCAGAAGGAGGGGTCAGTTAGGACAGGAAGTAACAACTCTTGGGTGGAGGGGGTGGGGTGCAATTAAAAAGTCCAAGTCTACAACAGGATGATAACGAGAAAATCCCCAAATGTTGGGAAATCAGGCAATACACTTCTGAAGAAGCCTTAGGTCAAAGAAAAAATCCAAGTGTAAACCAGACAATATTTTGAAATGTAAGGTGATAAGCATGCGGCCCACCCGAATGTGTGGGGTGCCCGCGAGGCTGCAGCCAGGAACGGCTGTAGCTCTGGACACACATATTAGGAAGAGAGGGTTGGAAAAGCTGGCTTCCATTTCCAGCTAGGAAGAGAACAGCAAATTAGATGCAGAGCAAGTACAAGGGAGGACAGAGTAAAGATGGGGGCAGAGATGAGCGAGGAACACCCCCAGGCTGCGGTCAGGCCTTTGGTTGATGCAGAACTCACCCTGCAGGGCTCACTGTCACCTTCCCTGGGCCCCAGCCCCGCCCCGCCCCCGCCCGGCCCGGCCAGGCCCGACCCCTCCAGGCTGAGGTAACCATCCTTCTCCATGTGACCATGACCCAGCCCCCACCTGGACTCGGGCTCTGTCCTGGCGCCAGGGGTGTGGGAGCCGGGAAACAGGCAGGGATGGTGAGCTGTAGGCCTCAGGCCCACCCCCAAAGGCAGTTCAGCCTAGCGGTAGGGCTGTGGAGACAGGCCCTCTGGTTTGGCCTCTTGGCGCCACTAGCTGAATGCCCTAGGGTAAGTTACTTAACCTCTCTGAGCCTCTGGAAAGAGGGACTGAAAACAGAACTGTGGATTCGAGGAGTGACCCTGTAACCCGAGGGCCGGGTGCCTGGAACGCAGCGCACGGTTGCTGGGGCTGCTCTCGTCCCCGTCCTGGGCACGAGAGGCAGCATGGGGCCTGGCCCACAATAGGGGTTCAGAAAACATTTGTTTCCTGAAAAGAGGCCCCACCACATAAAAGCAAGAGTCGTAAGGGCTCACTAACGGTGCATTCCCCCACAAGGCAGCTTGGTCTCCCCAGGGCTGGCTCCCCTGTTGACTCCCACGCACATGGGGGAGAAGGGCTCCCCAGGAGGACTTTACTGGCCTGCCCTTCCCAGAACAGGGGAGATTTGCATGTTGTTTGCATTCCATTTGCATATTCTCGCTCAATGTCCCCCCCCTCCCCATTTCCCCACCATTTGTGTCCTTTAGCTCCCCCTAAAGGACAAGGAACAGGACAGGCGGGGTCCTATAGGAGGAGCCCCCCCATGGGACCTCCACCCCGCCCTTTGCCACGTACCAGGATCCGCTTATAGGGGAAATCCTTCAGACCTCTGTTTCGGGGAGAGTCAAAGACCACGGGGAAGGACTTGTGAGGAGCCTCGGTGTAGCCAAACTCCATCTCGTCCTAGGAGGGGAGAAGAAGAGATCTTGTGCGGTGTCCCTAGTTGTGATTTTCTGAATGGGGTGATCCCCTCAGACCTGGACCAGGCTGGGCCACAGATGCTCCCTAAGACCTGGGGGTGCCTGGGTCAAGGGTACAGGTGAGGCCTCTGGGAGGCCACTGGGAGAGGACTCTGTCTGGGACCCAAGCACGTGGGGAAACGGGAGAGACTGGGGTGACAGCACCTCGCTCCCCATCCTGACCAAGTCCCGGCTTTTCTCGGGACACCAAGGCTGCTTAGGAACCTCTGCAAACCTCATTTCCCTAAGTCAGGGTAAAGGATGGGGACCCAGGTGTCCCGGGCCACCCACCCACCCCGCCCCCACTCTTGCACCCACCTGGATCCAGCGGTCATTTCGATTTTCGATCTGAGGACAGATGATCAGCTTGCAGTTGGTTTTCAATGCTAGGTCTGACATATCTTCCAGAAATTTCTTATTTGGGCCATGAGAGTCTACCACACTGCAAAACACAGGGAGAGAGAAATGTAAGAGTGACCTCTGACTGTGGCCTTGGTCCCATCTGCACTAGGCCCCGTGTGGCCCCTAGGCAGAGGGGTTCAAAAACAGACCCCGCCCTAGAGATTATGTCCCCAGATCACAGGTGCAAGGTCAGGGGCAAGCCCAGGTGCATGCAGCCCAAAGGCAGGGCAGGAAAGCCAGGAGGGGCAGCCGTGGAGAAGGAGGCCTGGAGACTGGGTGCAGGTGGCGGTGAGGGGCAGAGAGCCCCATCCACTCCTGCTCCCTGGGCCACACAAAGGCGTCAGGGTGGGGTTAGTGAGAATTCCCTTCCGAACAAGTGCAGAGCCGACCTATTCCTCCACACCTTCCTGGCCTTTTGACCTAGGTTCCAAGCAGGCTGCGGGCCTGTCCTCTGCTCTGACCTCTGACACAGGGGCCTGGGGTAGCCTCGCCAATCGAGGCTCCCCTGTCCATCACGGGGCCTGCCAAGGATTCTGGGAGACGGCAGAAGAACTAGGGTCCCGGGCTGGGCCAGGGCTCACGGCCGGTGCCAGAGGCTGGGCTCCCGTGTTCTGGGCAGGCCCAGCAGCACGTTCATACCGGAGCGAGGCTAGGTCTCCTGCGACCACCAGCTGCCTAAACAGAGCCTGGCCTTGCCGCCCAGACCGGATCTGAACTGTCCCACCGGCAGGACACTGTAGGGGCAGGGACGCCGACGCTGGAGCCAGTGACCTCAGCCGGGGTCTTGGCTGCTCAGGACAGGATGGGGCTGACTGACCCAAGCCAGCCCCTGCCCAGCCTGCAGCCACGGGTGACCTCAAGGCATCCGCCCCTGAGTGAGGGCCCGACCCTGGACCCAGCATTCCGTTCCTCTCTCTCCCAGTCCGGAGACGGTGGGCTTCCTGCAGGAGGAGTGAGGCCTCACCTGCACGCATACAGCTCCAGCGGGGGCTGCGTGTTGGGGGTCATGATCCAGGGGGCCATGCGGAAGGCCACGGTGTCTGTGAAGAGGGGCACCTCAGCCAGGGTCTGGGGGGGAAATGAGGACTAAGTGGGCCCTGCAGGGAGCCCCATCAGGCCTCAAGGTCCCCCCACGCCCCAGCCTGCCCAGCCCCAGAGATTCCAAACGGGTCCCCCCAACCCTCAGCCGCCACCCCAGCCCCCAACACTGTACATACCCCCACGTCCACCAGGCTGACGCTGAGGGAGACCAGCCCCAAGAAATCAGCATCCGGGAAGGTGAGTCCTTCCACAAAGAAGCTGATCTTCCGTTCCCCCTGCTGCCGCTCGACTTCGTAGGACAGGCGCTGAGGTCCCAGCACCTGCTTGTAGTCCTCGAGGGAATTTCCGCCTAGGGGAAACCAGAGTCAGGGGCCGGCGCAGGGACAAAGGACGGGAGGGAGGAAACCAGAGACCGGGGATCCAGTGCAGAGCCACCTTTGTGTTAGATCTCCTGGGACTCCCCTCGAGCCCTGCCACGTGCAGGCTGTGTGACCCCGGCTCAGTGACTCAGCATCTCTGAGCCTCATTTCCTCATCTGTAAAATGGGCCGACGGTATCTCATGAGGTCAGTGTAAAGCTTCAGATCAGATCAAAAGATAAAAACCACTGGCACAAAAGGTGAAAAATATCCAAACGTCCATCAACAGATGAATGGATAAGCAAACGGTAGTATATGTCCACATAACGGAACATTTTTCACCCATCAGAAGGAATGAGGGGCTGACGCGTGCTACAATGTGGTCGAACCCCAAAAATAGTATGCGAACTGAAAGAAGCCAGACACAGAAGGCCACATATTGCATGATTCCATTTACAGGGGAGTATCCGACCCAGGTAAATCCACAGGGACAGAAGGCAGATTATGGGTTGCCTGGGATTGGGGGGCGGGGGGAAAGGGTATGGGGAGTGGCCGCTGACGGGTACGAGGCTTTATGTGGGGGTGAGAAAACGGTCTTGCAACTAGATAGAGGTGGTGGTGACACATCATGGAGGAGGAACTAAGTGCCACGGAGCTGTCCCCTTTCAAATGGGTAATTTCCTAGTACGTGAATTTCACCTCAGTTTCTTTTTTTAAAAGCTCCTGGCCCCCTAGTCTTTCAGCGCTGCCCCTTCCCTCCTCGCCTGAGGCTTGTCTGGGAAAGGTCACGCTGGCATGCTCTTATTCCCAGTGGGGAAAGGTTATCTGTTCACTTACTGAGACTTTGTTTATGTTCCGGTGTCCCAGTAAGTGTTTCCAAGCGGGGCCCTCGGCCTAACCTTCCACCACGGGGGCACGAGGAAGAAGGTTCTGGCTCCTGCCAGCCTCAGGTGGCCAGGACAAGTTCTGGGTCAGTCTGATCGGAAGGAGGGAAGTGGGGAAGAAACAAAGGGGCAGGAGAAGCCTCTGGATATTAATAAAAACGAGTAAAGGCAGCTCAGGGTTAAGGATGGGTATATTTTTTTTAAGCCACAGATTTTAATTAATACAAATCTCTGGCAGAACAGCCGGGCTCCAAGGGCTGGCCTGGACCTCAGCTTTGCTAGTTCCCAGGCTGCGCAGAGCCAGGGGTGCTTCGAGAGTTCACCCCGTGCTGCCTGACCGGGGAGGGGGTGGGCAGCGGAAAGAGGAAGGCTGTGGGCACTTGAGAGACCTAGGTTCGAATGCCCGCTCTACCCCCACCTGGTTATGTGACTTAGAAACACTGGATTCCTGCCCCTGAGCCTCAGTGGCCTCCTCTATAAAATGGGACTCGTTTTCGAACCTCCTTCTTAGGCGGTATGCTGCGAGCTGCTGCGGAGGCTGCTGGTCAGAGGTACAGGGAGCTACAGAAGGTGCTGGAGGGGAGGGGTCTGTGTATAAGAGAAGAGTTTGGGAAGCAGAGGATGAGCAGAGTAGGGAGGAAAGCGGCACTAGCAGGCCACTCACCCCTGGCACAGAAGACCCCCACTCGTTTGGAATCCGAGAAGGGCACGTTCAGGACCAGCTTGTGGCTGTCGAAGAGCCTATCTGGGCCGTCACAGCTCAGCACCATGGGGGACATGTCCTGTAGGTCTGGAGAGAATGATGCCCTTGAGACAACTCTACCTGCACCCCACTGACAGGCTCCCCCTCTACCTCCTCCAGCCTGTTCTGCCCCATGCCCCCGCCCTGGACATCCCCACACAGCCCTCTGTCACACACCGTCCAGTGATGCCAGCTGACTGTTGGTGAGGTCGGGCCCTCTGGACGTGATACTGTCCCGGTCACAGTTCACCAGCAGGACAGCCCCATAGCCCTCGGGGCCCCAGCGCCAGGTTTTCTGTGGCAAAACAAGAGGCTTTGGGACCCAGAGAGCCTGGGGAAGGGGCTCTGGAGTTGGCTAGGGCCGGCTGTTTTGTTAACATAGAGACTTCGGTTTTCAGGTTTGCTTCGGGATTTAAAGAGGAATCATAGATTTGGGGACTGGAGTTCCAGGTCTCTAGACCCAGAGCCACCCCACACTTGTGCAGTGAACAACCTAGGCAACCATACATGGTGGCTCCACCCAGCCATGGCACTGGAGGAGGAAGGGTGGTGTCACTCCCTCAGAAGGCTGTTCCAGAAATGACCTTCACCAGCCCACTGAGCTTTGGCCCTGCCTGGGGGACAGGGGCTGCCTCTCTCCCAACTCTCCTGGGTCCTGTCCCACAGACATCTCTGGCATCTACCCTCGCTCCTACAGGTCCTGCAAGGAGGTCTGAGCCAAGGTGGGAAAGACGGCTGGAGTCCTGCCTCGGATCACAGCTCTCCCTGATACACCTTCACTTAATCCCTCCCAGACCCTACAAGGCAGGGGCCCCTCACCTCATTTCACAGAGGAGGAAAAGAAGGCTCTGGAAAATGGAAAGGAAGGCCCCAGTCCCATAGTTGGGATTCAGACTCATCTGGGGTGACTCCACAGGGCCACTGCTAGCCTATATGGCACACCTGTCCAACTTTCTCGATAAATGCTGCCCTATGCCAGGTACAAGACATGACTTGTATCACAGCCCCACTCAGGACCTTAGCCAAGCAACCTTGTGCAGTGAACAACCTGTACAGCCATCCATGGCTGCCCTGTGCCCCTCTTGTCCTCAAAGCCTGTCCTTGGGGACCACGCTTTCTCTCCAGTATCTCTCCCTGCAAATTACACCTTAAACCCCCTCTAGGATGGCTTCCAGACACTTCTATCTTGAATGCCCATAATGCCCATAACCCCACCCTCCTCCTCACTCTTTAGGATCCAACTAAGGCTGTCCACCCAGCATCCTCTACTAGAAGCCTTGCCTTCTCCCAGCCTTCAGTCGGTCCCTCGGCAACCTTTTATGAAGCACTTGCCATGTTTGGGGATCCAAATACAGCCAAGGAAAGAGAAGATGTATCAATCAAAAGAACCAGCCCCAGTCCCTAAGTGGTGCAAGACAGACTCAGAGAGGGCTCACACAGGAGTCCCGCAGCACAGCAATCACACGGTGCAAGTTACGCCCACCTGGGCCAACTTGGCAGCCTCCAGATGGGTTCCCTACATGGTCAGTGCCCACAGACCCTGGGATCCATCACCCCCAGTTTTGGTGTCAAAACCTGCCAGCCTGGGGAGTGTCACCTTGTCGCCGTGGCTCCTCTTCACCTTGCCTGTGCGATGCGTGTCGACATCGAGGGAGATGTCTGTAAAGGAGTGGAGAGGGGCACCAGAGGCTCATCCATCCCGCCTCCCGCCCGTGAGGTCCAGGCCGAGGCAAGCTTTGCCCACGAGACCCAGGAAGACTTGTCCTGGGGACCACGCCCAGCGCCCGCGAGGCCGTGCGGCCGCCCCCTGCGGTTCTGGATGTTGGAGGGACCCAGTCTCCGACTCCTGAATTCATTGCCCAACTATGCATGCTGAATTGAGAGCTCTGGGTGGCCCTGCCTCTGGCCGTTGGGCACGCGGTCTGCAGCTCTCAGTGCTGGATCCGCAGTTCTCAGGACCAGCGGCCCGGGCTCCGGCGGAAGGCGGCTCTCTGAGGTTTAGCGAGGAATCTGAGTTCCAGCGGTGTGACAGGTGGGGCTCCGGAGGAAGGAGGCCTGGGGGGGGCGGGTCTAGCTGTGGGCCGTGGGCAGTTTCTAGATTCTGGTGGCTAAGTACTGCTGAGTCTCCATCCCTGAGGGAACTGAGGGCCTCTGACGAAGTTCCTCGAGGCGGAGGAAGAGGGCCATGGGCCTGGAACTCGGGGGGCAACTAACACCCTCCAGAGGGCAACATGGAGAGCCTGGGGGACATCCGGGGAGGCAGGAGCTGGAACTTACCGACGCCGGTGAGGTAGAGCACGCTGTGGCCCAGGGCCCTGCCCTCACGCTGCCCGAAGTAGGACACCTTCACCTGTGGGGACACCGTCAGCCCTAAGCCAGCACGGCCACCCTTCAGAGATGGCAGGGGCGGGGGGGAGGGACACCCTGACAGTCCCGCCTCGAGGCAGGGGAGGCCTGGGCATCCCTAGGGGCTCCCCGCTGCAGAAGGTCCAAGATTCCCGGGCTCCTGGCTTGGGCTCAGAGCTGCCTATCCCACCTCGAGAGGCTGTGGATGCCTCCCGGGCTCCGGGGCTGGGCTGAGGAGCTAGGAGGGCTGAGGAGGGTGGGGCGGGCCCCGCAGGGAGCAGCTGGACCCTCAGGAATCGCTGGAGATGTCAGAGAGGAAGAATGAGGGGAAGGGTGGCTGACGCCATTGACATCAGCCAGTTACTCAGCCCACGTAGGCTTCTGTTACTTCATCTGTAAAATGGGAACAATGACCACACGCCCCCACCCCCATCCCAATAAAAGCTAGTGGTCACAGACCTTTTCCCGTGGTCCAGAACCCCCTACCCAGGTCATCGCAGTGAGCTCCCAAGATGGCCCCAGGAGACCGGGCCCGTTCCCAATGAGGCCACTTCCGGCGCCCCCACTCCCCCACGGGCAGGCAGCTAGTAAGCGGAGGGGGTAGGATTTCAACCCATGGCAGGCTCCAGAAGCCCTGTTCTCAACAGCTACACGGTCTCTGCCTTTTCCCCGTCGGGGGAGAAAGGGCCACGGCAGGGAACCAGTGGGGCACTGTGTGTGTGGAGGGGCCCTGGGGGTGAGTGATGAGGGGGCTGTCCGTGAAAGCGAAGCCTTTCTGCTTCCTTGGATATGGGGACGGGGGCACATCTGGGTGGGCACCTGTGTCTCCGGGCACGCGCGCGTGCGTGTGCACGGGCTGTCGCTCGAGTCCTCCCTGCTACGGGGTGTATTTTGGGGTCTGTGTGTGGGTGGAACACAGCCATTCATGTGGGGGTGCCTGGGATTTGGAGGAGGCGAGTAGGCAGGCTGTTTTTAGAGGAGGATCCATTCGTGCGCATATGGGTGACGGTGCCGCCTCTGGGGGGACGTGCGTGTCAGGGTGTCTGTGGCATTGAGAGGTGCTGTGTGGAGACAGGTATCTGAGCCTCGTGGGTTTGGTGGAGTAGGGGTGACATGTGAGTGGGGGGGGACTGTGGCCCCTGACTGTGGAGACGTGGCCTCTTACCTTGAGATCATTTAAGTTCTTACTGGCCGCGTCCACGGATACGGTCACCTCCACACTGGCGTCCAGGGGCCAGCGGGACTTGCCTGTGGGCCCCGTCGCCTGAGCTGGGTCGTAGACCATGAAGACCTCCACTCCGGGGCTCCCAGAGACGCTGAAGGTCTCGGCCCCGTTGGGCACATCACTGACAGAAGGGAGAGAGGCGAGTTTCCAGGGGGCTCAGGAGAGAGACCACAGCGGGGTAGCGGGTCAGGACCCCCAAGCTATACAAACAGCAGCCCTGAACGGCTGGACTAGGGAGTGGCAAGGTACTGCCACTGGCCAGGAGACCAGCCTGACTGGGCACCAGGCAGCCTGGGTTTCAACCCAGCTCTGCTCTGATTCCCACGGGACCCACCCTGGGCACCTCGCCTTGTCCTCTGGTCTCAGTCTCCCCATCTGTACCATGGGGCTTTGCTCTAGTGGCAGGGCCCTTTTGGCAGACCTCCTGTGGAACCCAGGACCTAAGACAGACACAAGGAGCAGGGCATGGGGCCAAACCAGGGCCTTTAGCAGCCCCCCTGCCATAAGATCGATCCCTGAGGCTCCAGAGAGCAGAGACAGCAACCCCCTGGACAACCTCCCACCCCCATCCCAAGGCTTCCCATTCTGATACTTCCAAATTCTCCAACCCAAGAGGAAACCCACTGGGTCATCCGCCTCCCACCCCCCCACCACCGATGGCTGGGCAGCCTCCTCACTGGTCTCCCTGGACCCACCTGTGCCCCCCTCCAGTCTCTTCTGTACACGGCAGACTTAGGCAGATTGTGTCACTCCTTTCCCCAAAAG
>CM052798.1:10760994-10797211 GCA_028533885.1 Nasua narica | reverse complement strand
CCCAAAAGCAGCGGTTCCTGTCACACTCAGTAATAGGTAAAGTCCTCACGGTAGCTTACAAGGCCCCCCGTAATCTGCCCCCTCCCTAACCTCTCCTCCCCATGATGCTCCCCCCTGCCCACTCTGCTCCTGCCACACTGGTCTTCTGCTGTTCCACGAAGCTGCCAAGCTGTCCTACCTCAGGGCCTTTGCACTGGCTGTTCCCTCTGCATAGAATGCTCTTCCCCCAGGTGTCCACAAGGCTCACTCCCTTACCCTCTTCAAGGCTCTGCTTAAATGTCACTTTCTTTCTCTCTCTTTTATTTAAGTATGGGTTTTTCTCCCCTCCGTTTTTTTTTTAAGATTTTATTTATTTATTTGATAGAGAGAAACAGCAAGAGAGGGAACACAAGCAGGGGGAGAGGGAGAAGCAGGCTTCCCGCGGAGCAAGGGGCCTAATGTGGGGCTCAATCCCAGGACCCCTGAGATCATGACTTGAGTCAAAGGCAGACACTTAATGACTGACCCACCCAGGTGCCACAATGTTACCTTCTCAGTGAGCCCCCCATTTAATGCTGCACCTTGCCCCCTCCCTCTCTGCCTCTTCCCTACCCCTCTCACTCTGCTCTGATCCTAGGCTCCCCATGTGGAGCTCATCCCCTAGAGGGGTATGTCGGACAACAGTACTACCTATTGGTGGTTCTCCCTCCCCTGCGTGTTGGAGCTCTCCTCTGCCTTCCCCGGGGACAGAGCCATCAACCTCAAGGCCACCACTTAAGGTCAAGTGCACTTACTAGACATCCACCTGACTGCAAAGATCCAGAGCCAGAGGGGTCCTTTGAAGTATCCTCCTGCCTCTCTCCTTTCCTGGACCCCTGAGAACCCACCCAGATATTAAACCCTCTGGAGAAACCAGACACCCCTCCACAGCCCCCACGGTCACTAGTGCCCACCAGACTGCCTCCCATGACAATGGTGACGGTGGTCATAGTTACAATAACCCCAAGTCCTACTCAGCGCTTGGCTCTCTGATGCTCAGCAAGGCAGTTCTCACTCTCCTCGCTTTACAGATGCGGCTGGGGTGCAGAAGGGCCCCGGGGCCCTGCAGGCTGCTGGCAAGACCCACCGCGCCAGCCCACACTCATGGCCCCACATCCCTGTGTGCCCTGGTACCTTCCGGAAGCCCCATCCTGCATGCCCTTCATCCTTGTTTAATCGATTACCATAGAAACCCAAGTACCCCAGACACTCATCCTCTGATCTGACCCCATCTCCCGTCCGCCCCACTCCCGGACAGTCCCATGCACCATCACCTGCATGGTGGCCTCAGCCACTTCCTGGAATGTGTCCTTGACCTTCATACCACCACAGAAACCTGTTTCCCACAGCGGGCAGGGGGCCCCCTGCAGCCCGCTCAATGGTGTCCACTCCCCCCTCACTTCCCCGACGCCCAGGCCCAGAGGTAGGCAGGAGTCCCGCTCCTCCCTGTCACCGCCACATCCTTGTCACTCTGCCCTCATTCCTGGAGGGGGCTGGTTCCTGCCGCCGTCTCCAGCGCTGTGGCCCCGCGGGTGATGGGCCTGCTCCTCAGGCCTCAGCGCCTGGCCTCCTCTTCCAGCGATCCCGGCCCCCACCCAGCCTCAGCCACCCGCGCCCAGGGCAGACCCCGGACTTTGTCATTACCAAGAACTACACGCCCCACACACTCCCCTATCAGCAGCCCACCGGTACCCCCTGCTAACCTGCCCACTCTGTCCTCTAACACGCCAACCCCTTCGAGCCCCCAGCTCCACTGGGACCGGCAACCCCTGAGATGGAGACCTCTCTATCCATCCCCTCCGGGCAGCCCTGAACCTTCCTGGTCTCTCTTCCCCTCACAGGCTCAGAGTCCCTAGCCCAACTTCTCTGCACCCCTCCATCAGACCCTCTAAGCACCGCCCCAGCCCCGGGAAGCCCCTCCCTCCCCACTCTGCACTTGCACCCCCGCGGCTGACCGTGTCCCACTCAGATTCACTGCCACTGCCCACAGCCTGACGTTTCTGGGGCTAGAGAGCCGGGGAGGGAGGGGCGAGGGTATCTGGCCCATCTTGCGGCTCCGTCTCCTGGGCGTTGGGGACAGGTCTTTGGTCTCAAGCGGGCCGATAAGGCCTCCAGCTCGGAGCCCTGGGGCCAGGCTTTGGGGTCTGGGCTGTGCATTCTGACGTCCGAGAGGAACTGGTGTGCGGCATCAGAATGAACCGGGGACAGGACTGGGCAGCCCCGAATTTCTCCGTTTCTTGCCTATGACCCATCCGCCTGAGGTGGAGAGACAGTGGGAGGTGACAGCTCCGACAAGCACGTCTCTTCCACTCCTTTCCTTTACAGGAAAACGCCTCAGAGGTGTGGGTGCTGGCTGCCCAACCCTGTCTCCCGTTGTCCCTGTAACCTGCCGCCATTCAGGCTCTCCTCCCCGCTGTGCCACTGAAACTGCTCTGGTGCCAAATCCAGAGAGAGGTCCCTTCTCGTCTTCCTCTTGAGACCCATCAGGAGCATCTGACCCAGATGATCGGCTGTCCTCCCTGAAACACCTCCCACCTGGCCTTTGGGGCACACGGCTCTCCTCTCCTCCGCCGGGCTTCTCCTTCGCTGCCCAGTCCTCCTCACTGCGTGGCCCAGGCGGCGGCAGGCTCCCCCCCTTAGCCACTAGCAGCTGTGGGGGGCGTGCGTAGCTAAGCTGACGATTAATTTTACTGATACAAAGGGTGTGCAGCACACAGGATACTAACGACAGTACACTGAACGTTACTCTTCTTTGTAAAATTACTCGGAAATCCCATAAATACCCGATTCTTACGGAATGCCTCTCAAAACCACAGCCGAACTATGCCGGCCATTCAACCACAATTCCGCAAACACAGCTGCCTCCCAATCTGCTCATTCTTTCCCCAATAAATTTGTTGTCATGAGATTTGATACGAGACATAAACGCGGACGGATATTTTAATTTGTGTTCAAGAATAAAATGAAAGTGAAGCCGTGGAGATAAACCTCACTCCGTCGGTGACATGGGCAACCTCTTGGCTGAGCCAGCGAATGCTGGATGAACACCTCCCTCACTTCTTGTGCTAATCACAATGCAACACGCTTTTAAATTTAATCTGCGTTCATCTCCTTTCCTTCATCGATAAAGCAATAAGTGGAGTCCCGATCTGTACACTTTGCCAGTTTCTGTGGTCTAGAGACTTCCACCAATGGCCGATATCAAGTTACCAATGCAACATCCTTGAACTCAGAGTTGCAGAGAAATGCACAATGGCGTCCCATATGTAACTATTTCTACCAGACAGAGGTAAATGATCACAGAGCATAGATATTGGTAGAGTATAATAAAATAGTAAGGAATTGGTGCATTTTGATTATCACCTTTGTTTTAAATATAATGTATTTACTTGTAAGCATACAGAATTAATAAACTAATAAGTTTAATTAATAAATACCATCATGGCGGGATACCTGGGTGATACAGTCAGTTGAGCGACCAGCTCTTGGTTTTGGTTCAGGTCATGATCTCAGGATCATGAGATTGAGCCCTGCATAGGGCTCTGCATTCAGCGTGGAGTCTGCATGAGACTCTCCCTTTCTGCCCCGTCCCCTTACCTGTGTGTGTGCACGTGCCCATGCTCTCTCTCTCTCTCCCTCTTCTTTCTCTCAAAAATAAATGAATATTTTTAAAATAAAAAATAAATAAATACTATCACGGCTGTGTTTGGCAACAGGTTCATAAACTTTCTAAGAAATGGGCAATCAGGTCCCCTTGGGGAAGGACCCACCCGTACTGCTAAAAATGGGTACTGATCACCTCTCTCCCGGGCTTCTCCAAAGGAATTCACAGCCTTTAACTAGGTGACTGCACACTGGAGAAAAGGAAATGATGAGACTTTTCCAGCTTTGTGGGACACTGGCTCTGAACCGAGGCTAATTTCAGGAGATGCGCATGTCACGGCCACCTGCCAGTCAGAGTAGAGGCTTCTAGTGGTCAGGTGGCCAGTGGGTTTAGCTCAGGTCCGGCTCCCGGTGGGTCCAGTGGGTCTCTGAACCCATCCTGCGGTTTTGCCCCCCTCCATTCCAGAATGCATAGTTGGACTAGCATTCAGCAAGAGGCAGAGTCACCTCATAGGCTGTCCTGTGAGTGTGTCCCAGCTGGCTCCAGCCCACCTGGCCCAGGGCGTAGTGCTCAGTCCTCTTGTCTGGGGACACTCACCGCCTTGATGATCTCCACCTGCCATGTTGAACCCCTACTTTCCATCTCCAGACCCTCATAGCTAATTGCTTTTTGAACTTCTCCCTTGGGTGGCTAACAGGCACTTCAAATGTAACATGTCCATATATAATCACAAAAGGAACAGTCCAACAAGAAGATATAACAACTGTAAATATTTATGCACCCAACATGGGAGTGCCAAATGCATAAAACAGCTAATAACAGACATAAAGGAAGTAATTGGTAGTAATACAATAATTGTAGGGAACTTTAACACCCGACTTACACCAATGGATGAATCATCCAAACAGAAAATCAACAAGGAAACAGTGGCTTTGAATGATATATGGGACCAGATAGAAATAACAGATATATTCAGAACATTCCATCCTGAGACAGCAGAATACACATTCTCTTAAAGTGCACACAGAATATTCTCCAGACTAGATCACATTTTAGGCCACAAAACAAGTTTCAACAAATTCAAAAATATTGAAGTCATACCATGCATCTTTTCTCACTATAACACTATGAAATTAGAAGTCAACCACAAGAAAAAATCTGGAAAGAACACAAATACATGGAAGTTAAATAACATGCTACTCCAAACAATGAATGTTTCAATTAATGAAACAAGAAATCAAAGAGGAAATTAAAAAGCACATGGAGACAAATGAAAATGGTCCAAAATCTTTGGAATGCAGCAAAAGCTATTCTAAGAGGGAAGTTTATGGCTGTATTGGCCTACCTCAAGAAGCAAGAAAATCTCAAACAACCTAATCTTACACTTAAAGGAGCTAGAAAAAGAACAACAAACAAGACTCAAAATCTGTAGAAGGAAGGAGATGATAAAGATTAGAGCAAAAATAAATGAAATAGAAACTAAAAAAAAACAAAAACAACGACAACCAAAAAAAAAAAAAAAAAAAGAACAGATCAATGAAACCAGGAGCTGGTTCTTTTAAAAGATCAACAAAATTGATATACCTCTAACCAGACTCTGAGAGAGAGAGAGAGAGAGAGAACTCAGATAAACAAAATCAGAAATAGAAGAGGAGAAATAAGAACATATTCAACAGAAATACAAGGGATTGTAAGATAATAATATGAAAAATTACATGCCAACAAATTGGACAACCTAGAAGAAATGGATAAATTCCTAGAAACATACCTACCAAAACTGAATCAGAAAGAAAGAGAAAACTTGAACAGACTGATTACCAGCAATAAAATTGAATCAGTAATAAAAAAAATTCTCAACAAAGAAAAGTCCAGGACCAGATGGCTTCACAGGTGAATTCTACCAAATGTTTAAAGAAGAGTTAATACCTATTCTTCTCAAACTATTCCAGAAAACAGACGAGGAAAGCTTCCAAATTTATTCTATGTGGCCAGCATGACCCTGATACCAAAATCAGATAAAGACTCTACAGAGAGAGAGAGAGAGAGAGAGAGAACTACAGGCCAATAGCTCTCATGAACACAGATGCAAAAATCAACAAAATATTAGCAAACTGAGTCTAACGATCCATTAAAAAAATCATTCCTGGGATACAAGGGTGGTTTAATATTCACAAATCAATCATCATGACACATCATATCAACAAGAGAAAGGATAAAACCATATGATCATTTCAGTAGATGCAGAAAAAGCATTCAACAAAGTACAACATCCCTTTATGATAACAGTCCTCAACAAAGTAGGTTCAAAGGGAACACACTTCAACATAAAAAGGCCTTAAATAGGGCGCCTGGGTGGCTCAGTTGGTTGAGCGACTGCCTTCGGCTCGGGTCATGATCCTGGAGTCCCGGGATCGAGTCCCATGTCGGACTCCCGGCTCTGCGGGAGGTCTGCTTCTCCCTCTGACCTTCTCCCTCTCATTCTCAGTCTCTCTCTCTAATAAATAAATAAATAAATAAATCTTTAAAAAAAAAAAAGGCCTTAAATAAAAACAACATGTCATATTCAATAAAAAAACTGAGAGCTTTTCCCCTAAGATCAGGAACAAGACATGTATGTTCACTTTCATGATTCCATAGTCCTGGAAGTCCTAGCCACAGCAATCAGACAAGAAAAAGAAATAAAAGCCATCCAAATTGGTAAGGAAGAAATAAAACTCTCACTATTTGCAGATGACATGATACTATATATAGAAAACACTAAAGAAACTACTAGAACTGATAAATGAATTCAGTATCACAGAAAATGGATTGTATCACAGGATACAAAATCAACGTACAGAAATCTGTTAAAGTTCTATACACTAAAAATGAAGTAGCAGAAAGAAAAATTAAGAAAATAATTCCATTTACAATTGTATAATAAATAATAAAATATCTAGGAATAAACTTAAACAAGGAGGTGAAAGACCTGCATGCTGCAAACTATAAAACATGAAAGAACTTGAAAATGACACAAACAAATGGGAAGATGTTCCATGCTCATGGATTAGAAGAACAAATATTGGTAAAATCTCCATACTAAAATAAAAAATAAAATCTCCATACTATCCAAAGCAACCTACAGATTTAATGCAAACGCTATCAAAATATCAAGAGCATTTTTCACAGAACTATAACAAATAATCCTAAAATTTGTATGGACTACAAAAGATCCTGAAAAGCCAAAGCGATCTTGAAAAAGAAGAACAAAACTAGAGATATCACAATTTCAGATATCAAGATATACTACCAAGCTATAGTAACCAAAACAGTATGGTATTGGCATAAAAATAGATACATAGATCAATGGAATAGAATAGAAAACACAGGAATAAACCCACAATTATATGGTCAATTAATCTTCCAACAGAGGAGGCAAGAATATGCATTGGGAAAAAGACAGTCTCTTCAACAAACAGTATTGGAAAAATTGGACAGCTATATGCAAAAGAATGAAACTGGACTACTTATACCATACACAAAAATAAACTCAAAATGAATTAAGGACCTAAATGTGAGACATGAAACCATAAAAACCCTAGAAGAGGGCATAGGCAGTAATCTCTGACATCAGCCGTAGCAACATTTTTCTAGATACGTCTCCTGAGGCAAGGGCAACAGAAGCAAAAGTAAATTATTGGGACTACATCAAAATAGAAAGCTTCTCCACAGTGAAGGAAACAATCAACAAAACTAAAAGGCAACCTACTGGATGGGAGCAGATATTTGCATATGACATGTCCAATAAAGGGTTAATATCCAAAATATATAAAGAACAGATACAACTCAATACCCCCCAAAAAACAAATAATTCAATTAAAAATGGGAAGAAGACATGAACAGACATTTTTCCAAAGAGGATATCCTCATGGCCAACAGACACATGAGAAGATGCTCAACATCACTCGGCATCAAGGAAAATGCAAATCAGAACCACAATGAGATATCACCTCACACCTGTCAGAGTGGCTAAAACCAAAAACCCAGGAAACAACAAGTGTTGGCAAGGATGTGGAGAAAAAGGAACCTTCATGCACTGTTGGTGGGAATGCAAACTGGTGCAGCCATCTGGAAAAGAGTACAGAGGGTCCTCAAAAAATTAAAAGTAGAACTACCCTATGATCCAGTAATTCCCCTCCTGAGTGTTTACCCGAGCCACACAAAAGGACTAAATTGCATCCCTAAGTTTATTGCAGCTTACTGACAACAGCCAAATTATGGAAGCAGCCCAAGTGTCCATCGATAGATAAATGGATAATATATACACATATATATGTATATAAATGTACACCTACCATGATGAGCACTGGTTAATGTATAGAATTGCTGAATCACTATATTGTATACCTGAAGCTAGTATAACACTGTATGTTAACTATACTGGAATAATTTTTTTTAAAAGAAGTTCTCTAAAAACAACAATGTAAAGAAAGAAATACATAAATAATTAAATACATACACAAACAAATAAATTTACAGTGTCCAAAACCAAACTCCTACCTCCCCACCCCTGCCCCGTCCAGACCTGCCCGAGACCTTCCCGTCCTCTCCATCCTCGGGTTCACCCTGGGCTCCCCTCCCTCCCTTGCACTCACACCCAGTGGCCCGGCAAACCCTAAGGACTCCACCTTCTTGTCATGCCCAGGGCGGACACTCTCATCTCCCCAACAGCTAACACCCCGGGGCGGACCACCAATCGCTTTTATGTGAATTTTCACAACAAGCTGGTCTCCTGCCTCCTCTCCAGTTGCCCTCGGTCTATTCTGGACCTATCAGCAAAAGGGTCCTCTTTTCTAAAAAAAAAAAAACCCTCTGGTGTCCTTCCTGCTTGTAACCCTTCCACAGAGTCAAACTGGCTTCCTGACCACGTGGCTTCTCTTCCCCCTGTCCCCCAGACCCAGCTCCTTGCTCTCCCTCTAGCACATCCAGCTCACTCCTACCTCAGGCCCTTTGCACCTGCAGTTCTTGCTTAGTGAGGATGTTCAGCTTGCAGATATCCGCTGGGTCCTCACCCCTCATTTCATTCTCAGAGAGGTCTTCCCTGCCCAATTTAGTGGGATAGGAAGACAACATGAACCCCACACTCTCTAACCCCGTGAGCCCGCTTCATTTCACCTGACATGTTCTGCTATTTTGACATATTTGCTTATTGCCTTTCCCTCCTGTTTCTCCCTCTAGAAGGCAGGCATTTTTTCCACTTTAACCCAACTGTCACCTACGTGCCCCGCTCAGTGCCTGGCACAGACCAGGAGCACAGTAAACCTTTGTGTTATGGCTGAGGCCCAGAAACCCGCGGACTGCCTCGCTGGCAGGTGGCCATGCAGGACGCGAATCCAACCTGCCTGGCCCCGAGCCTTTGCCCACACATCCCAAGGCAAGCAGGCACGAGCCCCAGCTGGTGGCAGAAAGGTTCCCAGCTCCTGGAAGACACCCGCCGCCCCGCCCCAGCCAGGCACTCCATCTCCAGCCCTCTTAAGGGGAGCGGGGTCCCCCTAAAGTTGACATCTCCAAGTCACGGCCCTGGCGTGCAACTCCCTATTTGGGGTAAGAAATACTAGTAACAGTGATAACAACGACGGTGGTAAAAGAGGAGGGGAAAGAGCGAGAACAGACGCTCCGGGGCTGTCCGGCCCTTTCAAGCCCAGCCTGCTTTTCTCCGCCCACCGTACCCAGTCGCTGCTGCCTCTGGGGTGCAAAAGGTGCCGAGCTTTGCAGGCTGGGAGGGAGAGGGAGAGGGAGAGGAAGGGGGCCTCAGCAGGGGGCCGCTGCTTCCCGCTGCTGCCCACGCTTGGCAGGTTATGCCCAACTGGCCCTTGCCGCCTCAGAGCCTCATTCGCTTGACGTCCTCCCCCGCCCGTACCCAGACCTCCAAGAGGGGGTTCACCCTGCCCTTCCTCGTCTCTCAGGCTCCCGGATCTGCGGCTGGGGCCCAGGATGAACGGCTGCTCTTGGGGGGCATGACTGGCAGGGGTGGGAGGTTGAGGGCGGCTCGGTAGGAGCCGACACCTGACACCTGCCGGCCAGCCGCCCTTCGGCGGAGTCTCATGGAGCAGCCCCCAGACCCAACCCAGATTCAGGCGGATGAAATAACGGATTTGAAAGCATCCGTCAGATGAGAGGGTGTAAGTCACTACCACACATGTCATTGTGTGTTTACCATCGTGTCCACGCTGATGCCGATGAGCCGGCGCCCTCACTGCGCCCTCTGCTTCCCAGGGCCCTTCGCCCACCTCTGCAGGGGTGCAGGGTGAGGATGGGGATGGGCAAGGAGAAATCTTCTGCATTCTTGAAGACCCATTTCAGATGCCATCTCTCTGCAGAGGGAAGTGTGGGTTCTGTGCAGAGTGCGGGCTCAAACCCAGGCACACCCCTGCTCTGAGCCTCTATTTCCCTCCTCTGGGAAATGGGGATAATCTGAAGAGCTACTTCCTAGGGCTGTGGGGTGGGGGCGATTCCAGGAGATGGTGCATTTAAAGTGCTTGGCATACAGTAGGTGCTTAAAAGGCACTAGGTGCCGTTGCTGTTGATAGTAATTATCACTCTGCCCAGAGCCCCCCAGATAGCCAGCCCACGAGGGCCAGCTCCCCGTGTCCTTTCCCCTGTGTTCCCATAGCATGAGTGCAGACCTTCCCTGGGACCCCGTCGCAGTCTGTCTGTGTCCCCCAGAGCCTCAGCCTGCCCAACCCGTGTGCCTCCTTGCACCCTGGGCCCAGACCTGGTTTGTCCCAGGTTCAGAAAGAGGCTGCGAGGGGAAGAGAGTCAATTCTTAGAGAATCTCACAGAAGGAGGTGCAGACGGTGAGGGGGAATTTCAAGTCAACGGGTCGCTCCCAGCCACCTGAGGAGGCCCAAGGGCAGCGCGCTCCACGGGGAACAGTGGGAAGAGGGACGCTGGGAGGGCTTTTCCCAGCACGTACCATGCGTCAGGCACCTGCTCAGGTTTTGACACCCATGATCTCATCTACACTCATAGCTACCCTCCCAGATATGTGCTGTTGTCCTCATCTAGCAGATGAAGAAATCTCAGAGAGGTTAAGTAACTTCCCTAGGGTCACACAGCTGGCAAAGGGAGGAGGGAGCAGCTGGTTTGTCTCCTATCTTCCTTGGTCCTGGTTGACATTAGAATGAACGAGTTCCCCGAGCACGCCCCCAGGGGGACCGGAAGGGTGAGTTAGCTGGGGAAGATGTAGGAAGGAAAAAGGAAAATGAAACTCTGCAACACAATCTCCTCAACACGATTCCTTGGGAATGGGGGGGTGAGGGGCGTGGAGCCCAAGGCAGCGTGTGGGGCACTGAGTCAGGAAAGCCGTGTCCCCTTCTCCTGAACTTTGCAGGGGTGAGGTTGGTGCAGGCCAAGAGGGCAGCGCGCATGACCTCCTGGCTCCTGCTTGCCCCAAAACAATGAGTCTGGGGAGCATCTGCCCAGGCCTTGGGTCAGAGGAAAGTCTCAGAGATCATCTTGGCCTACCTCCTGCCCATCACAGGACTCTGTGCTTGAACACTTCCTGGGCCAGACAACTCACTACCTCACATCCCTTTGTGCTTTGACAGCTCAGGTAATTAGAAAGCTTTTCCTTTTGCTTAGCTGCACCCTGACTCCCAGAAGCTTCCTCCCGCTGGGGTTCAGCAGGTCACATCTTACCTCAACTACTCAGAAACTTACCACTGGTCTCTAAGGAGAGGAGAAACACAACAGTCTTGGAGTAGTCCCTCCTGTGCCCTCCATCATACCTGCCGCTTGGACCTCACCAGCCCCCCAGGGGATAGAGTTCAGGGGTTGGGGGCCCCTCTTCCCAGCCTAGGGCCTGGGCAGGGAGGGCAGAATGGTGCTGACCCAGCCTCCAGCTGGGTGGGTGGGGACGGGGGCATGGTGGCAAAGGACCGGTGTGCTCTGGAGGGTTGCCCAGGGCACCGTGCTGGGGAGAGGCAAAGGCAGGAGAATAACGCAGGATTGGGTGGAAAGGCTGAGGAACGAGCCGGGGGGCAGCTCTCGGCAGACGGGGCCACCCAAGCCTATAGCCGCCCTCACACCTGGCCAGACACCTGCCTCCTAGGTGCCCCCACGGTGCCACCTTCCAGATGCCCCAGACTTGATGTTTTCTGGACTGAAGCCACAAGAAATGTCATAGGGCCAGCCAGCAGGACCCAGCAAGTCCTCTCTGGTGCAGACAGCCCCATGGATGCTTCTGCTGGGCATCAGACACCACGCCGGGCGCGGGGAAGGCACAGGTGAATCACCCGGCCCTGCCCTCGAGGGGTCCACACGGGGCAGGTACACCACAGTGTGCCCCGCACTGCTATTCCGTTCTAATCCCATCCCCTTGGCCCCCGCCTGCTGAGCGGGGAGGTTAGGATTCCTCTCCCCGTTTTACAGAAGACGGATTGAAATTCAAAGGGAAGTCATACACCGGGACACAGTGCCAGAGCGGGGATTTGACCCCACTTGGGACAGACCCCAAAGTTCAGCCTCTGCCTTGATCTCACTCCACCCCTCGAACTGACCCAGCAACACAAAAGATTCCCACACCTCGAGGTCTTTGGGAGTTGAACTCACGGAATTTGGGGTCAGGTAGACCTGGGCTCAAATCCCAGCTCCAACGTTCTGCGGGCTGTGTGACTTGGGGCAAGTCTCTCGACCTCTCTGTGTCTCCGTGTCTTCGTCTGCAAAATGGGGATCACAGTTGTCCGCACCTCGCGGGGTTGTTGGGACACCTGATTGAGATAAGGCTGTGAACCCTTGCTACAGCGCCACCCATGGTCATTACAGTCACAAAGGACATGGGGAGAGTGCAGATTCTGGAGAGAAGGCTGGTAGATAAGAGGATCCTTGTACCTCCCTTCACTATCCCACGTGACCAAAAATGTGGATGGTTAACGTCCACATCCCGAAGTTCTTTTTGCTCCCGGACGAAGACCGGAGTCCCTCACTGGCGGGTACGGACTGTATCACCTCCCAGTGCCGAGCCCAGCAGGGAGCTGGACACAGGGCAAGTGCTCGGTAGCATCTGTTAAAGGCCCGCCATGGGCCAAAGGCCCCAAAAGGTCCCCCAGCTTCCCCACCCTAGTGTGGCTTTCTCCTCGGAACTCTCTGGGCGCCGGCTGTGGCTGACCCCTTACAGACCCCACATCACTGGCGGACACTTTCTCCTCAATCTAGAAGGGCGCGGGGTGCAGCTGTGTTCTCTCTCTTTCCTTCCTTCCCAGCGATAACAATCATGGGTAATTTATGCCCTGTCATTGCTCAGGGAAGGGCACACCCAGGGCCTGGAAGGAGGGTCCCGGCTGGGCAGGCCTTCTTTCAAGCGGACCCCTGCCTCCCTGGGAGTGGAGGCTGCAGAGGAGAGGAGAGGGCTCTTGGCCGCAGGCCACAGCCTCCCGCCCCCCCACCCCCCAGCAGAGGCACATGGGGGCTGAGGACCAGAACCTTCCCTCGAGAGGAGCCAAGAGCCGTGGATGGAAAGGCACCTGTGAGTCACTTCTTCCCTCTCACCCACGGGCTCCCCGACTGCAGAAAGAAAAGCGTGCCTGTGCGTATGCATTTTGCGCGAGATGAAATTCCTCATCTGTCAAATGAGGGCCGAAGCCACAAGTAGAAACAACCAGCAATGTCACCCCCGTCTTGCTGGAGTGGAACAGGCGCAGAGAGGCTAAGCGATGGGCCCAAGGTGCCTGACCCCCGGCCAGAGGTCATGACTCAGCAGTCAGTGCGTCGACTCCTAGGTGGTCCCAACCCCACAGTGAGGGGCCCAGTGAGGATGGCGGCCGGCCTTCCATCCCAGGAGAGGAACCTGGGCCCAGCAACCTCGGCTCGGCGTGGCTCAGACCACACCAGCTGTACCAACCGCAGAGTCTGACTGTGGAGTTGTCAACCCCGCCTTAGCCCGCCTCTCCCAGCACGGTGCCCGTGACGGTGGGGGGGGGGGAGGGAAGGGGGGGGAGGGAAGGGGAGGTAGGTGGGGTCATTAAGGGCTTCAAGCGGCCTTGGGCTCCAATGCGGGGTGACTGGCTTCTCTGGGGCATTTGGAGGGCCAAACACAGCTCTGGGCCTCCGGAGAGGGCAGGGCCTTGCCAAGGCCGGTGGGTCCCAGCTCCCTCGGCCCTGGTCCCGAGGGCCAGGCGTCCACACACACTGTCTGGATGGCACTAGTCCAGGCCCACAGCCGAGGCCCACCTCCCGGGCTCCCCTGGTAGGTGACGTCCTCAACTCGGCAGGGATTCGCGGGCTCCTTCTAGCCCCACATCCCGTCCCACCCACAACATCTTCGAGCCTCAGGACCCCCTGATATAACTAAACAGCTGCTAAGCAGCCCCCGAGAAGGGAGTGGAAGCTTCTCTGGACGGAGCGAAGCTGAAGACAACATGTGATGCACAGAGCATTTTGGGATCGGGAGGAATCTACCTCCCCTGGGAGCAACCCCCTTATTCCTAGCGTCTCAAGGGCTCTCCAGCCAGTGGGCCCACAGAGCAAGGAAGGGCAGGGACTGGGAGGAGAAGGGACTGCTGGGGGTTGGCAGTGATGGGAGCTGGAAGGGAAACCAAAGGTGAAGAATGAGGATCGGTTCCAACACCGGAAATGATGGAAGGGGCAGAGAGGGGAGGACAGAGAGACCAACAGGGAGGGGCCTGTGGTCCCCAATAGCAGGTGGCCAGGGGGACCAGGGAGGCAGGGACACCTGTAGGATTAAACACTGGCTGCCCTCGGATGTCTGCCCTGACACCAAAGTTTTCCATCCCAAGAACACACACTGCACACATTCCATGTCCGGACCCGCACAGCACGGAGAGGACCCCAGCCCCAGAGTCTCCAAGCACTTCGCATTTAGACTGGAACATCACTTCTTCTTCTTTTTTAAGATGTTATTTATTTATTTGACAGAGAGAGAGATCACAAGTAGGCAGAGAGGCAGGCGGAGGGAGAGGGGGAAGCAGGCTCCCCGCGGAGCAGAGAGCGCGATGGGGGCTCGATCCCAGGACCCTGAGATCATGACCTGAGCCGAAGGCAGAGGCTTTAACCCACTGAGCCCCCCAGGCGCCCCGTAACATTACTTCTAAGGAAGGAACACGGTGCGGCCCAGGATGGAGCCAGGAAGAGAGACGGTCCTCACCCCACTTTCAAACCCAGGTCCAGCCCGGCTCTCGGAGTCTGTCAGTCATTAGGAATTAGTGCCCGCGGCAGCCCTGTAATTATCCCGTGAGCAGTGCAATTACACTTCATTGTACTTCGGCGCACGTTAAAAGCATCAATTTACTCAATGTAAACATTAAGAATATATACACCACAGGTTTCAGAACTCTGTTTTGGCGTTTTCATCTTTCTGACATACGCAGAGCCCCAGGACCCAGCAGCAGCCGGGGGCCTCTCTCCGGCTCCTCAGAGGACCCCCAGAGTCCCTCTTCCCTGGGTGCCTCAGATCTTACCCGACTGATCTGAAGAGTCTGTTTTGCTCTGATGCTTTTGCCGGGCTGGGGGAGGGGGAGGCTTCGGAGACCCAGGAGGATGGCTCTGCCCCCACCCCGCCCCCCCAGCCAGCCTTCCCCCGGCCAGGCCAGAGAGTAAACAGTCATTACGGCCTCCGGCTGGGGGCTCTCATTCTGGCCTCTGGGCAGACCAGGAGGGCCGGATTGCACCACGAGTGGACTCCCCACACTCCCCACCCCCCTCTTTTTTGGCATGCGTCTTCTGGGGGCCACCTCCAAGCGAGGACAGGGCAATCTGACAAAACTGGGGGGAGGGATCAGGACGGAGAGCAAGTCTGCCGGGGCGATCAGGTCCGGGTGGGGAGCCAGTCCATCGGAGTGGGGGCGGGGACCTATAGCACATCCTGAGTCGGGCTATTTCTATGGGTTTCTTGGGCTGGGGCACACAGTTACCCCAAACACAAATATTTCTCTACACAGTCCCCACAGCACCTGGGGGAATTCATCACCCCATGTGTCCACCCCCACTGGCTCTCCTGGGGACTTAGCCTCCTGGCAGCTCAGGTGACAGGCAAACCTCCTCTTTGCGGGGCGGGAGGGGGGGTGCTTTCCCCTTTGATCAGCAAGGCTAAGTAGAAACCCACTGCTTGGCCTCAGGTAGAGCCAGAGCCCTGTCACTGGGGGTGGAGGAGCCCCAAGTTCATCATCCTAGCCAGCCCAGGCCCTGGGTGACCTTCAGGCTCCTCTTCATATCTTCCCAGGCTGATAATTTCATGCCCACTTCTCTACCTATCACAGACTGGACCGGTGGGAAGTTCTTCCTTACGTCTACTTTTAAGCCAACTTGCTGCAGAACGACCTTCCGTTTTCTAGTTTAGAAACCCTCCATAGTTACATCTCTAGTCAGGACCAACGCCCGGGATGAAGGCTCCCTAAGGGCTGTTAGGTGGGGGTCTCTCAAAATGCTCACTCAAGGGACGCCTGGGTGGCTCAGTTGGTTACGTGCTCGACTCTTCATCTCGGCTCAGGTCTTGATCTCATGGTCCTGGGTCCGAGCCCCACATTTAAAATAGAATAATTAAAAGTGCTCCCTCAGGACCCCAGAGCGCAGCAGCTGTGGCCAACCCTGGCAGCTTCCTCGTGCTCCACTGCCGGGCCAGGGCCCGAAGCTGAGGATGCTGGGGTGCCTGGTGATCCCAGAGGGGAACCGCCTTCCGTTCCCAACACGCACACAGCCTGACCCATCCTCTGTTCCTCCCACCCTCTGAGACGTGACCAGAGGAACACGGACTGCAGGAGCTGCGGGCACCTTCTCCAGCTTCCAGGGGCCCTACACACGCAGGGCCTCGTTTAGTACTGCCCCCCCCCACCCCGTTGTCAGATGAGAATGCCAGGGCCCAGAGAAGGACAGTGGCTTGCCCAGGGTCACACAGCCACCAATGGAGCTAGGATGAGAAGCCAAGTCTGTCCAGAATCAGGGCACTTGACCTCGACGCTGAACTCAAGATGGGACTCAGCTCACCCTGTCAAGGCTCAGATAAGGAATGAGACCCAGAGAGGGCCAGTGGCTTGGCCAATGCCAGCGAGCAAGTCAGCAGCCGAGCTCGGACCAGAACCCGTGTCTCCCGGCTCCCAATAAAATGCTTCCGGCCTTAGTCAGCAGGGCCTAAGTTTCTGAAATGACTTTCCAGAAACAAACACCCCCCGGGATGAGAGCAGAGGTCTGGAATCCGGACAGTGGGGGCCCACTAATGACCCTTCCCTGCCCTTGGTGTTAAGGCCGGGTGGCCAGATAAAGTCGGATGTCCAGCTAAATTGGAATTTCTGCTAAGCATCAGTTTTTAAAAGCATAAGTAGGTCCCATACGATATACTAAAAATAATCATTTGTTGTTTACCTGAAATGCATACCTATCTGGGAGCCCTGTTTTCCCATTTGCTAAGCCTGGGAAACGCTACGTTAAAAGGACAGGAGAAAATGGGATCTTGGCTGGCCACCCAGATCCCAGAGAACCAGCCCCACGCCAGGACTTCCGGCGGGACTCAGAGCCAAGGTCTGGCCTCTAAGCATCCTGGCTCCCCCTCCTCAGCCCTGTCACTAGGGCCCCAGGCCACTCGGAGCGGGGTCAGGAGGGTTTCTGGGACAGGGGCTCACCGGAGGCCGAGCGGGCAGGCAAGCCCAGCATTCACACCCAGACTGGGGCAGCATAGGAACCGAGACCCAAGAGGCAGTGGGAGCTCGGATCCTACCTTGTGACAGACTCCCCAGCTCCCACCTCCTCTGGGAGGGGGCCCCCAGCCCTGAGCTCCTTATCTGCAGGGGCTCCAGCCCCCTCTGATCTGGCAGGAGTGGAGTCCCTAGATAGTTCCAGGCAGGACGGATTCCACAGACAGTATCAGAGCTGGACAGGCCCCCCGAGGTCCCCAAGCCCAGCTCCCTCCGTGGCCAGGTGAGGACACTGAGGCCAGGCCAGGTCCCTGGGCGTCCATCTGGGCCGAGCCAGGCCTACAGGAGAAGCTGATTGTCCTGGGGCCCCTCACATGTCACCAGGGTTCCCATCACCGCCGGCACCACCATCGTCGCGGCAAACACAAGCCCGGGTCTTGTTCTCGGTTCTTGTCCTTTATTAACTCCTTGAATCAACCCTCTGACACGCCCTCCTGATCCCAACCCCCTGGCCGGCCTCCAGGGATCGAGCTGCCACACAGCCCACACCTCCACCTCAGACAGAAGGGTTGTTGGCAAGAAAGAGGGAGAAATTCAGGGCGGCCCGGTCCTGCTCCCCGTCTCGAGTACCAGTTCAGTCTGGTGCCGCACACCAGTATCTCTCTGATGTCAGAACCCAGAGCCCGCCGCTCAGAGCTGGAGCCCTGATCCAGGGACTTGAGGCCAAAGACCCGACCCCGGGGGCCCAGGAGAGACGGAGCCCCAAGATGGGCCTGATGCCCAGGATCTCCATCCCAGTCCCCCTGCTCTTCACTCCGAACAGCCGCCTACCAGCAACCTTCCAGCGTGTTCGGTTGGTTCACCGGGCGTCCACCCACGGCCTCAGGGGCCTCCGGTGTAGCCCCGCCCTCTGCACCCAGGTGGGTACCTCTCAGTTCTCACCTGTGAACGTCCACAGACGTCTCGACGCCCACCACACACACGGCATAGGTGGGCTCCTTCAGGGACAGCCGCACGAGTCTCCGCAGGGCCATCCCGAGCCCCGGGCTCCCGGGCTCTGCTCTTCCTGTCTCCCCGGCCCCTCTCCTGGGCACCAAGTCGCCAGGAAGGAGCCTGAGTTCTGATGGGTCCGTGCTTTCCTCCTCCCTTTTAATTTCACCTTGTGACCTGATTAGCTGCCTAAGCCGAGTCCCCACCTCCTGGCTCCACGCCCAGCTCTCTCACTCAGGCTGCCAATCCAGGAGGCCAGGGGAGGAGGTGCCCCAGGTCTCCCAGAGAGATGGGAAATGGGGGCTTCAGTTGGAGGCCCCGATGGTGCAGAGCTCGGCCACCACCAGAAGCTCTCCGTGGGCCCTGTTTCCCCTTCCCTAGCTTTGCTCCGGCCTCAGATCTCAGTGCCTGAACGCTCCCTATCACGATGTCGGCACTTTCTGAGGGCTGATGAAGTGCCGGGTGCGGATCTGCTCTCATGCTTCCAAAGCACGGGGCAGTCCGACCTCCGGGGTTCAAATCCCGGCTTGGCCTCTTAAGACCCATGCATGACCTTGGGCAGATACTCCACCCTTCCGTGGCTTCCTTTCTCGGGCGTGAGATGGCAGCTGTGCCTGTCCCATAGGATTGATGTGGGGCTTTCGTGAGCTATGCGTATGAGCTTCAGCACAGGGCACGACACCCAGCATTCGCTGAAGGAAACGCTCACAACTCTTCCTGGTATCTCGTTTTACAGGGAGGAGAGCCACAACTGCAGGACCCCGTCAGTAGCGGGGGACAGCCATGCCTTCACCCAGGTCCTTCGGACTCATCAAACCACCCCCAGAAGCTGAGGCTAGAGCCCTGAACCCCAACTCCAGAGACCAGCAGGTAGAGAGGGCACCTCAGAAGGAGCTCAGAGCAAGGGGCTGAGGAGGGCTGATTCGTCCCTCAAAATCCGTTCTTGGCAGCCCCACCCATTCGCAGGGTGTTCGTGGAATCCCGATCGTGCAGTTGACCTGCGTTTGCAGAGCACTTACTCTGCAGTGGGCACTCCTCTAGGCGATGGGGACGCAGCCAAGAACCAAACAGACCACAGTCCCTGCTCCAACGGCACCGATACTCTGGGAGCCACCGTAAGAGTTGAGACGATGGTGGCTTGGTCCTAGGGGCAACCGTGACCTTGGGAGGAGCAGTTGGATTCTAAATGTCTCCTGAGGGCGGGGCTGGGAAGGGTTGCAGGCAGGCAGGGTGTGGGCGGTGAGAGAAAGAGGGGAGTCGGGGATGAGGGGAGTGCTCGGGCCGCAGCAGCTGGAAGGAAGAGCGGTCATCAGAGAGACGGGGAAGGCTGGGAGGGCCAGGGGGGTGCTGGGGGGAGGGTCCCAGTTAGACAGGAAGTGCCTGTTAGACCTGCGAGGATGGCAATACGGGTGCCATGCTCCCTTCATACTGGGCGAGGACGATGAGCAGGAGGGGAGTTCCCTCGAGAGGCACTGGACACCCCCTGGGCCACGGGGTCCTCTCTTCCCCGGCAGCCATTGCACGGGGCAGAATAAGGATGACTGCTGCCACCCACAGGTCTGGGGTGGGAGGACGGCATGACACAGGGGGAGCAGAGCAGCACCCTCGCCCGGGAACTGTCAGTCCGACTGGGCAGGAGGGGCACACAGCCCCTGCTCCGGGGCCCCCCACCCGGGGAGGAAGACGGGGAAACATAAAAATGGTATAAGCATTTATGTGGTTACTTTTCACTTTGAAGATCTTCCTGAAACGTCTTTCTTATGGCCAACACATCCGATGGCAAATGGTCTCCATCTGCAAAGTTCTTTATACCCAATGGCACCGACGCAAAGTCTGGGTGACACAGAGCCAAGCAACAAAACGCCCCGGGGGTTTCCACCCCCACTAACCAGAACCCGAGCCATTTTGTTCATACATAATGTAAAGTGGAGTGTAAAAAGCGGGCTCCTGGAGAGCACATGGGAATGTTCCCATTAGAGGAAGATGGATGGATGGATGGATGGGAAAGAGGGAGAAAGGGAAGAAGGCAGGTTGGTGCATGAAGAGCTGTCTGCAAAAATGAGGGTGACGATGGTGACAATGGTGACAATGGTGACAAGATGCTAGCAGACACCTGTCGGGAGCTGACCATGTGCTGGGCGCTGTTCTCAGCCCCTTCCGTGTCATCGCCCACCTAATTCTCACCGCAATATTAGATGGCAGGTACCAACCAAGCCGGGAACCCAAGTTCAAATAGACCACAGCCTTTGTGTACAGGATGTGCCTTTTGCGAGCTGTGGGCAGGGCAAGGGCCATGGGCAGGTCACAGTGGCTTCAGGGAAATTTTCCCCATTTTCCCCATTCTCTAACCATCGTTTTGAGCACCTGCCATGGGCCAGACATTATTCTTGGTACTGGTGATACGGCAGGGAATAAGACAGAGTCCCTGCCCTCACGGGACACACAGAGAAGCAAGAGAGACGGGGAGTACACTGCAGGACAGAGACTGGGGTGTCAGGAGGTGCTGAGTCCCAGCCAAGCAGGTTAGAGGGGCAGTGGGGGTGGGGTGCCGTTTGCGTCGGCTGATTGGGGAAGGCTCGCTGCAGAAATGATGTCGGAGCAGAGCTCTGAAGGGCAGACCTCAGGGCCCTCAGGACTCTTCTAGCCCCAGGTACCCAGGATCCCGTTAACCCAGGAGCCCCCACGTCCCGTCTCCCCATTCACAAGACGGGGCCCCGGAGCTAGTGCCAAGCGTCCAGACCGAGATGGCTTCAGAGGCTGGGCAGGTGACACGTGTGGGAAGCCACCAGGGAGCACCCAGGGAGGGGTACCAGCTGCGGCAAAGGGAGTAACACCTGCTTCCCCTAATGCGTTAAAATTTAGTATTTCTTAAAAACAGAACACTGTAGGTCAAGCCTGTGGTGTCAGCACATCCGGCCCCTGGGCCATTGTTTGAGACCGCAACTCAGAGTATTTAAAAATTGGTGGATACGGGCGGGGGGATGGAAGGAATCACTCAGGTTGGGGAGTCATTTGATGCCCAGGAGGGTAAGCTACCTTGCCCAGCCAGGGAAGCCTTGGTTGGCATGATCTGGGCAAGGAGTCTGCCTGCCTTAGGCCTTGTGAGCCATCAGACTGGGTTCTGGGTTGTTCCCGTGACTGCTGACACCAGCTATAGGCTCCTCTCGTCAGTGGGGGGTCCTCTTCCGCCCCCCCCAACACTACCCGTGCCTGAGCTTATGTAGGATGGCCGTGGGGGGGGCGGGCAGCAGAGTCCAGCTCTCTGGAGCCCCCACCCGTGGCCCTTCTCCAGTCCGAGCACCCCGAGCACCACAGGGTCAGTTCCTCCTGCCTTCCACGATCCTCCCATCTCCAGCTGGAAAGGCCCCTAGAGTCTCTTAATTTTCCAGTCAGGTAAACCGAGGCTCTGAGAAGAGCTATGACATACACAAGACAACATGGCAGAGTCACAAGAACCTGAGTCTGGGTCCCAGGTTCTCAGTTATTGATTGAAGATGTGTCCCGGGGGTTCTGTGTACAGATGCTGTTCTGGTGCTATACTGGGTGCTGTGCTGGGTGCTATGCTGGGTGCTGTGCTGGGTGCTATGCTGGGTGCTGTACTGGGTGCTGTCCTGGTGCTGTTCGGGTGCTGTCCTGGGTGCTATTCTGGGTGCTGTGCTGGGTGCTATGCTGGGTGCTGTGCTGGGTGCTATGCTGGGTGCTATACTGGGTGCTGTGCTGGATGCTATGCTGGGTGCTGTTCTGGGTGCTATGCTGGGTGCTGTCCTGGTGCTGTTCGGGTGCTGTCCTGGGTGCTATTCTGGGTGCTGTTCTGGGTGCTATGCTGGGTGCTGTACTGGGTGCTATTCTGGGCATCAGAGCACTCACCACCATTGAGCCCTCGCAGTTCCTTATATTGACTCCTCCTCTGGGATCTCCCAGGACACCCTTTCCTGCGCCCTGGGCACCCAGGGCAGGATCCTGGACCCCCTGTGGGCCTCAGGGGCTCTGACTCAACTATCGCAAGAAGGCAGGGGACCCACTGATTCCCGTAGGGCCAGAGGGCCTGGGGCCAGCGGCTCTAATAGCAGGAAGTGGTGAGGGCTGTGAGTCACCCAACTCAGAGCCTGAAAGCCAGACCCAGGTCTCTCTCGGGCACCGCAGACCTTTGGGGATCACTGACTCCCTCCCCGGCTCTGGGACATCCCAGGCTCCACATGGCAGAAGCCGTGGCGTTAACAGCATCACGTGCAGGGCTGAGCTGAGCACTAGGGGCCCAGGGAGTTCACGGTCAGGTGCAGCCAGCCCCACCCCCACAAGTGGCCGATTCAGCAGCCTCCCAGGCACATCATCTCCTTCCCTGCCCCCTCCCCCGGCTGTCCGCCCCCCCACTCCCTCCACCCCAAGTACCAAGCCAGAGACCTCGGCAACCTCTTCAGTCACCCCCCTCCCTCATCCCCAGCATCCAAACAGTCACCCCACCTGACTCAACAGCTTTACCTCCCAAATGTCTCTGGCCCCAGCCCCTCCCCTCCACCCTCTCCCCTACCACACCCCCACCCTTGTCCCAGCCAGGACCTGAGCCGCCTCAGGCTCTCCCCGCCCCCAGGCTCACCTCACTCCACACTGCAGGCAGCAGGGACCTGTCTGAAACACGCATCCCATCTCCCACGCCCCCCCCCAAGACTCCTCCAGCATCCTGCGGCCCCCGGATAAAGGAGGGCAGTTGGATGGGGAAAGTCTAAACCCTGGAGACCTACTATCTGTGGTTCCAGTCTGGGCTCAGCTGCTTCTCAGATTTCAGAGCACTGGGCAAATGATTTAACTTTTTTGAGACTTAGTCTCCTAATATGTAAAGTCTGGAATAATGTGGGAATTTAAATGACGTCTGTAAAGTGCCTGGGTTACATAGGCGATCCTCAAGAAACAGAAACTTCGTCTGGTCCTCAAGGCCCCCCAGACCACGCCCTTGACAACCCCTTCTCCGCTCAGTGCCTGACCCCTGTTCTGATCATCCTTCTCTGGCTGCTCCCCCTCACTGCCCCCCAGGAATTTGCTCCCTGACCTGGGGGGTCCCCATAAAGCTCTGCCCATCACCAGCTTTCCTGCCTTCCCCTCCCCCATTTCACCCTCCCTTCCTCCAGTGCCCACTCCAGGCAAGACTCAACATTTCCCCTTGTTTTCATGGATTTTTATCCCACATTCTAAGAGAAAGAATTTGAGACAGCTTACAAAATACACCCTGGGTAAAATTATTTTTCAAATGAGAACATTAGGTCAAAGAGTGGGAAAAGAAAATAAAAGACAGGGATAGATATCTGTCTGGTTGGTAGATCTAGCAGTGAGTTCCCTGGTGGCCTATGAAAAAAGAGAAATAGCATCAATTTCATGAATCATGGTGCCCACAAGATACAACTAAACCAGTTGAAGAAGAGAAGACCAACTCTTCGGGGCCCTGAAAACTAAGGGACATTCTCCTCCTCTCCCCAAGTGAAGTTTACAAAACAGAACAAGTGTGGGATTTTGAACTAAGTGACCCACTGCATCCTTATGGTTGGGTGTGACTTGGTTCGCAGGTCTATTTGGGGGTGGGGTGTCTCTAGAAAAATGTGCTTGGTCAGATTCTCCTCAATGAATAGTCTCCATTTTTTTAAGCCTTTGATTAAATGGGGAGTAGCAGGGAATTTGGGGGTTCCCTCCCTGATGACGGCTCTTCCTCACAGCTGCTAGAGTAGAGATCCAGTATCTTCCAGTGTCAGCCGATCTGGCTGCAGCTGAGGTCCCACCATGAGCATCAAGAGTCTAGCGGCTTCTACTGGCTCACACAGAGCTGGGGAGTCATTCCCAGAAAGGGGGTGAGGGGCAGTACCTCCGCTGGGCACCCCCCAGTGCTTCACGGCTTAGCAAGCACCCCCGGAGAACTTGGTCCGCCTGCCTCATCAAACACATAGGGACAGAGAGGCCCAGAGAGGGAGAGCAACTTGCCTAAAATACACAGCCACCGAGAGGCAATGTGAACTAGAAGACGGGCAATCAGCCTCAGAGCGAGAAACCTGGATTCTCAGGCCACCTGATATGGGTCCTTGAGAAATTCTTTCCTGTAGGGCAGCCGTGTCCGCCAGGGACCCTCCAGCTGGATCTGGCCTGTCCAGCTGCTGCGAGACGTCATCTCCCCAGGCCCCCAGCAGAGAAATCATTGTGTGGAAGAGCCCAGCACCTTTCCCCCACCTCCCTCACTCGCATTTATGCCAAGATTTCCTGGGCGGCTCCACTGTGGGCCAGGCCGTGAGCAGAGACAAGACCTGGCCGCCGCCTGCCTTCTAGGAGCCCCCGGCTCATAGGGACCGTGGGCGTGTGAACAGGTTGCGGCCACGAAGCTTCCCAAGAGCCCCACGAGGGGAGCGTGGGGAGGCCCGGGGACGCGTGCGTGGAGAGAAAGGACGGTAGGGACAGCAGCCAGAGTGCGCCGGCTCAGCACTCGGGCACCGTCGCGCGTTCTCGGAGTGGAGCGAGAGGGCACACTGCTGCGGCCTCCACCTGGCAGAGGGGAGATGTCCTCTGAGGTCTCCTGCCAGTGAGGATGGAAACAGAGCCACAGCCCCGTCTGTGGGACTCCGAGATTGTTCTACCATATTCTACTGTCCTCCGGGCCACTGGCCTCACCCTTCTTGCCGTATTACTCACACACACACACACACACACACACACACACACACACACACACACCAACCTTCTGCCCTGGGGAGGCAGGACTGCCCTGTGTCTGGCACAGAGGCCAGATGGCAGGACTCAAGAGACACCCTGTCCTCGATGCCTCACGCCATGAAGACCACCTGGGTCCCAGCCACCCAACTCTGTCTCTCTGGCTCCTTCAAACCCTGGAGGTTCCACGACATAGGCCCCGGCCATCTGGCCCTGCTGGTCTTGGTCTGGCCTGAGCCCTGGGCTTTGGGGGGAGCCTAGGCACAGCCACCCTCCTCAAAGAGGGCCCTGATGGCTGTGGGGTGGAGAGGAGGGTGGGCACATCCTCTCCTAACATGTCAGAGAAAGAGGAGGCTTTCGAGATAAGCTGGACGCTCAGGGGTTTACGCTGAAAACAGACCGAAGAGTACACACTCAGACCCATGCACGGTAGGGGCCCGACGCCCCTGCTCCCCCTCCCCGCTCCGGCAGTAGCCGCAGCCCTTGATCGGGAGCCGGGGGCTCTGCAGATCCTCCCAGAAAGCCATAGGCCGGATGTGTCACCACTAACGAGCCCGGAGAGGGCCGGCAGTTTGTCCGGGACACACAGCCTATTCTGTTTCCCGCAGACTGGGAAGGCAGAAGGAGCAGTCGGGGTACGGGGGGGCCAGCAGCTGGACCGAGAGCGCGGGTCCAGCCCTGGCCCATCCCTCATTGGCTGGGTGACCACGGGCAGACAGTTGACCCCTCTAGGACCCCTCGTCCTCATGTCTGTCCCTTCCTTCTCTGCGTTGGACTTTCTTTGTCTCCGTCGCCACTTCCTCCTGTCTCTGCATCTCACCGTCCCCTCTCCCCCCGCTTCCCTCTGGAGGAGCTTTCGGGGTACTGGGGGTCAGCTTTGGCCTCAACACGCCCCCCGTGACACCTCCCAGGTGGTGGCTGTGCTTGTCCCCACTCCACAGAGGAAGACCCTGAGGCCCCATTTACAAAGCACTCGGCGCGGCCAGGCCCCTGGCGGACACTCGGCGCACACTAGTCCCTCTCCCGGCCCCCCACAGTCCACTTCCTCCAGGAAGCCGTGCCACATGCCTGCCTCTGGCTCCCATGGAATGTTCTGTTCTCTCGGTAGCCCCCCGCCCAAGGCTCTGTTCCAGGAAACCACCTCTTTTAACACCATTTCCCAGGTCACACTGGCAAGACTGCGCATTTCAGAGGGACAAAAATGGGGAGTGGCCAGACCTTCAGCTCTGGGAAGCCGACCTGAATGACAAAAAAACACTGAGACTCAGGGTGGTAGAGGAGCTCTCAGCCACTGGCCCACAGCCAGTTAGGAGCTTCAGGTTGTCCAGGTAGGGGTTCCAGCCACCCTGTGACAAAGCCCCGGGTTCCATCGCGCCACAACCATGGGCCTCGGGGAGCACGGTACGGTCTGGGAGCCGAGCTCCAGCTTTTTCCCTGCCCCAGCCTGGCCCTGCAGCTCAGCAAAGCCAGATGGGCCTCCTGAGGGAAGCGGGGGGAGAGGGGACAGAGAGATGCACAGAGACAGGAAGAAATGGAGAGAGAGACAAAGAAAGTCCAACCCAGAGAACAAAGAGACAGAAGTGAGGAAGAGAGGCATGGAGAGCAGCAGAGACGGAGACAGACCAACCGAAAGACAGAGGGACGGACAGAAAAACCCCAGCCCTCTCAACCTCCCGCCTCCCCCAGGGTCTCCCTTTCCCCAACCCCCTGCTCCCGCCCTCGGACATGAAGGGATCCCCTACTTTGCACCTGCCCTGGGTGCTGGGGACACACCTCCCTGATACCTCCACGTGGCAGCTGTGTGCCTCCCTACTGTGCAGATGAGGAAACTGAGGCTAGGAGCCATCAGGTTACTCAGCCAATCAAACTGGGTCCAGCACTGCAAGGGTGCAGGAGGAAAGGCAAAGCCCAGAGAGAGCAAGTGACTGGCTCTGGGCCACACAGCAGCCAGCCACAGAGCCAAAGCTAGAAGCCAGGTCCTCTGCCACTTGGCCTGGCTGTGAAGAAAACAAAGTTAATCATATTAAGTCTTTGGCAAGCAGGTTCCAGGTCTTACTGGATGGCCTACAGCCAACACCCTAAAAGCTGTCAACACCCCCTGCGTACCCTTCTTGCTTACTTCTTACTATCTTTTCTGGGAAGGGCAGCCCGGGAACCTCCCAAACTTGTCCTCTCTCCTAGGAACCAGGCCTCCATTGGGGCATCTCCACCTCCCCACCCCCTGCCTTCCAGCGTGGGCTCCCACACAGAACTAAGGCATGAGAGACAGGAAGGCTAACTTTCACTGACATCAGCTAAGTGTGAGCTCAGGCTCGCCCCCATGTCCTGGTGGGTCCAGCCCTAACACGCAAAACCAGGGCAGAAACCAGGGGAGAGGTCAGCAGGCAAGCCCATGTTTACCCACTGGGACTTGCGGAGTTAAAGAAATTTCTAGAAGCAGTGCTCGCCCGCAAAGAATGTAAAGACCCACCCCAGAAAACAAACATGGGGAAACCTTTCTGTTCACCCCAACCGAGTTCTGAAGAAATCCTCCTTGATTCAACATTTCCAAAGAAAATCACGTTAGTGTGGCGAGAGGAGCTGGCTTCTCACCAACTGCATTCTCTCTCATTCTGAATGTCTGTCTCCTCCACCAGAGGGGAGCTCTGTTGAGGGCAGGGGCACATCACAGGCCCCGGCACCAACAGGGCCTGGCCGGTCATCCCTGGGGCTCCTAGAATGACCAGTGACTACATGAATTACATTTCCAGACAGAGGAGGCAATACTCATAATTTATATATCTGACAAAGGACTCACGTCCGAAATGTATGAAAAATGCCTATAAAACAACACGAAAAAGAGAAACCACCAGCCCTGTGTAGTAAGCAGAGCGGGACACAAAATTCACGGGCCACCGATATTAAGCAAGTGACTTCCAGGAGAGTCTGTGGTCGTGGCTGTCTTCCCCGGCTGGGAGCCCGACGCCCCTCCGAGGCGGGCACCCTCCTGTGCCTTGACTCAGGGCTCAGTCCTGGAAGGTCTCACATAAAGAGGCGCAGGGCTGCAGAGCTGGGGAACGGGGAAAGAGGAGGAGGAAGGAGGAGGCCGGGAGCAAAGGTAAGAGCTGCAGGTTGTCTTCCGAACCGGCCTCACGCTCTTGCCCCCGAGTTATCCAGGCTCAGTGCTAACTGTAGGGGGTCTGCGGAGGGGGGCTCTGGGCACCCTCGGATTGGAGGGGAGGCTCCCCAAGAGCACAGCTGCAAGAAGCAGGCCGGTAGAGTGGAAGGGGCCCTGGGCCAGGAGTCAGGAGCCCCAAGATCTGGTGCAAACATGGCGCGTGCTGACTGGCCAGTGGGGGTGGGGGGCTTTGGGCACCGGCTTCATGACCTTGGTCTTTACATCTGTAGGAGAGGATTGGGTATCTGATCCTCAGAGTGCGGGAGGGCTGACAGCCAGGACCTAGCGGCCCTTCCCCACCCCAACAGCATCCCCGGGCCCCCCGCCCCAGTGACACCCCCAGGGAAACCACAGTGAGGCCAATCAGGGTGTGGCCAAGTCTGAGAGCCAACCAGCCCCAACGTGGGCCTGAAGGACCCAGCCCGACCCTGGTCCTCTGTCCTGGGAGCCTCCAGCGCCAGCGTGGCCTGGCAGGGTGGGCAGCTCGTCCTGAGCCACCGTGTCTCCCCACGGGCCAGCCACACACCCCACGACTGCCCGCAACATGGTCCTCCTGGGTGCTGGCTGTGAAGGGGAAGGTCAGGGGACTGGTGAGACCCAGTCTGAAGGCGTAGGCACAGAGCAGGCTCTGCGGGATCCCCAGATTGAGTGTAGAGACAAACTGCCTGTCCCTCAGGAGTTTTCTCTCTGATGGGGGAGGCACCGCCCCTACCCCTGAGAAGCTTCCAAACTGACCACACGGATCAGCTAGTGTGATGGGGGAGGCACAGCCCCCCCACCCGCACCTCTGAGAAGATTCCAATCTGATGGGGGAGGCACAGCCTCTGACCCCATAGTCTGATGGGGAAACACAGCTCCTACCTTATAGGAGCTAAGGATTAGGCAAAGCCCCTCTCACCCTCGTTATCAAACCTTCTGATCTAATGGGGGAAGCACAGTTCTGTCCTGGAGGATTCTATAGTCTGATGGAGGAGCCTAGGGAAACTCTGTTTCTGTCTGTGGAAGGGACCCACTCTATCATGAGAGTCACTCTTAAATCCCACATTCGCTCACTACCGGCAAAAAGCTTTCCTGTACTGCCTCCCCTGAGCATCATCACCACCCAGAAGCAAGGCCGGCCCAGGACCGGCCTCCCTGTCGAACAGGTGAAGAAACTGAGGCCCAGAAGGAAAAGTGACAGAGCCAAGGCCACACAGGGAGGCAGGACTAGAGCCCAAGTTTATCTCTAAAGGGAAGGAGGGGAGGGAGGAGGCAGGAAAGAGTGAAGGGTGACTAAGGGAGCTGGTTTCCCAGACACTTGGCCCAGAAGCCCAGGCCCAAACAGCCCAGAACTGATGCCCCCATGACAGCCTGACTCAGGGGCGCCCAGAGCTAGCCTTTCTCAATCCTGTTTGGGAAACCGTTTCTATTTGAGAGAGGCCTGCTATCCCACCAGGCATTTATGAGCCTGGTTTATGGGTCTGGCCCAGGGAGCCTGGGGCGCAGCTTCTGTGTGAGCCAAGGCCAAGCAGGGGCCAGAAATCTCCAACAGTCAGAGCCAGAGGGAGCCCGCGGCTGAGCGGGCCCAACACTTGCCTTGTACGGAAAGGAACAGTGAGGACCCGAGGAAGGGCAATGACTTGCCCAAGGTCACACTGGACCTCGGCAGCACGGCTCGGCCTCCTGTCCCTTGCCTGGGACTCTCCCAGCCCTGTACCTCAACCTGTCCTTGTGGGAACAGCCTAGGTGTCAGAAAGATCTGTATTAGGGATATTTGGGGATTTACCTTAGGGCTGAACCCCCTTCCCCACTCCTGGCTCTGTATGCCCCCAGAGCATCCCCTGAGGCCGCCACCCAGGTCCTGGCCATGGTAGGGATCTGCTGAGAATGGGGGAAGGGGGTCAGGGGAGGGCATGAAGGCTCACATCACCCCTCCCTCCTGCCCCTCACCGTCAGCCAGCAGGATCCCCTGGGTGGGGGGTGGGGAGGCCAGTAGAGAAAACCAGGGGAAGGAGAGGAACATACTATTTACCGAGCCCCTCCCATGTGCCAGCCCAGCAAGAGCCCTGGAACATGAGCTCATCACGACCACTGTGGGACCAGGCACCTTTATGAGAGGAAACGGAGGTTCAAAGATGTTGAGACACTTCGCCCAAGGTCACGTGGCAGCTCTGTGGGGAGCTGGAATGCCAGCCTAGCTGTCTGCTCTGAAGCCCACGCTTTGTGTCTCCTTTGTGTCCGCAGCCTCCAGGAGGGTCCCAGGGGCTGCCTGTCTCCTTTGGGGAGTGCTCAGAGCATGCGGCCTTCGCGGGATCGAGATCTTGTCTCCACTGCTCAGAGCTGGCCTTGCTGCCTCCCGCCCCCACTGCAGCCTTGGCGAGGGGTTTCCAGGGCTCCCTGCAGGAAACAATGGGTCAGGCATAGCCACACCCGACCTCGGGGTACGTTCGGCCCCACGGGGATCCCCAGGCCAGCACAAGGCAGCACGGGGCAGGGGGGCCCAGCTGAAGAGGGTTCGTGGGCCACACCCAAGTATGCACAGTTCCAAGGCCGGGGTGGGAGTCTGGAGGCTGAGTTTCCAGATGAACTCTGCCATGGCCCGCTGTGTGACCTTGGGCATGCTGCTGGCCCTCTCTGAGCCTCTGTTTCCAGAAGCTGGTCACTGACAGTCTGTGATGCGTGAGTCTACACATGCCTGGTGAGGTTCAGGACAGACCACTGCTCGGCAACGGTTCTCAGAAAGGGAGCTGGGCCACTAGGGAGGGTGAGCTCCTGGGCTCCTGCTCCCTGGTGGGACCCTGCCCCGGTTAGCGCTCGCTGGCTGAAGCATCAGCGACTCTCCCAGGGTGGAGGGCGGCTTGGTGGGGCCCCACGTGCAGGAAGACACGGCAGGAGTCTATTTCTTGTCATAGCTCCGAGGAGTGCGGGAGGCCGGCTCTGCAGAGGGGACTGTATGCATCCCTGCCCACCTCTGCACTGGGACGTCGCACTGGTAGCTTGACTCTGGTCACGGTGGGAATAGTCACCCCACGGAAACTGGCAAATGCTGCCGACAGAGGGGGTTTTGCGTCTAAGCATTTACCAGCACACCACGGGTTGTATGGGTAAGTTATATTCTTCTAGAAAGGCGTCCGTTACATCTGAGTTTTCACACTTGTTGCACATATATTTTTCTTTTCACTTAAATTTAATTTTAGCACCTAAAAAAAGATAAATTGGGCTTCATCGAAATTTAAAAATTTGTGCTTCAAAGGACAAAATCCAAAAAGTGAAAAACTTTAGAGAGAACGGGGAAATATTCGCAAACTGCACTCTGACAAGGGTCTACTACTCAGAATATATCAAGAATTCTTATAACTCAATAGCAAGACGACAACCCGGTTACAAAATGGACAAAGGTGTTTGTTGATTGGCTTGTCTTTGAGAGCGAGCGAGACACGAAGATGGGGCAGAGAGAGAGAGAATCGTAAGCAGGTGCCATGCCCAGTGCAAAGCCCTACTCAGGGCTCCATCTCACGACCCTTGCAATCACGACCTGAGCCGAAATCAAGAGTGGAACGCTTAACTGACTGCACCACCAAAAAAAAAAAAAGATTTTAATTATTTATTTGACAGAGAGAGAGAGAGCCAGAGAGCACAAGGAGTCGGGGAACGGCAGAAGGAGAGGGAGAAGCAGGCTCCCCACTGAGCACAGAACCTGATGTGGGGCTGATCCCAGGCCCCTGGGATCATGACCTGAGCCAAAGGCAGGCGTTTAACAACTGAGCAACCCAGGCGCCCCTCTGTATCTTGTTCTAAGAACCACTGTAGCTGAGCCCACTGGTTTCCAGATATTGTCTTTTCACTATTGTTCCATTCACCATTTCCCTTCATAACTTAACTGACAAGTTATTTACAAGCCCATTTTATTTTATTTTATTTCACATATTATTTTATTTTAAAGATTCTATTTATTTATTTGACAGAGAGAAAGAGATCACACGTAGGCAGAGAGGCAGGCAGAGGGAGAGGGGGAAGCAGGCTCCCCGCTGAGCAGAGAGCCCGATGCGGGGCTCGATCCCAGGACCCTGAGATTATGACCTGAGCCGAAGGCAGAGGCTTTAACCCACTGAGCCACCCAGGAGCCCCACAAGGCCATTTTAAAACATCTCAACAAGAAGCGTCTGGGTGGCTCAGTCGGCTAAGTGTCTGACTCTTGGTCTCGGCTCAGGTTGTGGTCTCATGGGTCATGGGATCGAGTCCCGAATCGGGCTCCACACTCGGTGGGAAGTCTGCTTGAAGATTCTCTCCCTCTGTTCCTCCCTCATCCACCTCTCAAAAATAAATAAATAAATCTTTAAAAAAAAAAAATTCCAAAGGAACAGGTTTTTCTTCCTATCTGTACTGAGTTCTAAGTTAATTGTATGAGAGTGGGATGTGGTCTGAAGGATGCAATTTATTTCCATGTTGTTGGGACTTGCTTTCTGGACAAGACTCACATGGTCAGTTTTCACTTACATTCCCTGTGCTCGAAAAGAGCGTGTGTCTGTCCATGATCCACGCACACTGCTACAGGTCTATTGAGTGGATGGCCTCTGTTATTTGTATTTCTCAAACCTTCTACTGACTACGGATTTTCTTGTCTACCTCGGCAGTTAGTGAGATGTGTTGAAATCCGCCCCCCATCCAGTGCTCAGAATTAAATCCATTTTACCTTCATATATTTTTGTGATTTTTATATTTTTTTGTATTTTTGTATGTGTAACATTTTCATTGTTTTCTATTTTTATGTGTAATTCGGGCTTCCTAAAAGGAATTGAGAAATGACCCACTCTTCTGTTTTCTGGAAGAGACTGTGCAGCATTGGTGATAATTCTCTCAATGCATGGTAGGATTCTCCAGCAAAAACATCTGGGCCAGATCTCCATTTTAGGAGTTTTTATTTATTTACTATTTTTTTTCTTATAAATGCCACATTTAGTCAGCTATCAAGTCCTATCAATTCTATCTCCCAAGTATCTATGAGCTTTAATTTATTTATGTATTTTACATTTTACTTATTAAGTAATCTCTTCACCAACCTGGGGCTCAAACCCAGGACCCCGAGATCAAGAGTTGCACGCCCTTCAGGAGTTTTTAAATTAAGGATTCGATTCCTTTGAGAGGTACAGGGCCAAATTACCTATTTGATGCGGGGTGAATCTTGGTTGTTCGTGTTTTCTGAGAAAGGGACCCATTTCGACTAAGTTGTCAAACTTCCACAGGTAGAGTTGTTTGCAGTATTCCCTTCTTAATCTTTTTTTTTTTTTTTATAAAAACACCTTCATTTTTTGGGACGCCTGGGTGGCTCAGCTGGTTAGGCAGCTGCCTCCGGCTCGGGTCATGATCCCAGGGTCCTGGGATCGAGTCCCACATCAGGCTCCTTGCTCAGCAGGGAGCCTGCTTCTCCCTCTCCTCTGCCTGCCACTCTGCCTGCTTGTGCTTTCTCTCTCTGACAAATAAATAAATAAAATCTTTAAAAAAAAAAAAAACACCACCTTCATTTTTTTATAAAAACAACTTCATTTTTTTTTTAATAAAAACACCTTCATTTTTTTATAAAAACACTTTCATTTTTTTATAAAAACACCTTCATTTTTTTTTCCCCTTCTTAATCTTTTGATAACCCCAGGGGCTGTATGGATATCCCAGGCTTCGTTCTTTCTTTTTTTTTTTTTTAATTTTTTTTTTTTTTGAAGATTTTATTTACTTATTTTACAGAGAGAGAGAGACACAGCGATAGGGGGAACACAAGCAGGGAGAGCAGCAGAGGGAGAGGGAGAAGCAGGCTTCCCGCAGACCAAGGAGCCTGATGTGGGACTCGATCCCAGGACCCCGGAATCATGACCCGAGCGGAAGGCAGACGCTTAACGACTGAGCCACTCAGGCGCCCCCAGGCTTCGTTCTTGATATTGACAATCCGTGCCTTCTGTCCTCTCTGTCAGTTTCACTAGACACTTGTCCATTTTATTGATCTTCTCAAAGAACCAGCTTTTTGTTGCATTGATTTTCTCTATTGTTCTTCTGTTTTGGACTGCATTGATTTTTGCTCTTCGCTTGATTAGTTTCTTCCCTCCGCTTGCTTTGGGTTTCTTTCACTCTTCTAGTTTCTCACGGCAGGAGCTTGGAATATTGATTCAAGACCTGTACGTCATCTTTCCGTGTGAGCATTTAGTGTAGACTTCTCTCTCGGCACAGCATCCTCGGTGTCCCATACATCTGGATATGATGTATTCCGATTTTCATTCAGTTCAGTCTATTTTTTCACTTCTCTTGAGACTTACTTGCTCTTTGACCCACGGGTCATTGACAAGTATATTTTTTAGTTGCCAGGACTTTGAAATTATTCATATTTATTTTAATTCCATTATAGTCGGAAAGCACACTGTATATGATCTCAACTCTTGTAAATATTGCTGGTGGGGGTGACACTGGAGACAGTGCTTTCTGGGGTACGTAGCTGGAGCATAGCGGTTTATTGTCTAAGAGCATCCTTGGTTGCTTGTCTGCCTTTTTTCTGATTCTTTGGCCCGAGAGAGCAAACTTTTGTGGAGCTTTTTTTTTTTTTTTCCCCCTGGGTTGCTACCTTCTCTGGTATCCAGTCCGGGCTACACAAAAGAAAGGCAAGAAGAAAAGCCAGGAAATTCACTTTATATATTTTGAACTTCTGTCATCAGATCATACAAGTTCAGAATTATTCTGGCTTTCCAATGTACCGAACCTTTTAACATCATGGGGCAACCCCCTTAATTATACATTTATTTCTTTATAATCATTCTATGTTATTATAAACAACAACATATTATTTCCTAATAATGTTTTAGCTGTGATTTTTTTTTTTTTTAAGTAGGCTCCATGCCCAGTGTGGAGCCCAACACAACACGGGGCTTGAACTCACAACCCTGAGATCAAGACCTGAGCTGAGATCAGGAGTCAGGTGCATAACTGAATGAGCCACCCAGGCACCTCTCTAATAACGTTTTATCCATGATTATTAAAGCCATACCAGTTTCCTTTAGGTTGGCATTTCTTTTCATCTGTCTTTTTTCCATTCTACTCTTCAAACTTCCTGTGATTTAATATTTGAGGAGTTTCTTTAGTACAAAATCATACTTCTTCATCTACACGGACTATCTATGTCTTTAAAGTAGGTAATATAGTCCATTTCCAATTATTGTCATTGCTGACTCATCACTTTTGGACCTTTGACTATTCGGGTCCCTACTCTGTGCCAGGCCTATTCCAGAGGCTGAGACATGGCAGTGAGCCAAAAAGCCACTATCCAAGCCTTAAGAGAGCGGATCTGGTTGGGGAGCCAGACAACAAACTAACACAGACACTGTCCATGGGTGCGAACTCCAAACAGCTTATGTAGCTATTATCCCCTCGAGGAGGCGGAGCTTCGTTATGGGCTGCACATGACTTTCTTCCAACGCACAGAGCGTGGAGAAGGGGAAGAAAGAGCGACTTCACCCTGGCGTATGTATTTGCTACTTGGCTACGGCAGCAAAGTACTGCAAAGTGAGTGGCTCGAACAGCAGAAATAGACTGTCTCAAGTCCATTTCTGGAGGCAGGAAGTCCAAGATGGACGTATCCACGGGGCTGGTTCCTTCTGACCACTGTGAGGAAAATACCTTTTCCTGGCCACTTTCAGGGCTCTTAAATGGCCACCTCCACACTCCCGTGGCATTCTCCCTACATGTCTGTCTCCAGATCGCCCCTGTTGTCATGAGGACATCCGTCATATTGGGTTCAGGCCCACCTGACAATCTCATTTTTGACTTGCTTCCCTCTGGAAAGCCCCTATCCCCAGATGAGGTCACATTCCAAGGTGCTGGGGGTTAGGACTTGCGTGCATGGATTCAGGGAATGGGGTGGCATACAATTCAACCCATAACAAGTGGAGGAAACTGACCAGCCCGCCCTCACCCAGGTGATTAGGGTTAATGCCAACAGTGGTAAGACACAGTGCTCAACGCCACAGAGCAGAGCAAGGCTGCTGTTCTTTCGTTTTGTTTTTTTAAGAGAGGGACAGAGACGGGGAGGGGTGGAGGGAGAGGGAGAGAGCCAATCTTAAGCAGGCTCCACCCCCAGTGCAGAGCCCGACAGGGTACTCAATCTCACAACCCTGAGATCATGACCTGAGC
>CM052798.1:10735244-10760894 GCA_028533885.1 Nasua narica | reverse complement strand
ATGCAAAGGGTTTAAGCAGAAGAGACATGAACTTGACCTGGGTTCTCACAGAATCCCTCTGGCCATCTGGCTGACCACTGCTCACAGGAGGCCAGGAGAAGCAGAGACCGTGATCAGAGACAGCGATAATAACCCTAACGAGAAACCAGCAGAGGGGCAGGGGAAAGTCTTCAGACTGACACTGCTCTTTGGAGACAGATCTGACAGTATTCGCTGATGCATCAAATGTGGGGTGCGAGACAAAGACAGGAGCCAAAGGTGATTCCATGTTTGGGTGTGGGCCCCCCAAAGCCTGAGGCTGCCACCAACTGAAATGGGGACCCTGGGGGAGGGGCAGGCTTGTGGGGCCGGAAATCAGGAGCTTGGCCATTAGACCTCCTCGAGCTGATGCGTGGGGTGGGGGGCGGCAGCCCCTCTGAGGTTCAGAGGCAAAGCTGGGCTGGAGGTGCGACGGCAGGAAGCGTGGGGCTGCTTCGAAGCCGGGACCTTGGATGAGAGCTCCTGGGAGTGGAGACAGCAGAGAGATGAGGCCCCAGGGCTGTGCCCCGCAGTCCTCCAACAACCAGAGGTTGGGGAGAACTGAGGAGCCTGAGAAGGAGCAGCCAGGGAGGTAGGAGGAAAACCCAGCAGGAATGCGTGTGTCCGGAAGAAAGTGTTTTGAGAAGGGGCATGATCCGTTGTGTGAAATGTTGCAGAAGAGTCTAAGAAAAGGACGAAAGATGGACCCCGGGCAGGCCTCCCACCTTTCCCATGTCACGGCACACACAGAAAACACCAATGTAGGTGTGGCCCCCGGGGAGCACACAAGACTGCTCGGGGATGAATGTGACAGACTGGGGGTCTCCGGCCACCCCGGGCCCTGCCCCCGAGCTGAGCAAACCTATGGCTGGGCATCCAGAACCCTTCCCTGCACACCCCAGTCAGGAAGCTCTCAACGACCGGGTTCCGCCATGGGCAGGTTTTGGTCACCTGGACCAGAGCTGGGACAGGGGGCCACAGAGACAAGCGTCTCCCTGGAGTGTGGCGGGGAGAGAAGAGAGGCAAGACATGGAGACGGTGCGTACCGGCGCGCCTGCGGGGGCGGAGCAGAGAATCGGGCAGGGGCTAGAACCACCCAGATTCACTTCCGCCATCCTGCTTGGGACCATCCACTATCCTGATTTTTTAAGATCTTTCTTTTTTCTTCCTTTTTTTCTTTTGAGCTGAGTTTTCTTCTCATTCTATTCCCCTCCCCCCCCCACCGCCCTCCCTTTAAATGCTATCGCCTCTGTTTCTCTTCTTTCAGTAGCTACCCTGAAGCAGGTGTCAGGAAACGTGTCCTACAAGGGGCCCAGTGGTAAGTATTTTAGGCTCTGCGGACCATGCTGTCTGGCCCGCAACCACTCAGCTCTGCCGCGGTCCGTAGCATGGAAACAGCCATAAACGATACCTAAGGGAATGCACGTGGCTGTGTTTCAATAAACCTTTATGCATAAAAATAGGCAACGGGCCTCATGGGCCCAAGGGCCCCAGGCCGCAGACCTCTGTCCGGAAGCATAGGTACATAAGTCACGTCAGCTACTTTCCTCCAAAACAGCACGGGGACCTCAGAAAACTGTCACCCCCTCGTGACGTCACATGTTACGGCTGTCTGGTATTTTCACTCTATTTTTTTTAAGTCTTCAAAAAAGACATTATTACGGCTAATTATAGATTTGGTGTTTAATTAGATTTAGTCACATGTCTGGCATGTTTATTACTCACGATTCCATCTAGGGCTCAGACTTCCTTCTAAGATCATGTTCTTTCTTTTTGAAGCACATCCCTGACGATTTCCTCTAAATGTGTCTCATCTGGGGCTACACTCCCCGCTTTTCCGGATCTGACACTGCCTTAAACTCCCTCTCGTTCCACAAAGAGAGCTTCTCAAAGCATCCGGTTCTGGGTTCTGGTAGAGGGCTGTTTTTCCCTCTGCCTTTTCTGAGGGCTTGGCCTCTGGCTTCCGCTGACGCCTATCGGCGTTGTCCCCGCCCCGCTGTAGGTGAGATGACTGCTCTTAGGGTCTTCCCCTTATCCTTGGTGTTCTGAAATCTCAATCTGATTGTCAAGTTGTGCATTTTTTTTTTAATTTTTCATGCTGGGGTTTATGAATTTGAGGATTCATCTGTCCTTAGTTTTGGAAAATCCTCAACCTCTACCCCTTTGAAAAGCATTGCTCCTTTATTTCCCCGATGTCCCTTTCTAGAAAGCTGAGTCCATTTTACGAGAATTTTATTCTTATTTCACTCCCAAAGTTTTAGGGGCTTTCACGCCACCCTTCACATCTCTTCACCATTTCCACCTCGTCGTCCTTCTGTGCTGGGACCCGGGTGTTTATTTATCGATTCTCTTCTCAGCTCTCTTTTCAGGGTTTAATCTACTGCTCAAACTGTTGTATTTTCTATTTCAATTTTATATATCTCATCTTTAAACTCAGATTAAGTCTTTTTCAAACTGCCTATTGTTTTTCTTTACTTTATTCTGTTTTATTGTTTCAGTGTTCCAAGATTCATTGTTTATGCACCACACCCAGTGCTCCATGCAATACGTGCCCTCCCCGATACCCACCACCAGGCTCAGCCAACCCCCCACCCCCTCCGCTCCAAAACCCTCAGTTTGTTTCTCAGAGTCCACAGTCTCTCCTGGTTCATCTCCTCCTCCAATTTCCCCCACTTCACTTTTCCTTTCCTTCTCCTAATGTCCTCCATGTAAGTGAAACCATATGATAATTGACTTTCTCTGCTTGACTTATTTCACTCCGCATAATCTCTTCCAGTCCTGTCCATGTTGATATAAAAGTTGGGTATTCATCCTTTCTGATGGAGGCATAATATTCTATCGTATATATGGACCATATCTTCTCTATCCATTCGTCTGTCCAAGGGTATCTTGGCTCTTTCCACGGTTTGGAGATTGTGGCCATTGCTGCTCTGAACATTTGGGTACATGTGGCCCTTCTTTTCACCACATCTGTATCTTTGGGGTAAATACCCAGTAGTGCAATTGCAGGGTCATAGGGTAGCTCTATTTTTAATTTCTTAAGGAATCTCCACACTGTTTTCCAAAGTGGCTGCACCAACTTGCATTCCCACCAACAGTGGAGGAGGGTTCCCCTTTCTCCGCATCCTCTCCAACATTTGTTGTTTACTGTCTTGTTGATTGTGGCCATTCTAACTGGTGTAAGGTGGTATCTCACTGTGGTTTGGATTTGAATCTCCCTGGTGGCTAATGATTTTTTATTTTTATTTTTTGAGAGTGAGGGAGTGTGTGCCCGTGAGCAGTGGGAGAGGGCCGGAGGGGGGAGAGAGAGAGAATCTCAAGCAGGTTCCGTGCCCAGCGCAGAGCCTGACTTGGGGCTCAATCTCATGACCCTGAGATCATGACCTGAGTGGAAATCAGGAGTTGGATGCTTCATTGACTGAGCCGCCCAGGCGCCCCAATTTATTGCTTTTTTAAAATTAACTTTACTGAAGTATAATTTCCCCAGCTGTAGTTATGTTGTATAATTTGCACCCAGTAAAAGCCTCTATTTGAAGTGTACCGTTTGATGAGTTTTGACACTCATGGAACCACCTCCACAATTGGGATGGAGAACATTTCCATCATCCAGAAAAGGTGCCTCGTGTCCTTTCGCCCCTTTACTCTCGGCCCCAACCAACTGCTAATCTGTATTCTGGCACTAGAAACTAGCTTTTGGCTCTTTGAAAAGTTCATAAAAATGAAATCATACAGTGTGTCGTATCTAGCTTCTCTCTCTCCACACGGCGTTTCTGAGATGAATTCAGGGAGTCAAAAGTATCTGTAGTTTATTCCCTTTTATTGGTAGGTAGCATTCTACCATATACTGCAATTTGTTTCTCTATCCGCCTGTTGGTGGACATTTGTATTGTTCAGTTTGGGGCTATCAGAAATTGTTACGAGCATTCATGTGCAAATCTTTTCCAGGACATATAGGTTTTCATTTCTCTTTGGCATATACCTAGGTATGGAGATGCTGGCTCATCGGGTATGTATCTGTCCAATTTTATAAGATGCTATGCCTAGTCATCCCCGACAGTCTCTTACTCTGTGTTCATACTTTTAATACTTTCTTTCATTTGTTTAAATGATTGCGCACTTTTATTTCCTAAGATGAATGCTCTGATTGCCATACCTGAGGGGTTTCTGCACATCTGATCCTGCCGCTTCTTATTTCTATTAAAACTTGTTCATGGACTTTTGGGTTTTGTGTGTTTTTAAATTTTTTCATCGCAAGCTCATGACCATTAGGATTCTATCTGTGGGAATTTTATAAGGCTTATAAGGCTTCGATTGATGTTTTCCCTCAAAAAGGATTTTAGTTTTTTGTTTTGGGGGTTTTGTTTGTTTGTTTGTTTGTTTGTTTGGAGACCTGGGAGTATTTCTCACCAGGAACTACTTTAAATTGTCAGCTGGAAGTTTCTGAACCAAGCAAGTAGGACTTTGGATTCTAGTCTCTCCTGAGGGCTGGCTCAGGGAAGGGTTTATTTCCCTCTCCATCCTGAGCCAAAGCCAAGACCGACATTTTTCTTGCATGTCCTTTTGGAAGATAGATACTTTGCAAGTTTACCCTTTCCCTGAAAATGCTGTCTGCAGAGGGTCTCAGATCCCCCTTTCTACCTGGTCAGGTCTTGGGCTCATGTGCATGTATTAAAATCAAAGCTCCAAGGGCGCCAGTTGGTTAAGTGTCCAACTCTTTTTTTTTATTGACATGTAATGTATTATTTGCCCCAGGGTACATGTCTGTGAATCATCAGGCTTACATATTTCACAGCATTTGCCATAGCACATACCCTCCCCAATGTCCATAACCCTACCCCCACCCCCGACATCCGACTCTTGATTGGAGCTCAGATCATGATCTCAGGGTCGTGGGATCGAGCCCCACTCGGGCTCCATTCTCAGCACAGAGCCCGCTTGTCCCTCTCCCCCTGCTCCTCCCCGACTCAAGCTTGCACTCTCGCTCTCTCAAATAAATAAAATCTTTAAAATATAAATAATTAAGAAATGCAAAGCTGCACTTCGTCGGTCACGCAGCAGGGTACGAAGTAGTAGAGCCACTTTGGAAAACAGTTTGGCAGGGCAGTCTCATAAAGGCTAGCGTGTACGTGCCATACGACCCCGTGAGCTCGCTCTGAGCTGTTCGCCCAAATGAAATAAAAACCTACATTCACACTGTGCCCTGTACATGAATGTGTGTAACAGCTGTATTCGTAATCACTACAAACCGCAAACAACCCTGATGATCCTCAACAAGCAAATGGATATGGAAAATGCGGTACGTCCATACAAGGACATGAACTACACGCGTACCTGACGACACAATCACTCTCGAATGCTTTATGCTAAAAAAGAGCCAGCCACGAGAGGTAACTACTATAGGATTCCATTTCTAGGACATCCTGCAAAAGGCAAAACCACACAGACAGAAATCAGATCGGGTGTTTGCTGAGGGCCAGAGACAAGAAAAACACGTTGACGGCAGAGAGACACAGGGAGATCTGAGAGAAGAGGAAACGTGTGGGTCTTGACCATGGTGGCGGGAGGGTCACAACTGCGGTTGACCCTTGAAGGACACAGTTTGAACTGCTTTTACTTGGCTTTCTTTTTGATAAATACAGAACAGGAGGGCAAATGCATTTCCTCTTCCGTACAACTATCACAGCATTTTCGTTTCTCTAGCTTACTTTCCCATAGGGATGCAGCATACAGTCCATAGAATATACACGATGCGTGTTTACTGATTTTGTGTTACCAGTTTTGGTCAATAGTAGGCTGTTAGTAGTTAAGTTTGGGGAGTCAAAGGTTATAAGGGGACTTTCGACAGCGTGATGGAGGAGGATGTGGTCGGCGTCGCTAACCCCCATGTCGTTTAAGGGTCAACCGTCTTTGCATTCGTCAAAGTTCAAAAACCTCTACACTAACGGGGGCGAAGTACACTCTTTGTATATTTGGCTTCCACTGAAAAACTGACAAAGCTCTAGTTCACAGGCATCTTTCAGGGGAGGCTGCCAGGGTGGGGCTCACTTTCCTCTCTTGATTTGTGTCCACATCCTTTCTTTCTCTATCTTGAATTTTTTTAAACTTATTTTTGGTCTTGAATAGCTTCGTTACGTTCTTGCCAGTTCCGTAATTTATTTTATTTTATTTTATTTTATTTTATTTTATTTTATTTTATTTTATTTTATTTTATTTATTTATTAGGAAAGAGAGAGAGCATGAGAAGGGAGAAGGTCAGAGTGAGAAGCGGACTCCCCATGGAGCTGGGAGCCCGATATGGGACTCGATCTCGGGACTCCGGGATCATGACCTGAGCTGAAGGCAGTTGCTCAACCAACTGCGCCACCCAGGCACCCCCGTGATGCATTTTAAAACCTTCTTTCACATCTTTCGTCCAGAGCTCCAGCCTCACAAGGGGGATACCCTCTTCATCCTTAAAGGGCTCCCCGTCTGACAGCGGAGGACGGGACTGGCTGGAAGAAGGAGCCTCCTCCATGGCAGCCCTGGAGAGCAGCTCCCCTGGGGCATTCTGGGGCTTCCTGGACCTGCATGGTCACGTAACTTTTTCATAATGACAATAATGGCTGTAATTAACTGACATCAAAACGTGATGCACAGTAGGTGGCTGGCCCAGCTCACAGGCAGGGAGGTGGCACTGTCTGACTCATGCCATGGGGGCGGGGGGCGAGGGAGTCAGCAGGGGCAGACCAGAGAGGCTGGTGGCCCCACCAGGCTCCAGAGAGAGACCTGGAATGTGCCGACGTCCTCTGGTGCAGGCGGGAGGTAAGGTCCAGAACTGGGAGGATGGGCCTGACTCAGTCCTAGATGAGTCCTAGACTCATCCGGAGGGTCCGAGGGCTTGAACTCACCACCCCGAGATCAAGAGTTACATGCTCTACCCCCTGGTTGAGCCAGGCGCCCCTCCGTGGCTGCTCTTAGAGCAGAGTGCTCCCCGGTGCCGGTCGTGGAGCCAAACCCTTCGTCTGCATTACTGTGCCGACGTCTTCTGCGTCTGTTTCAATAGCTCCTATGTCACAGGGCGGCCGCGAGGATTCAGTTAGCCACCACATGCAAAGCATTTATAACAAGGGGCTGCCACTCGGCAAATGCTGGCCGCGGTTATCAGCGCCCCCATTATACAGAGCAGGCAACTGAGGCCCCGTGCCATTAAGGGACTTGCTCAAGGCCACACAGCTACTAGTTTGCAGAGTTGGGTATGCCTGCGTCTAAAGCCTCATAGGACAGCCCTCTGGGAGCAAGGTCACAGCTTAGACAGAAGTTTCCAAGCCTTGAGGGGGGCTAGCTTTAAAGTATCCCAAGGAGGGTGTGCCTGGGTGGCACAGTCGGACTCTTGGTTCCGGCTCAGGTTGTGGGATCGAGCCCCACATCGGGCTCAGTGCTCTGCACGCAGTCTGCCCGTCCCTCTCCCTCTGCCCCTCCCGCTCGTGCTCTATCTAAAATAATTAAATAAATCTTAAAAAAAAAATTCCAAGGAGGGTAAAATGGCTCCCCTGAGCCCTGTCCACCCAGCTCTGAGCATCCCTTACCCTGTCCTCACAGCCACTTAACACGCTTCCTGAACACCTACTGTGTGACTGGTTCAGAACTGGCCACTGAAATCAAAGACGGCCGGGTCCCAGCAGTGCCGCGGGGGCTGTGTGTGGGGGAGGCGGGCGGGCCACCAGAGGAGGGCCGCGATGGTGGGCATGCCAGTGACAATGGGGATCATGGGTTCCAACTTGTTAAGGGCTCACTAGGTGCCCAGCACTGTGCTGAGCCCTTGACGGGCAGTAACTCACTCATCTTCGTAGCAGCCCTATGAGGAAACAGTAATTATTTTAATCACGGGTAACATTACTACTTACTAAATGCCAGGCACTGTTCTAAGCGCTTTACAAGTGGTAACCCATTCGAGGCAGGTGTTATTATCACCCCTCTTTTACTGGGGAGGGCACTGAGACATTTAATAACTTGCCCAGGGTCACGTGGCCATGGATTGGCAGAGCGAAATGCATTTGCTGTGGTGAAGGCAAGGGGTGCTGTGGGGCACAGAGGAGAATGGAGTCCCTTCCTCCTGGTGAGATCAAGGAAGACTTCACAGAGGAGGTGACTTTGAAGCCAAGTCTTAAAGGGATTAGGAGGGGTTTGCCAGGTGGGCGTGGGGGAAAGGGCATTCCAGGGCAAGGACAGTAGGGCAAAGGCCTCAGAAGCAGGGCGTGGTTTAGGGGTGGGCGTGGTTCAGAAGGGCCGAAGGGTTGGGTGGGGCCCCTCCCCGGAGAGATGGGGAGAGGCCAGGTCACCCAAGGCCCTGGGCGGCCAGGCTGAGGGGCTTGGACGGATCCTGAAGATGTGGGAGGCTGCATCCCCTCCCCTCTCCCCCGAATTGCTAAAACTAACTCTTAGCCCTGTGAAGTGTGAAACAGAAAAACTTTCTTTAAAGAGGCCCACTCAGCAACCTCCTTGGGCTCTCAGAAGCCTATGGGCCCTGCCTCCCCTATCCCATTCTTGCCACACCCGAAAGTGTCCTCGGCAGCCTTCAGGCCACACACCCCACCAGCATGACTCCTGCACCTTGTTCCCCTGCCAGAATGCCCTCCATTCTCCCATCCACCCGTCCACAGCCTGTTTCTTCCTGCGGCTTTGCTCAGGGACCTCCTTCTCCAGAAAGCCCTCCCGGATCACTCCAACTGAGGTAAGGCTCCACCTTTGATGCCAAGATGCTTATCCCTTGGGACCCACATCACAGCTGAAATTATGGACTCCCAGCTTGCTTCTGACCTGTCCTGTCTCCTCACCGGGAACACAAGATCCTTAAGAGCCAAGACCATAGGCTGTAATTACGCGTATAAGGTAGGAGCTGTTTTCGGAATGCTGTGTGCGGCGCCCGGCAGCACGACTATCTGAGGCCGGGCTCTGCGTCACTCAGTCCTCAGTGCCAGCCTGCAGCTCGAGGACGGAGCCTCACACAGGAGAGGGGATTTCTCCAGGGCTGCCCCATTAGGATTTGACCCCAAGTATACCTGACTCTTAGCTCCCTATAAGCAGTTGCCTCCCACATCTCACCCAAATCACACCCAGATCGCACCCTCCCAGGTGGAGGCACGCAGCAGGTGCACAGTAGAGAGTCAGAGGCTAATCCAAAGGCTGGTCCAACCTCAGGAGTCACCCTCTATGCAGGGCCGTGCCTCGCCTCTGTTCTTTCAGATAGGGTCCTCCTGAAGGGTCGCTGGCTGCCCTCCCAGTCACTGCCATGGGCACTACCCAACGACGACCCTGAGGTCTGGGTGGCCCACAAGTCCCCAGGAGTTGGAGGCTGAGACTCAGCAGTTTTGAGCTCTTCTATCAGATACTGGCCTAGACTCACTCTAAAGGCAGGAATCTAAACCGAGGCCCTAAAAGAAATTGACAGAGTGGCAGGTACAAGTCCCTATCCCTTCGTCCTGCCACATTACAGCCCAATCAATAATAGTCTCCGGTCAACACGCACTGGGCACCTCCTATGAGCCAGTGCTGTGTGGAGCCCCCACAGGCATTTCTCATTTCTCTTCCAGATACCCTAAAGAAGCCAGTCCCATAACCACCCCCACTGCACAGATGACGAAACTTTCATGCATTTACTCCACCATCCAGTCACTATATTTATTTGAAAACAAAGCAAAACATTTATTGAATACCTACTACATACCAGGGCTGGAATCCAGAACCGGAGTAGGAAAATGTGCAATATATACACAATCCTAGCTCTATAGCACACACCGTATGAGGGGAAGGGTGCCTGGCTTTGGGTACCGGGCACAATCCCCCCCGCCCCGGGTGGGGGAATGTGAAGACCTCGCTAATTATGAGTGCGGGGAAGGGAAAGACAGCAGCCTATCGAGAACAGAGCGTGGGAGATGGCTGTGAGCCTGGCGATCATTTCTCCTGTCAGGGGACACTGGGGACGCCCCCCCACAGGGGTCCCATGAGGAGCTGGACACGGACCCCATGAGTCGCTCCCACAGACAGACCGCTAAGTATGGCTGAGAGCCCCTACACCCTGCCTAGGGCGGACAGGGGCAGGGAAAGGAGGTGACAGAGCAGTGGGAGACAAATATGGGGAACCTCCACATCAGCCAAGCCGGGGAGGGAGCGGGTTATAAAGGCCAAGCCACTATGCAGCTCAGGCCTTCCTCGGAAGGGGCTCTGTGGAGGGCATGGAGAGCTGAGGAGGTGTGAGAAACGGAGCTGGCCAGGATAGGAACCAGCCAGGGAGGCATCTTCAACGCGACGGTCCCCAGACAGAGGTGGCTGAGCCGTGGAAGTCCTCCCCCCCGCCCCCCCGCCCCACTGGCAGACAGGGAAACTGAAGTCCAAGGGGGAAGAAGTGGCCCAGGGCCACTCAGCACCGGGGCGGGGGGCAGGGGGAGCAGCCCAGGGAGATGGTGGAGCCAGCCTCCGCACAACCTGACATGGGCCACTCCCGAGTCAGCGGATTCCACCCCAGGTCATGAGGCTTCTTCATGAGGCCCCATCATGCCCTCATGACTGGCGCCCAGCTGTTGGGCAGTTACTCACGGGCTTGTTACAGAAGCCCGAACACATGGGGGATGGGCAAGACAGAAGAAACTGGCCTTGGCCTCAAGCCTGCTTCCTGCTCCAGCTTCTCCCCTTCCTTGGCCCCTTTCCACCACCATTCCTTCTCCCCTGTGGAGAGCAAGGACTGGGCCTGAGCCTCCCTCGTCAGACTGGGGTCTCCTCTCAGGCAGGCCCTGTGTCTCCTCTGCCCCACCCAGAGCTCCCCCAGGACCTCCCCTCTCAGACTAGCAGTTCTGCCCGGAGAAAAGCCGAGCCTTCCCATCAAAGTAGGGGCGTCTCCGGGGTGTCCCTGGGGACACTGGCCAGCCCTCGTAGACTTACCCTCTGTATCTGGGGTTCTGTTTGAGGGCAGTCGCTTCAGGGCCTCATCCTGACAAAGCTCTCATGGTGAGGGACAACCTTCGGGACTCACTGACCCAGGCTGGTGACCCACAATGCCACCTCCCAGCCCCAGGACTGAGGCAATTTACTTAACCTACCTGAACCTCTGTTGTCCCATTTAGAAAACAGACAGGAACAGCCCCCCGCCTTGTGGGTGGGCAAGAAGTACATGACGTGACACGAGCCGAGTGCTTACCGCGGGCCGGGCAGGAGGAGTGCCGCGAAAATGGGCTCCGTCACCGCCGTAGTGACAATCACAGGGGACGAGCACAGCTCCTCGGTGCCCAGCGTGCTCCCATTCGCAAAGCACCTCTGGCCTTGGCGGCATGGGAGGGAGCCTGGAAGGAGTCCCTGGGGCGACACGCAGAGGCTCCTTGCCTGGAGTCACGGAGCCTGTCCTGGCTCTGGCCTTGTCATCCCGAACCACTGAGCAGGTGTCAGCACCGCGTCCGAGTATTCACAAGCTGGGTGCCTGGAGCAGGTTACTTGAGCTCTCTGACCCTGTTTGCTCCCCTGCCTCCCATCAGACACGGAAGGAAGAAGCAAGTAAACATGGAATCAGCAGTACCGGGCAGGCTGATTTCACTAACTATGGAACACAAGAAGGAACACGGAAAGCCATCCATGCGGCAGACTGCTAGATGTCCCTCCCCCAGATCCACTCTCTCCTTTGAAGAGTAGACCCGTGGCTGGGGAGGAAAGACTCCATTTCCCAGCATCCCCTGCAGCTGCCATGACCATGTGACCAGGGTAAGTCTAAGTCATGTGACAAGAGGCGGTGAGTGCGAGTTCTGGATGGTACCCTTAAAAAAAGAAGAAAGAAAAAAAAAAAAGAAGAAGAAAGAATCTGTCCTCTCTTTTCCCTTCTGCTTTCCCACCAGATAGAATACAGATGTGAGGGGAGGATCTGGGCAGCCACATCAGATCATAAGGTGGAAGCCAAGTATTGAGGACAGCAGAGTGACGAGTCAGAAGGAGCCTGCTCCCACATCCGTCCTAGACTGTGCATGTCCCGCCCCATCAAAGAGACCTATATCAACCTGTGATGTCTCTCCTTTGAATCTTTTTCCTGCCTGTATCAATGTGGTCAACGAACACTCAGGCGTGTGGGTTTGAATATGCAATGAGTGTGGATTTTCCAGGACACAAACTCAAAGTTGCAAAAAACATTTTGTTTTCTGCATCTGAATGTAGTTTATGTCTCAGGCTCCTTGTTCCCTGTTGGGGTAAGCCTAAACCAGCCAATGGGTAACCTTGGTCATCTCAGATCAATTTCAGCCAATTAGGATTTATCTGCTTTGAGCAAATCAGGGTGAGTTCCATCAATTTGAGGTTCTTCCTCCCCATTCCCCCCCTCCTCTTTCCTCAGTAGCATTTAAATTCCAGTTCATAACTTACATGTAACATTATAGGGACATCAGGGTGGCTTAGTCGTTTTGAGTATCTACCTTCCCTTCAGGTCATGATCCCGGGGATCATGGGGATCATTGATCCCTGGGACCAATCCCCATGTCAGGCTCTCTGCTCAGTGGGGAGTCTGCCTCTCTCCCTCTGCCTCCCCACCCCTGCTCATGCTCTCTCTTATGCTCTCTCTTGCTCTCACTCTCTCTCTCTCAAATAAATAAAATCTTTTAAAAAAATAACTTAAATATAGCATTATAGTACTGCTGACCAGAGCTATGGCCATCCAGCACTTGGGGAGAGTCAGAGGTGGACGTCCTGCCATGTGGCTCCTGACCATCCTGATGAGTCCACAAACCCACCTGGCCTCCAGCTGTGAGGTCTCAGTCGCCCTGGCCCACGGTCACCTTGTCATGACCCCACAGTGGCCACTGCATATCTTTCTTAGAAGTGACAACTGCTCTGCATCCCATCTGAGGTCAGAGAATTTGGGGTGCCGTCTGGAAGCCCTTTCCTGCTCGCCGTTTCCCAGCTCAGGTCTGCCTGTCCTCGGGTCCCCAAACTTCTGTAGTCTCCGTGCCCCCTGAGCCCCTGCCAAGCTGGTGGAGGGGCTACAAACTGTCACCTTTCCTGTGAATCTCTCTGCCTCTTACAGTGGCACAGCTTGAGGGCAAAGGGCCCCTGGAATACAGGAAGGCCGAGGCGCTGGCAGGAAGTGCGTACGCTGCAGGACAAGCTCTCTCTCAAAGAGGCCGCCAACCCCTCGCACACAGCCCTGCTGGCAGGGAGGACAAAATCGTGGGAAAACCTGTTCCCTGGCAAGTCTGAGTTGAAGAGATTCCAAAAGGTTGGCCTCTGAATATGAAGATGCTTGAGGAACATCTTAACCAATTCACTTCTATTTCATTTATATTTTCCTTGTAATGTATCCACAAGACCGACTTACAATAAAGAATGTTATCCTAAAGAGGTCTTCCGGTAGGAATAAAATACAACCTCGGTATAAGGAAGCACTGTGTCCTGGTTGGTCACTTTCTTTCTCTACTTACGGGACAGAAAATACTAGTGTTGGGCAACGGATAGAAGTCTTAGCTTTGATGAGCTTTGGTGGCTCCCAATATTGTCCCCATTTTGTAGATGAGGAAGCAGGCCAAGGGAAGTCAAGTCAAGGAAATGCAGCTAATAAAGAGGGGAGCTTGTCTGCGTCCTTATGGGGCATCCTTCCCTTTCCCCCAGCCAGTTTTGGCCTCGTGGTCTTGTGTGTCGTTCGCAAACATCTTCTAAGGAAGACAAGGACCGAGACGAGGACCGGGGCCGGCTAGGGAAAGGTAACTTGGCGCTAGTGACCCAGCTAGGGACAAGTGCAACAAGTTCTCCTCTGGGGAGGCCCCAGTCCCGCCCAGCGATACTTCTGACACTCACAGACCCTGCGGCGTACACATATGCGTGTGTGTGTGCGCGTGCGCATGAGCACACGCATGTGTGCGCGGGCACACACACACACACACAACGCACACCTGAACGGCCCACACACATACATACACACTGAACAGAGCTGGCCTGACCTCCTCCCAGTGGCTTCATCCCAGAACACAAAAACCATTACCTGGTGCTGGCACTCGGCCTCCCTCTCCAGGCAGCAGTGCAGGGCCGCCGGAGGGGAAAGTGGAACCTGAAAGCCATGATTAACTCTCCAGCCCAATTACCAGCGGTAATTTGAGGAGCACCTGGACGCTCCTGGAGCCAGGCTGAGCAACATCAAACGTGGCTCCTAAGCGCACCAGAAGGAAGTCTGGCCCATTAACCAGAAAGTAGCGACTGTGAGGAGGGCGAGGCCCAGGGTCATACTGGAGAGGGCTGGAGGCTCCACGTTCAAGTCCCAGCGCTACCTCTGTGTGGCCTTGGGAAAGTCCCCGCCCATCTGGGGCTGGCTGGGGAGTTGAGGGGGCCCCCTCTGACATTAGCATCTTTAAATAATGGTAACAACAACTTCTTACCCTTGGAAAACTCTGGGCCCTTTGGGTTAGGGACCACATCTGGCTCGCCCATCATTAGACTCTCAGCAAGGCACCTGGCATATACAGGTGCTTAATAAAATGATTGTTGAGGGATTGGATGGCCACCCTTTTCTAGTCGTACACTTTTTACAAAGTGCCTCTCACTTAATTTCATGATGCTGGGATTAATTGGGGGTTCCCAATAGAACCCCCAATTTGCCAATCTGGTGCTTTAAGAAAACTGACATCATCTCCAGCTTCAGAGGCAGGTGTCCAAGTCAATCAACATGTCCCATCCTTCTGACCATAGTTATTGATTGGGAGATACACAGATGACCCCAGACAGGCCAACTGGCACCAACAAACCCATTCCAGAACTTTTTTCTACTACCATGGAACTTTCTCTTTACTACTGAATTCAATCTAGAGACACAGAGTCCCAGAAACTTCTTGAGCCATCTTAGGAACACAAGGGGAGAATCCAACTGAGGATAGAGCCACAAACCTGAGTATGTATGAGCTGCTGGATCAAGCTATACTTGAAGGTTAATCTATTTCTGGTTTTTTAGTATCATGAGCCAATAAATTCCCTATATTGCTGAAAAATATCCTAACAAATATAAACAGTTTTAGGAATGGCCCCACAACAAATACACTGACTATTCTTATAGGGCTTTTTTTTTTCTTATAGGGCTTTTATGACCCCACTTGTTATTAAGGTAGATGGTAGGAGAGTGGGAAAGGGGACATAACCATTTGTCTTCCGGCCCCATCCATATTGCCACTTCTCTCCACAGTTCTTGCTAACTGAAACCTCATGGTTACACTCCGAGACGCAGATCTAGGGTGAAGTCCTAGAGGCAGCTGGATAAGCATGGAGGCAGGGCTAGAGCACCCACAGCGGAGCCTGGCTCTTCAAGGGCAGCAGTGACACTGGGAGGGTCCAATTCCTCCATCCTACCTTTGGCATTTCCGGCCCCCAACTAATGGTACCTACTGAGTTCCAGTCTACTGAGACATCTTCGTTTATAAAGTGATTTATTAATGTAGAAGTCTCCTAAAACCTTTGAGTCAACCTTGGCCCAGTCAATAGAAGTTAGAACCAGAGCAGCAGAGGAGCACAGTAGGAGAGGTCGCCAGGATTTGGGGCTTGGGGTTTGGGGGTTCAAGTCCTAGCTCTGCCACTTCTGGGCTGTGTGGCTTTGGACAGATCCCTTAACCCCTCTGTTTTGGGCAAAATAATGCCCCCCCTTACCCAAACAGCTCCACATCCTAATCCCTGGAACTCCCGAAAAACGGCGAAGGGACTTTGCAGATATGCTTCCAGTTAAAGATTTTGAGATGAGGAAATAACCCCGGATTAGTGGATTAGCCGGGTGGGCCAATCTAATCACAGGAATCCTTAGGAGAGGAGAGAACCTTTCCTAGCACGGAGAGATGCAACACTGCTGACTCTGGAGCTGGAGGAAGGAGGCTGGGCACCAAGGAATGGAAACTGGGAAAAACGGGGAAATGATTCCTTTTCTAGAGCTTCAGGAATGCAGCGCTGTTGACACTGACCTTAGCCCAGTGAGACTCACATCGGCATTCCGACCTCCAGAATCATCAAGTAACAAACGTGTATGGCTCGGCCACCAACTTTGCACCAGCTTGTTGTAACAGCCATAAGAAACAGCTACAGCTGCTGAGCCTCCGTTCCCCCATTTGGGAATTAGGTGACAGCGCCAACCTCCCTGGAATCCTGGGAGAACTCGAGGTCGAGAGCCCAGCCCTAAAGTCACAAAGTCCAGGGTTCAAAGCCAGACTTACGTGGGGTCTCCCTCCTCCTGAGTGGGCAGCGCAAGGGGCTCACCCTCTGCTGGGAAGCTTGTCTCCCCACCTGGGGGCCAAACACCACCCCAAGCTTTCCTTTGGACCTTTGATCTCGAGCCACCTGGCCTGGTCAGGCCCAAACAGAAAGGATTAAGGGAGAGTCCTGGGAGGGGCCGGAAGAAACAGGGGCAGGGCCTAGGTCCTGGCCCAGGTGCTGGGTGCAGCCAGAGTGTTGGGGGAGGGAAACAGGCACTTGGAGGCTCAGTTTCTGACCGCGGGACTCCCAGAAAGGCAGTTAGCCTCACTCGCCCCATCTGGAAAATGGGGAAGAAGAGTTCTAGAAATAGCTAGCTCCTATTCATATGCATCCTCTTTTTCTCTCCCCCTCCCCTCCCTCTGCTGCCTCCCCTCTCTCTTTTCCACCCCACACCATGGCTAATGCTCTCTCCAGGGAGGCGGCAAAGGAGAACCTCTGACCCTACTTCAATCCAGACCCAGTTCTTTCACTGCTCTTTGTCCCCAGAGACTTAATAGAAGAGGAGACAGTGCCACACAGCCAGGGAGAAAGATAAGGCCGAATCCCAGGTCAGCCACCTGCCAGTGATGGGAACTTGAATCAATGAGTTCATCTCCCTGAGCCTCCTCATCAGGAAAAGGGGCATAATAAGAGCAGTTTATCGAGCACTAAATGAATAACCATGTAAAGTGTACAGCAAGGATTCGAAACCCAGCAAGTACTTAATAAAGGCTATCATTAAATTCCCTTTCAGCCCCCGTCCCCCCTCCGCATGCACGCAGAGAGCAACAAGGGCAGGTGGGCCCAGACCGGACAAGTGCTTATTAATGACATGTGTAAAGCCCTACGGGTGGTGGAAATTGGAGGACACATGTCCTTTCCCTGCCGGGGGACATGGAGACAGGGAGATGGGGGTGTCTGCGAGGGAGGGGAGTCACAGCCCTGAGGGGCAGGTGCTTCTCGGGCTGGGAGCAGGCAGCAGCCGGGGCTGAGAGGCAGCAAAGGCCAGATGCGAGAGCCCCTTGTGTTGGACTGTCCTTGACGGAGTCTTTCTCTGCACCAGGCACTGTTCTATTGTGGGGCGGTTTGGGGGTGGTTCATTTTTCAGTTGTTTGATCCTCGGGACAACTCTGTAAAAGTACGCATTACACACTATCATTCCCTACATTCACAGAGGAAAAAACTGCACCCCAGAGTAACCGGCCCAAACTTAGCAGATGGTAGGAGGCAGACAGGTCTGAGACGGGGTCTGAGCGCCCGTCTGGGCTCTGGGAGTTCCTTCTTCAGGTTACTCGTCACAGTGCACTGGAATCTCCTGCCATCTTGTTAAAATGCAGGCTGGGGGCGCCTGGGGGGCTCAGTCGGTTGAGCCTCTGATTCTTGATTTCAGCTCAGGTCCTGCGGCTCCTCACTCAACTCCGAGTGGGCTTGAAATTCTGTCCCTCTGCCCCCCTTCCCCCAGCCCCGCACTCACTCTCTCTTTCAAATAAATAAATAATTTTTTTTAAAAAATGCAGGCTGGCTCAGCAGATCTGGCTGGAGGTCCGGCCACCGCATTTCTACCAAGTTCGCAGGAAATGCGGTGCTGCCGGTCCGCGGACCACACCAGCAGCTTCCACGCTCTATATGGCCTCTTAATAAGCGCTCCCTGTTGCTTTTAATAATAATGAGTTTAACCACGGTCCCGTCAGGAAACTGGAGCTCGGAGAGCTTAACTTGTCAAGGTCACAGATCAGGCAAAAGGCAAAGGTGGGAATTGAACCCAGGGCCTGCAACAGCATCGGTACACCGGGCTGCCACGAAACCCAAAGGAAGCCTGGGACCACCGAAAAGGGGGACTCCCTTTGGGGCACAAGACTTTGCTTTGGAAAGCACAGATTTCCACGAGGAGCAAGCCTGGGCGGGACTAGGGGGTCCGAGCGGAGGGACAACCGCCCCCCAGGGGACCATGGCAGATCCCACAGAGGGGTGGGGGGGCTCGCCCAAAGGCTTGGAGAGGGCCGCCACCAGCCAGTGGGCTCCGGCTTTTCTCTGGAGAGCTGGATGAGACGAAGCCCGTGACTGGAGGAGGGCGGCCGTGGGCGCCCTGGCGCCTAGGGCGGGGGCTCAGGCTGCGAAGAAGCGAAGGAGCGGCTTAGTCACCCAAGAGCTGGCCATCCGCCCTAATCCTGGGCTAATGCCTCGCTAAGCCCTCACTACGGCTCGCTCCCCGGTGGGCCGGGCGGTCATAGGTCAGGGCCTGGCCGGGAACGCCTCTCTTGCCCCGCGCACACCATGCAGTTGGCCCTTTCCCACCCCCAGGCCCCCAACAGCAATAGCCAACACCCCCTCTCCCCACCCCACACCAGCCTACAGCAGGCTGAGCCCCCAGAGTTCCTCTACTCATGCCCATATCCCATGTCGCAGATGGAAAAACTGAGGCCCAGAGGAAGGAACTTGGTCCGGGCCAGCAGAGCTGGACTTCCCCGGGCCACCGACTGTCATCACCGTTCCCGTCTACACTAAACTGGGGCCCTAGCGTTTAGGCCGGGCCCTTGCACATAGTAGGTGCTGAGTTAACTTGGGGTCTTTGAAGCCATTCCAGAACTCCACACTGAACAGCTGAAAGAGACAAGACTTACTGGGAGAAGTGGAGGGATGGCATATTCTGGAAGGGGTGGAAGACCAGTAAATGTGCCTATTTTACATGAATATTTGCTAGAAATATGGACACTAGTGTCTTTGGAACCTGGATTTGCAACATTTTCTTTTTTTTTTCTTCTACTTTGTAAAATGGAGACTCCTTATTTTCAGTGTCAAGCCCCTGGCTGGCAATGTGCTTGCATATTTCATTTAAACCTTTGAGTGGGAGATTCTATTATTCTTTTACAGATGAGGAAACTGAATGGAATCAGAGAGGTTAGGTCATTTCCTCAACGTCACACAGCTAGAAAGAGATAGCGCTGATGTTTGAGCCCAGGTCTGTACTTCTTTCCTGCTGAACTGGAATAAAATCTGTTGAGTGCGTTCAGACTTGAGGTTCTATGATTCTACTGCTATATTTAATATCTTTGAATTGATCTTTTTGAAAAGGGCAAAGTCAGTTCTCCTGCAGCCTGGTCAGCCCACAGCTGTCGGGAGAAGGCCCTGCTCCAGTTCCTCCTCTGGGGGGAACTTTGCAGAAAAACTTTGCAGAAAAACTCCCAGAGAACGTGCAAGATTCCATGCACCAAATGGCCACTTGTCCAGTTTTAACAGAACACAAAATTGAGGCTTGAGGACTGAGTTATTGGTCTCACGCAAGCCAGTGCCACAGACTTCTCCTGACCCCATGTGACAGATCTAGTCCCGGGACTGGAGAACAACAAACAAGATATTTCCACTCTCTGTTCCTCAGTCTCCCCCTCTGTAAAAGGCATTTGACTAGGTCAGAGATGGCAAGAAATACAGCCTACAGGCCCCTTCTCTGCCTTCCAGCATCCACAGCAGACTTTGCTAACCAATCCCAGCACCCTTTCCTGCTGAAACACATCTCAGCCTCAAATATGCCAGTCGCGGCGGCCACCAGGCACCAAGGATAGAGGCCCCAGGGAAGATGAAATACTTGGCCCTCCCTGGACTACGGTAGCTCGGACTCTCCCTGGTTCTGCCTTTCAGCTCAGTATCTTCCAGTCCCCCCCGGAGTCCCGATCCCTGTGCTTTCTCTGCTCCCGGAAAGGATCCTCCCCTAGGAGAGGTGAGACTGCTGTGCCCAGCGGGAGTCTCCTTCTGCCTCTTTCCCTGTTGTGCAGAGAAGGGAGATTTGACAAGCCCCCTAAAGACCGGCCCCCCAAGCAGGACCTCCTAACAGGACTGCTTCCCGGCCCTCCACAGGGAGGCTGGGCACTCCTGCAGTCACATTTCAGCCACCTCCCTGCCAAGGCCACCTTGGTTCAGGCCGAAGTCGGGAAAGGCAAGAAGCAGAGGGAGTGTTGGGTCAGCCAGAGAGGAATCCCACAGATGCCAGTGTCCCCATCTCCACTGTGTTGTTGGGAGCCTCCCAGCCTCTGCACCTGCACGTCCTTCCCTTTGACTGCCCTGCCCACTGCCTTCTATCCCCTCAGCCCTTTCAGATGTTCTTTCCTTTGGGAAGCCTTTCTTGCCCTCCCTCTAGGCAGCCATCCACTTCATGGGTATGATGTCTGTGGCTTTGGGCACCCGCGCGCGCGCACACACACACACACACACACACACACACACACACACATTTCCTGTAGCCACTAAACTGATTCTCGTACTCATCTCTCTCCCTGTGTGGATGCTAAGCTCCTTGAAGGCAGACAATGTCTTATTCTACAGGGCCATGGCCGAGATAGGGAACTCACTCAGGATTTGCAGACCTGTTGATCCAACACCAAATCCTTCTGCCTGAAAAGTTTAAAACATCCCCAAGCTGATGATCCAGGAACAAACATCATTATCCCCAATTTGCGAGTGACTCAGCTCAGGCAAAGAGACAGCCAAAAAGTCACCTGCTCGTGCTACTAGCTAAGTCAGGGCAAGGATCTGGGAGTCCAAGCTCCTCAGCATTCCGAGGAAGTGAAGTGGTCCCTCCCTTTGATTCTGCATATGAGTTGGCAAACTCTTAAGTGTCCATTAGACACATTAGTGGGGGGTTTTTCCCTCTGTATATTCTGAAGCTAGGGTGGTTAATCCAAGTAGTTAGAGCTCACAGTGCCACAGTCAAAAGTTTGCACCATTTTCAGCAAACACCTAAGAAATCAAAAGACGAAGTGCTAATATCCTTAATAAACAAAGAGCTCTTACAAATAAATAATAACTCAGTAGAAAAATGTTAAAAGTCATGAAGAGGTGACGCACATAAGTTCAAATCATTTCAACAATTCTTCATTGAGCGACTACTGTATGTCAGGCACTGTGGTAGACATTGGAGGTACAGGGTGAACGAGACAAGGTCCCCCACTCTTGAAATGATCTAGTGAGGGGAGACAAGCAATAATGAACAAACAAACATATAGCCTTCATACAGCAGGCGGTGAGAAGCACTATGCAACAAAGCAAAACAGGATGGTATAATCAAGGCAGCAGAACTACTCTAGGAAGACTGGTCAGGAGAGACCTCTCAGGAAGGTGCTGACATCTGAATGACAAGAATATACCACTCCTAAAAGATGGGAGGGACAGTAAAGTATCCCCCAAACTGAGAAGGTACTTTGAGACCAGAAAACAAAGCACGTGATCCCATATGATTTACACAGAGTTTCATTCCATGTAACTTACTAACGGGAGCATCGGGCGAAGGACAGTCCATGGCGCCCGCCCATTCTCCACAAAGTCCAGAACTTAGTCCACAGATTTTATGGAGCGAGTGGCCACACGGAGGGGCGCTGCAGTGAGATCAAAGGATCTGCACACGCTTCAAAGGGTGTGCAGGGACCTCACTGACAGCTAACCTTTCATTAGATCTTGGGGCACCATCTGTGCGTCAGGAAAGGGAAAGACTATGTTATCTCTAACAGATTCATGGGAGGCCAAAACTAGCCTCCCCGATCCCAGTCTTGGCGGGCATTTCTAAGGTATGTACATTACTCTCCAAGGGAGCCCCAAGAGAGGTCATCCAGCAAACGTGAGCAAGATGGAGGGCCAAAGATGGTGTCAGTGTTGTCTGAGCTCCTACACCAGCCACACGATGGTCAGGGGTGGGGGGTGGGGGACACCCCATGAGGTGGTGCAAGGTCTCTAAGTAGGAATGAGCTCGGGTGTTCAAGAACCAAAAGAAGGCCAGTGTGGCTGGAGAGCAGTAGGCAAGGAGAAGTGTAGAATACAGGAGGGGCACAAGCGCGCAGAGCTCTGTAAGCAGGGGAGAGAGCTGAGGTGTGAGGAGGGAAGCCATTGGAAGGTTTTAAGCAGGAAAGTGATCTAGTTGCATTTTTAAGAGATCACATTGGCTGCTGTGTGGAGAGTTGGCAAAAGGGGGGCCAGGGTGGGAGTGGAGTCAGGAGGCGCCCACGCTGCCGGGGAGGACTAATGAAGACCCTCGGAATGAGGTGGGGACACTGGGTGCAGGGGAGGTGTAGGGATGCAGGACAGGTGGGGAGGAAGTGATAGGATTTGCTAATAAGGAACTGGACTTGGGGAGAGAGCAATCAAGGATACCACATATATTTTGCCTTGAACACCAGGTTGATGGTGGTACTTTTTCTTAGAAGGGAAAAAATGGCCGAAGGTGAGAGGAGAAGCTGGTTCGGACAGAAGTTTCTTTTAAGATTTTATTTTTTTAAGTGATCTCTATACCCAACATGGGGCTCAAACCCGCTGCCCCAAGATCAAGAGTCACAGGCTCTACCATCTACCGACTAAGCCAGCTGGGCACACTGGAAGTTTTTTGTTTTGGGTGTTTTTGTTTTTTTTTTTTTTTTTTTTTGTCTTGTTTTGTTTTTAGAGAGACAGCAAGAGGGAACAGGGGAGGGGGAAGAGGGAGAGAGAGAATCCCAAGCAGACTCCCCACTGAGTGTGGAGCCAGACACAAGGCTCAATCCTACGACCCTGAGACCGTGACCTGAGCCAAAAGCAAGAGTCGGACACTTAACCGACTGAGCCACCCAGGTGCCCCAAAGTCATGAGTTCTTTGGCCAAGCTGGGCTGGAGTGCCCACTGGCCATCTGCGGACAGATATCGATCAGGCAGGTGGATGGCCACAACTGGGGCTCCAGGAAGCAGTTCGGGTGAAGAGAGGAGCTACCTTTGGGAGGCACTGGTGTCTAGCTAGGATTTACGCCATGAGACTGGAGGAGGCCACCAAAGGAGAATGTAACGTCCCCTCTCTTTTGATGGATCTTACTCGTATTACCTCTGCCCACTCCTGTGCCACCCCAAGATGTGAATGTCCCCATGAGCGAGCAAACACAAGGAGTGTCACCCTCCTACCTCCCCTCCAGCTCCCACCCCATTTCTCCACTTCCCTCGCTAGTAATATTCCCGAAAGAGCGGGGATGGTGTGTCTCTGCAAAATCTCAGCTCCCATCCCCCTCCATCCACCGTGATTAGGGTTCCAACTCAACTTGTCACTGAGACTGTGGCCTCCAGGCCACCAACCCCAGGGGCCAGTCCTCTGTCTTCATCTTATTGGTCCTATCAGCAGCCTTGGACGTACCTGGCCTCCCTCCTTCCAGAAGCACTTTGTTTCCCCAGCTTCCTCAACATCATGCTCTCTGGGCTTCCTTCAACTTCTCTGTTCCTCCTGCGAAGGGGCCCAGGGTCTGGTCATGGACCCCCTTTACTTCCCTACTTCCACAGAAGGAAAATGGGCAGCACACAAAGAAAAAAGGCACTCAGCCCCAAGTATAGAGGTGCCCAGTGAAACAAATGAGATATATTTTTAATCTATCACAAGGTCAGAGATTCAAAAGATTACTAATGGGTTTGGGGGGATCATGGTGAGAAAGATAAAGGGTATGGTCTTTTTTTGGAAGGGAACTTCTCAATATCTATCATTATATAGATAAAATGGAATAGAATGATCAACCCTATACTTTGTCCACAGCTTTTCTTACTGACATAATTTCCGGTTACAGAAAAATCGTAAAAATAATACAAAGAATTCCCAGATACCCTCCATCTAGATCAATTAGATTCCCCAAATATTAACATCTTACTATATTAATGTTCTCCCTCTACATATATATTCATATTTTATATATTTAATATATATACTTTTCCCCAAACTACTTCATAATAAGCTACAGGCATGATGTCCTTTTACCATAAATACGTACTTGTTTATGTGTTTCCTACAAGTGTAGAATTCTCTTATATGACCACAGTACAATTATCAAAATCTGGAAGCTAACACGACGCGATGCTATTACCTAATCCATAGGTCTTATGGGGATTTCACCAACTGTCAAAATAATGTCCATTTCAGCAAAACAAAATCCAAGATCATCTGTTGCATCCGGTCATCGTGTGTCTTTAGTTCCCTTTCATCTGAAACAGCTCCTCAGACTTGCTTTGCATTTCATGACAATGACATTTGGAAGTTTTTTCAGACCCTGTCCCTCCGTTTTATCTGAGGCTACCTCGTGATTAGACTCAGGTGGCTCACTTTGGCATAAACTTTTGTGCTTCTCTTCCCTCTGCTAGTTGCCTGGCTGTTCAGTGGCTTTCTGCCTGCTCCTCCTCTGAGTCTCACTTCAAACGTCGCCTCCTCCAAGGAGCCTTCCCTGACCACCCTAATAAATAGGTCCCTTCTGTTTTCTCTGTGACAGCATCGTGCTTACTTCCTTGACAGCAATTATAATACCCTGTAATTATTTATACATTTGTTTGCTTGTTTATCATTCTTCTCTTTGTAAAAGTTAAGCTCAACCTGAGCCATGACCTTGCCTGACCTGACCTTTGCTTTCATTCCAGAGTAGACGAACACTGCCTGGAATACAGTAGCTGTTCAATAAATATTTGTTGAGCAAATAATGATTGTGCATGAAAGCAATTTGCAAAATAAAATATATATTAGCAAGATCCCATTTTTGTTGGAAAAAATTTCATACACTATGGTTATATATGTTAGGGATGTTCTAGAAAGATTCACATTGACTGGCTAAAAGTGGTTATCTCTGGGAAGAAGGATTGTGGGGGAAGTCAAGCTTTCGCTTTTTCCCATTTTGTATAGTTCATTATTGTTTGATTTTTTTTTTACAACAAACATGCATTGTCTATGAAATACTAATTTTTTAAATATTTCTTAAAATAAAATAACTTATTGCCTCTGGGCAGTGATCCCAAACCGCTTTTCCCTCCTCGGGCCCCTCTCCGGGAACAGTTAATGCTGTCCTAGGCCAAACGGGGGGCGTCCTCAAGGTCAGGGGCTTCCAACCCTCTCTTCTGGGCTCTCTCCCGCCCACAGGTGCTGAAGCTGAATAAGCAAGTGGCTACTTGGGCAGGACTCTGGATACAGGACCAACGTGCCAGACCCGTTCTCTGGAACAATCTGGAGTGCTCACATCTCCAGACTGCACCCACCATCCCCCCTACCAGGAGCACCCTTCTCTGTTCTCTGCCTGGCGAACTCCTGCTCACCCTTCAGGACAGAGTTCAAACACCACCTCCTCTGGGAAGCCTCTGCCCGTTCCCACTTTGAAGCAGGCACTTCCTGCTTCAGCAGGTGCTGGGTTGAAACAATTGACACCTGTATGAGTGTTCCCATTTGGAGCTCCTTGAGGCCAGAACCTGCCCCCACGCATCCCCGAATCCCAGGATCCAGCACAAAGTAGGAGTGTGAGGTCATCTACCAGCGTCCGTGAAACTGTAACGGGTGGCGCATTAGTTTAAAGGGAGGTTAAGATAAATGGCCCACAGACACATGAAAAAGTGCTCAACATCACTCGGCATCAGAGAAATACAAATCAAAACCACAGTGAGATACCACCTCACACCAGTCAGAATGGCTAAAAT
>CM052798.1:10706355-10734744 GCA_028533885.1 Nasua narica | reverse complement strand
GTCAGTCAGAGAAAGACAATTATCACATGATCGCTCTGATATGAAGAATCTGAGAGTCAGGGCGGGGGGTTTTGGGGGGGTGGGGAAGAAAAATGAAACAAGATGGGACGGGGAAGGAGACAAACCATAGAAGACTCCTAAACTCACTAAACAAACTGAGGGTTGCTGGGGGTTGGGGGGGGAGGGATAGGGTGGCTGGGTTATGGACACTAGGGAGGGTATGTGCTATGGTAAGTGCTGTGAAATGTGTAAGCATGTACCCTGGGGCAAATATTATATTATATGTTAATTTAAAAATAAATTTTAAAAAGGGGAGGCTAAGATCTCAGGCCTTTCACACGGTCCACACAGCGGCCCGCACAGAGCAGGTGCATCTCCGGGGTCAGCACAGCACCCGGCACGGAGGGGACACTCCGTCGGTCCTTGACGGAAGGAACAAGTATGCTTTAACTGCCCCTACAGCTCTGGAGCAAGATAAAGTTCCCTCGTGGAAAAAGCCTCTTCCCTCCTCCCATCCCCAGGGAGATCTACACCCACCCATGTCACTCTTAGGACAGGCAGTTGGCCACGGGCCCTAAGCATCTCTGTGCCTTCTTGCTGGTTCTGCCAAAATGGCAGCGTCCTGACTGCTCCTCACCCAGATCATGGCACAGGCTCGTGTGTGCCGCAAGCAACTGGAGGGTTGAGGGGCTAGCACCCTTCCACACACACACACCAGGACGAAGCCAGTTTCCTTGTACTTGCTGTAAAAGCAGGAGATCCCCTAACTCAGTGTTTCCCTGCCGATGCGTCGTCCCCCCTTCCTTTGAGCCCTTTCTCCAGCTCTCCTACCCAGTGATCCCCCCCCTAACCTGCTCCTGCTACCACCCATCTCCCCTCTTCCCGTCATCCAACCAGTTGGTTACATGGGGAAGGAACCAACAAAATCATTTACCTTAAGTATCCCGTTCTGATCATGCTCGCCGAGTAACCCAGCCCTGGAGAAACTAACACATTAAAGGCATGCCAGTGATTTACTCTCTTGTTCTCCGATGTATCAAAAAGGCCACTAGTGGTCCCCCAGATACCTTCCAGGAGGTACAGGGAAATGAACGCACAGCTTTAAGTAGCACTAAATTCCCCTGAAGCAAGTCATTCCTTTTAGGGCTCGCTTTGTTCCTCTGGTCATCTCAAGGAGAGATTCTCAGGTAGGTGCTAGTCTTGCCTTTAACACTTGCCAATCTCCACCTCGGGCAAGAAGAGATCAGGTCTCAGGCTCTCCAAAGCTATGCCAAGCCAATGTTTCCAGCTTGACTTTAATTAAAACAATTGCACTTTCCTAAGATGTATTTTATAGGAATCACAGAGGAGGTAACTGGGATTGGAACCAAGAGAGCCAAAGCTACCACAGTTGGTGGAGGGCACATTCTGGCCCCCGATATCCAAGGGTGCCATGGTGGAGGGGCTCCTCTCTGGGACACGGCCTTAAAACCCTGTCCTGGCCCTAAACCCCTGAGTTTCTCCCTCTGGAACCCGACCTGGGCCAGGAATCCTTGCCAGATGTGCAGACCACCAGGAGTCTCTCTCCTCCGAGAGAGAGAGCTATCAGGCAAAGTGGCGCCCAAGCAGCCTGAATCCTTCCCAGCCCGTGGAGGCAGCACGTCGGACTGAGATCAAACAGACCAAAAGCCAATCCACCATATTACTAATTCTCCAAGGAAACCACTGGCCAAATTATTGAGAAACCTGACATTTTAGACCAGAGGCTGACCGACGACAACTCACGGAGCAAATCCCACTCACGGCTGATTTTCCGACAGCCTACAAGCGAAGAATGATTTTAACGTTTTTTAACATTGATTTGGGGCAAGGGGGAATCAAAAGAAGAAAATTCCAGGGGCGCCTGAGTGGCTCAATGCGTTAAAGCCTCTGCCTTCAGCTCAGGTCATGGTCTCAGGGTCGTGCAGTCGAGCCCCACATTGGGCTCTCTGCTCAGCAGGGAGCCTGCTTCCCCCTCTCTCTCTGCCTGCCTCTCTGCCTGCTTGTGATCTCTCTCTCTCTGTCAAATAAATAAATAAAAATCTTTAAAAAAAAAAAGAATATTCCATGACACATGAAAACTAAATGAAATTCTGTTCCAAAAATAAATATTCCATAAATAAAGTTTCAGCGGAACCTGGCCATGCCTGCTCATTACGCGCTGTCCACGCCGCCCTCGCCCCACGACCACCGGGCTCAGTGGCTACAGACTCGCCGCTCCCCTCGCCGTGCGCGGCCGCTCAAGACGGACGACTCACAGTGACACAGCTAAGGTGACCGCGTGCAGATCGCCACAGTACATTCTTTTTTTTTTTTTTTTAACCAGTGCATTCCGATCATGTCAAGACATGGAAAAACGTAGATGCTGAATGTTGTAATTTTTTTTTATTGTGGCAAAATACACCCCATGTAAATTTAACTGTCTTAACCCTTTTCAAAGTGTAAGGTTCAGTGGCTCTAAATGCGTTCATACAGTTGTCCAACCACCTCCTCCATCTCTAGAACTTTCCATCTTGCCAAACGGAAGCTCTGCATCCATTAAACACTAACTCCTCATGCCCTCCCCTCCAAGCCCCTGGCCACCACCATTCTGCTTCATGTCTCTATGGATCTGACTACTCTAGGGACCTCATAGAAGTGGAATCCTATGGGGGCGCCTGGGTGGCTCAGTGGGTTAAAGCCTCTGCCTTCTGCCCAGGTCATGATCTCAGGGTCCTGGGATCGAGCCCCACATCAGGATCTCTGCTCAGCAGGGAACCTGCTTCCCCCTCTCTCTCTGCCTGCCTCTCTGCCTACTTGTGATCTCTCTCTCTCTGTCAAATAAATAAATAAAATCTTTTTAAATAAATAAATAAAAGAAGTGGAATCCCATGGGACTGGCTTACTTCACTTAGATGAATGCCCTTGAGGTCCATTCACGCTGCAGCAGATATAGGAATTCCCTTCCTTTTCAAGGCTGAATAATATTTCCTGGTATGTATTTACTACATGTTTATCCCTCCATTTGTTGATGGTCAGACGTCACACTCTTAAGGCACAGGGGAGCATGTGTATTATTTTTTTAGTGAATAGAGTGGCCAGGCGTTGTACTTACACAAAGGCACCGTATCTGTGCTAAAAGAAAACACTACATATCTTGGTCCAAAGCACCTAAAATATTTACTGGCTGGTCCACCCCCATAGGGGGTTTATCTCGGTTTCCCAGCAGCCGCGGGGCTGAACTGCAAATCTGACTTCGTAGCATGCTACATCGTCCTGCCAACGTCAAATACAAGCTCAAATGCTCAACCCCTTATCTGCAACTTCCTGTGGCCTTCCCACAAAGACACTTGACCCTTTCCTCCTAATTGTGCTAACGCCAGCCCTGCACCTGGCCCAGAACCACCCCAGCCCCCACCCCCAAGCTGGCCTCGTCCGTTTTCACCCAAACATTCATTCTGTAAATATTTCCTGATTCCTGTCTGTACCCAACCCTTGGAAACTTGACACTCAAGCAGGGGGTTGAGGCTTATGCACCAGCCTTGTCCCTGCCTTCCCCACCTACAGGCTTAGCATCTTCCTGAAATTAATCATAGAATCTGCAAATCACAGGATCTGAGACGCAAAGGGCTCTGATTCAGCGGGTATGAATTACAAAACCTCCGAGCTTGTAAGCTCTTACTTTAGTGGAAGCTCAGATGGAAGGAACGCATGACCTTAGACCATTAAAATGGCAGGATTTGGAAATCTTAGGGCACTACTTGTTCAAAATACCAGACACGAAAATGGCAGACTCATTTAGCCTAGGTATGCGAGAACTGCGGACTTTCAGATAGTGGAACAGCTGAGTGTTCTGGGTGGAAGGGACCTCCTAGATGGTCAGGACCGACCCCAGGAACCTTGCTCCTTCTGCCTGATCTCAGTCCCAGGCCCTCACTGTCCAGCCACGCTGTGAGCCCCCATAACCACCCTGCCTATCTCCCACTCCTCCCTGTGCTCTCTGAAAACACCCAGAGCTGCTCATGTCTTCAAGCCTTGTTCACATGGTCTCCTCCATCTGGCTCATCTTCTCCTCTCTCCTCACCTCCCTACCCCTGCCTGCTGACAGGCCGGCCCTCCTCCCCAAACGCCACCTCCACCAGGAGGTGCCCCTTCATTCCCCTGGGCAGAGGTCACAGCCCCTCTCATCCTCAGCTTCGCCTCCAGCCTGAAAGTCACTTTAATTCTGAAAGCCTCAGTCTCAACAACAGCAAAACAGAATTGGATAAAAGTACTCCCTCTGGAAGGGTTGCTATGGGAATAAAATTAGAGAACACAGGAAACACGTAGCGCAGTGCCCCACGCGTGACATTAGCTGGTGATCTCCGGGGGTCACTCTGGCTCCAGAGCCCCGCTGAGCACGGCAGGCACGCGGCCTCCCTGGGCAAACATAGAACCAGTTGAACGTGGTGTTGAACCTGAGCCCAGGAAGAAGGGGAGTGTGCACCTGGCAGGGAGGTGCCCATCCAGGAAGACTCCCTTCGAGAAGACTGTCTGCCTTTGCCAGAAAGCATTGAGATGATGATGAAGGACAAGGGTCAAGTATGGGTGAGGCCAGCACATGATTTCACCCCAGCACTGGAGTGAGCGACAGGTCAGAGGGAGGGGCTGGGGTAGGAATGGGGGAATCAATCCTCTAGCCAGGTGAGATTTTAGCTGAGAAGTCACCCCAGGAACAAGGAAAAAAACAGTGCATTTATTGAGTACTTACTGTGTGCCTGGTGCCATGCTGAGCACTTACCCTGGGCTGGTTTGGTCCTCACCAAGGCCCAGCAGTGACATTTAACGGAGGAAACAGGTGGGCCTGGGTCCGAATCCCGGCTCTGCTGTTCCACGGCAGTATGATCTTGGGCAGGTCTTGTCCCCTCTGAGTGTTTCCTCATCTGTAACTCAAGGATGATAATACCAGGCTCTCCTAAATACATCCGTCAGCATTTGACTGTTTCTGACCTATAAAAATGGCAATTTCACATGGTTTGACCTAAAATCTAACCTAGCAGATTACTGAGAGGATCAAATAAATTAACCCTCTAATCTCCTCGGCCCCGTGTCTGGCACATAGTAAGTGTTAGCTCCTCTTGTTGAATTGCCCTCACGTAACAGATGAAAATACTGAAGCTCGGAGAGGTTAAGTAACTCGTCCAAGGCCATCCAGCTGGCAGGCAGCCACCCAAGATTCAAATCCAGAAGGAAGCGCAGCGCTCTGGGCTTCCCCTCTCTGGAGCAGAGGCTCCTCTCAGACAGGAGGGACAGGAGGCCACGCCTCAGTGTGGGCTCTTCAAGCCTTCCTTCTCCATCTGCCAGCCAGATCCTGGGTGCTGGGGCCCACGTTACCCCAGCTCCGTGAACCAGCTCCTGGACCCCCCCTCCCCGCCGCGCTCCCTCCCTGCAGGGGCCTGAATCACACGCCGCAGCCTGGCGGGGCGGGGGCCCTGGGAGAGCTCGGGGGTGGGGCTGGGACCAGGAGATCCCAGCAGGCGGCAGAGGGATGCAGGGGGCCGGAGGCTCACAACCAAACCCGCTACAAGCTTTCCCACAGACTCACCTTCCTTTCCCGGCGCAGAGAACGGGACTGCTGTGCGGGTGGGGGGCTAGGGGAGATGGGGAGAGCTGGGTGTGCGCGCGTGCACGTGGGAGAGGTACCCGCGGGAGGATGAGCGCATGCGTGAGCCCGCGTGCACGAGAAGGGCGACGGAGATGCACGTTCCGCGGGTGCGTCTGCGTGGAGTTGCGGAGGCCTGGAGCGCGCAGGCGCACAATGGGGCAATCGGTAGAGCATCTGGAGCCCAGCTTCCAGAACAGAAGGCCTGGGTTGGACCCCCGCTCAGCTCCTTGCTGGCTGCGTGCGCTTGGACAAGTGACGGTCAAATAAAACCCGACAAACCCAGACTGTGTAGGGAACGAATTTGTTCACACGGATTATTGCGGGGGAGGAAGGGACGATTTCACGGGGGTGGCGGGCTCTGACGGTACCTTCTGCAAGTGTCCCAAGAGGCAGGCAAAAAGAGGCTTTTCTTTTAGAAAAAGGAGTGAATGAGGCAACCGGAACTGGGTGTGGAGAAGTGGGCCGGAACCCAAGGGGGAGGTAGACCTCTTCTGCCCCACGGCCATACTATTTCCAGGGGAGCTGTAGCTGGCCGGTGCTGAGGTTGGGCCAGACGCGCAGGGAGGAAGGAAAGTAGCTTGGCTAATCAGCACCGTGTTCTGCTGGATTCCTGGGGGCAAGCAGTTCAGCTAATCATTTATCCAGTCAGGAACAGGAGTTTGGAAACCAGGGGCCATCTAGGAGCCTTTAACCGAGTCATGTGGATAAGAGGAGTTACGTAGGAAGGTGTCTTAACCTTCACTGTTGTCAGGCTCATGGCGCTCAGATGAATTCACCACTGTCAGCACTGAATCACTGTGCCTCAGTTTCCCCTTCCAGAACGTGAGGGTAATGGTAGTCCCCACCTCCTAAGCTTAGTGAGAGCTCTCCGTGCCTGGCATGAAGAAAGACTTGATGCTTAATCTTGTTGCCGTGTGAGGACTATGTCCAAACTATCCAGTAAGTACTTATTGAGACTCCCCAGCCCTGTGCCAGGTGCTGGGCACAGAGATGAATTAGAGGTCCCTGAACGCCAGGAGCTCCCTGCCAGGAACAGGGGCAGACTTGCCAGCCCCTCACTGCCCCTCAGGCTGAGGCATGCCTTCCGAGAGGGGGCTGGGTCCCAGGAAGGCTCCTGGGGAGCTGACCCTTACAGGGCCCGTGGGATCAAAGCAGGATAAGCTTCTGTGCGTGTTTGAGCGCACACACGTGCAGGTCTGGGCCCGAGTGGGAGGGTTGACTCCGCTGCGCACTCAGAGTCTGGTTCATGGGGGCAGGGGCTGAGGCTTCGACCCCTCCCTGGCTGGAGTGAGAGTGGTTCCATGCAGCCCAGCCCCACGTGGGGAGCCCGCAAGGGCCTAGGAGGGCAGGAAGGTCCCTCCCAGGCCCCAGGCCCCGCAGAGCACATTCCTGCAGGCCACACATGGGACCCCTGTTCTCTCTCGGGCACACACAGTAGGCCCTGGGAAGGTAACGGGTGGGACTAGTGAGTGGCTCACCCCTCCACTTGGCTTTGCTGTGGGTGGCCATCTGCTGGCCTCGGATTGGTGGAACAGGTGCAACGTGAGCGCTCAGAAGCACCTCAGGGGCCCCCGGGCCAGGCTCCCCGACCGGTCTAAGCCATGGGGAACAGCAGGAAACACCGACACCCCCAGCTTCAAATTCCATCACAAGACACTGGAACAACATACTCAAAAAATATGCCTAGGATTAGACACCTGGGTGGCTCAGATGGCTAAGCATCTGCCTTTGGCTCAGGTCATGATCCTGGGGTCCTGGGACTGCGTCGCTCATCGGGCTCTTTGCTCAGCAGAGAGCCTGCTTCTCCCTCTGCCTCTGCCACTAGCCCCTGCTTGTGCTCGCTCTCTGTCTCTGTCTGCCCCTCTCTGACAAATAAATAAATAAACTATTTTTAAAAAATTGTCTAGGATAAACCCAGCCAGGCCTAGGAGGCCCCAAGAAGAAAACCTGGTGTTGAACTAGCCTGGAGGCTCAATCTGATTGCTCAAGAGATCACCGAGGGTCAGAGGGCAACCTCCCAAAAAAGGGGTGCTGTGCGTTGGGTCCCATGCTGGGCACAGGAATACAGCAGGGAGCAAGACAGACAGACTGAACCTTCACAGGCTCACGGTATTAGTTGGGGAGAGGGTGTAACTGGCAATTATGAACACGGAGAAGCAGGATGGGCTTACTAGATGAGCTACAGGGTGCCCAGGTAAATCTGAATTTTAGATAAACAACGAATAGTTTGCAATGCCCCCGCGCAATGTTTGGTACCTGGGATCATGATCCATCGTTCATATGAAATTCAAATTTAAGTGGGTGGCTTGTGTTTTTATTTGCTTGCACAAGATCTTTTCAGCCAGGGACAAATCATCTGAGGAAAATAAGGAAGGGTGATGGGCACCATAGACCGTGATGGGGGGTGGGGGTTTTGGACAGAGAGGCTGAGACCAGCATGGAGAAGAAGCCCCACCCCAGGCTCCACCTCTGCCCCCCGCCGACCCGCACCCCATTTCTTCAGCTGCATGCAGGTTTCTTAAGCTCCAGCTTAAGAATTGAGTTGTCAATTCTTGAGTTGTCACTATAAACACTTTAAAATTGCCCCTAAGAGGGACGCCTGGGTGGCGCAGTTGGTTGGGCAACTGCCTTTGGCTCAGGTCATGATCCCAGCGTCTTGGGATCGAGTCCCGCATCGGGCTCCTTGCTCCGCAGGGAGCCTGCTCCTCTCTCTGCTTCTGCCTGCCTCTCTGCCTGCTTGTGTTCTCTCTCTGTTAAATGAATAAATAAAATCTTTAAAAAAAAAAATTGCCCCTAAGAACTAAACAAAAGCAGAAAGATTCAGTTGGGTGTCATTTAAGTATCTGTAACAGGGTGGCCCCGAAAGGAAGTCCTTGAACTGAGTTCAGAAGAGATTCAAGCAGTAAATCCAGTTGAACCAAAACCCAAAGCCAAACACTTAACCTCAAATATGACTTGAGAAATAGGGAATCCACAGGTGGAACCCACAGGAACCAGGCTACAGAGCCACTCCCTTCCAAGTGATGGGAACTCTTGTCCGAGTGACATACGTAGGACTCATGTCCCATCAAGGTCAATGGCAAAAACCTGCATTTAAGCCTGCGGTGTCTATGGATATTAAGAAATCTTAGAGGAGATGACCCCACAATGGCTAGGGAAGTTAACTTCAACATTTGCTTGGAGTGGCAAAAATCGTAGCCTTTGTGAACCCACTTTTCTTAAGTTTGATAAGAATTGAGTACAAAGGTATTTAAGAGAATCAAACATAAAGCAATTACACAGTGACGTTAAGAAATAATGGGTGCGTGTTTAGAATTTTGAGTATAATACTTAAGAGAGTATCCTCCAGGGTGTAATAGGATGAGCCTTCAGGTTCTAACCGAAAATGCACAAACGAATCATTCATTGATTTAGACCCAGGATTTTTAAATTGAAATCTAACCAAGTTTGTCAACAGCTTCAGAGTAGTTCTGAAAATTTAAATTCACCATATTTATTAACATAAATTATTAGATTTCTAAGAACTCTTTAAGTGCTCGAGAAAGTTTTGTCATTAAGGCGAGTGAAGTATTTTAAACAGAAACTGAATATATTTATATATTCCGTTTAAAGTGTGTACACATGTTTAACCAAGATCGTAAACATCCATCATTTTTCAAGAGAAAAACTTATTTTAAATGTTGCTCTATTCATGAAAGACTTTTATTCTGAACTCAAACGCTGTAGTGTGGTTATTGAATTTATAACTGTAAGAAATTGTTAATTTTGGAAAACCAAAGGAGATTGAATAATCTTCTCTAGGCAGAAAAGCCACCTCAAGGGCACCAAGAACTCACAGTGACACTCAGGTAGCATTAGATGTGGAAATGACAATCAGGTCACCCAATCCCCTTTCCTGGTGACTTTAGGGTCCGCCAACCGCACAGGGAGGACTAGCATCCTCGGGCAAGGTTCTGGTCTCTGGACCGCTCCTGTCACTTGACTTCAGCCCTCAGGGCTAGTGGCTGTTTCCAGAACTTAACCACCATTTTCTGAGCACCTACTACGTGCCAGGGGCTTTAATATGCTCTATTTCATTTCATCCTTGTGAGAATCATCTGGAGAAGACACTTTCCTCGTGTACGTTTCACGAATGGGAGAATGGAAAAGTAAAGACAAAGATAGATAAAGGCGGCCCTTGGGATTTAAATCCAGGCTGCTGGCTGTGTGTTGTTGGGTCTCAAGCTCTCCCCTGAAGAGTGGAATCCGTGGAAGTCACTCTCATGGGGCGGAGAGGGAGGGGCCCTTCCCCGTTAATGAGCGCTAAGCATCAGTGGGTTTCTGTGCCAGTGGCGCCTCCTGCTGGAAGGTGGGCGAATGGCACAGCTGAGCACAGCCTCACAGAAAAGAGCTCACCTGAGGTTTCCGCCCTTGGGAGGGACAGAAAGGGCTCTAGGCTCCATGATTTCTAGGAATTGTCCCCAGAAAGTTCTTTAACCTCCAGTACACCTCTCTCTAAGCGCAGTCCCACTGTCCCAGCTGAACCCTAGCACAGCCTCCCATCTGTTCTTAGGAGTCCCCCCTGCCCGCCCTGACCTGCAGTCAGAGATCCTTTTCCCGTGGCTCCCTAGTGCCTAAAGAATCCAGCTCTCTGGCCTGGCACTCAAAGCCTCCATGGCCTGGCCCCAGGCTTTTCTTGGCCCTGCCCCCCAAACATCTCCCCACCATGTACCCTCACTCCCTGAGCTTCCACACCCACCTTCTTTGGCTGTGCCCTGTCTCCTGCCAGCAATGCCCTCGTCGAACTCTTGTCCATCCCTCAGAGGTGAATTCCAAAGCCACCTCCTCCTGAAAGCCTTCCTGTCTTTCCTTAGCTTGATTTAAATTTCTCTCCTCTGCGAACCAGAGGCTGTGTGTCCCAGCCCGCCTCCCAAGAGCACCTGGATCTCTTCTCCTGGCAGAAGGCTCGCTCTACTGCAGACCACAGCCAAGGCATCACCCCGCCCCCACCCAGGTGCGGCCCTCCACCACTGATCCAGTTGGAGGATGAACACCCCAGCTCCACCACCCCTCTCAGGGACAACTCTGAGTTCATGCGCCACGCTGCCTCCCAGGTACCCCCCTCCCCAAACTGCAGTTACCCACAATGGTAAATTTGGCACACCTCTCCCTACTGACTCCCTAACCTTTCCTGCCTCAATTCCTCACTCTGCTACTGGTGCTTCCTGGGACGGCCTCTCGAATAAACTACTTGCCTGAACATCTATGGCAGGACCTGCTTCCAGGAACCCACCCCAGGCCTGGGCATTCCCTCCACAATACTCAGCTGATGCCTTCGCTGGAGCACCGGTCAGCAGAGGTCTCGCGAGATGCCCACGAAAACCACAAGCAAGATGAATCGAGCACTTTCAACGTGCCGGGTCCTTTTTATGTCTTCTCTCGTTTCCACCTCACAACAACATAGGAAGTGGGTGCCGTGGTGACCCTCATCTCCCAGTTGAGAAAACCAAGATGCGTGTAATACGATTTGTCCAAGGTCTCCTAAGCCAACAGGTGGCAGGGCTGGGATTTAAATCCAGGTGGATTTAAATTCCAGAGATGGAGAATGTAACCACGTGTGGTGCAGAGCAGGGATAATCATAGCACCTGACTCCAGGTAGTTGTAAATGCCTGAGAAGTGTTCTTTTTTTTTTTTTTTTGCAGAGAGAGAGGAGGAGGCAGGCTCCCTGCTGAGCAGAGAGCCCAATGTGGGGCTCAATCCCAGGACCCTGAGATCATGACCTGAGCAGAGGCTTAACCCACTGAGCCACCCAGGCGTCCCTGAGAAGTGTTCTTTTTTTTTAATGTTTTTTTTAAAGATTTTTTATTTTATTTATTAGAGAGAGAGACTGAGAATGAGAGGAGAGAAGGTCAGAGGGAGAAGCAGACTCCCCGCAGAGCCAGGAGTCCGATATGGGACTCGATCCCAGGACTCCGGGATCATGACCCGAGCCGAAGGCAGTCGCCCAACCAACTGAGCCACCCAGGCGCCCCCTGAGAAGTCTTCTTATGGAATGGGGGGGCTTGTGTCACCCCTGCTAGATTGCTTATAAGGATGGGCTGTGTCTATGGACTCATGCCCCTCCTCCTGCCCAGCTCAGTGATGACACATGCTCAAGGATGATTTATTAAGTGTTTATTAGACTGAAACCACAGCCCAGGCTCATAGGACCAAGGTGGTAAGACCACAGGACAGACAAAAAGGTTGAGGCTCAGAGCACCTGGCAGACTGTGTGACCTTGGGCAGGTCACTGTCCCTCTCTGGGCTTCACTCCCCCTTCTCGGGGCTGCAGTTGCCCCTCTGTCTAGGGACAGATGGAGGGTTCCATTCCAAGGGACCTGTCACTGACCTCACACGAATGGAGACCCTAAGCCCTGACTCCAGCTGTTCAGTGGAGAGAAGGTATCAAAAGCTAAAGGAAGGCGATAAGACAGAAAAAGACACCTTCCTTGCTTGATCTGGCCCCATAACTAAGGCCTCACTGATACCATTCCTCACAGAAAAACCTCCCTCCTCCGGGCTCCTAAGATGGGGATCTGGCGCCACCTCGTGGTTATCACCTGCCAACAAACCCACGGATGCCCTCCGGGAACTCCAGGGCATTGCAACTCCCTCAGCAAATATTTACTATCTCTAGGCACGCAGGCTCAACCCAGAAGAGACAATCATGAGCAACGAGGCCACAGCCCCTGCCTAATAGTTTAGAAGAGGCTAGACCAGCCCTTCCAACAGAAGTATGCAAGCCGTAAATCCACGTCTCATAGGCAAAGTAAAACTTTCCCAAAGTTACATTTTTAAAATCAAAATATATATGTGCAAATCGTTTTAATAATATATTTTATTTTATCCAGTAAATACAAAATATCATTTGCACGTGTAATCAATTGTTTAAATCACCTTTTTTTGCATACGGAGTCTCCAAAACCTGTGTGTATTTTACACTCACTCACCATACATCTCGGTCCAGCCAGGGGCTGCCTGCCACATTGGATAGCACCACAAATAGACTGATTCTATTTACTCTGGTCCTTCGGCGGCTTTTCAGAGATTTGGCCCTTTACATACATCTTCTTTAGGATTTACCTTTGTAGCTTTGTTTTCAGGGTGTGGAGGGATTCATCCAAGTTCTGTCCTCCCGCTGAGTTGGGTTTGAATCTTAACGACTGGGGATAGGATGCTGTGTAAGTCGTTTTACCTTTTGAAATGTAAAACGAAGGTAAGAAAAGTATTTACCTCTGAGGTTGTAGCAAGAATGACTGGCAGGAAATCAATGCCCCATAGATGGTGAGCTAAGGCACCAAAGCCTTAGCCTGCTTTTTGGCACTGTGATGGTTAATTTCATGTGCCCGTTTGGCTAGGCTGTGGCGCCCAGTTGTTTAGTCAGACACCAGACTAGATGTTGCTGTGAAGGTATTCTTTTTAGATGTGATTAACATTTCAATCAACGGACTTTGAGAAAAGCAGATCACCTCCACGCTACGGGTGGGCCTCGTTCAATCAGTTGAAGGCCTTAAGACTGAGGTTCCTCAGAAGAAGTAAATCTGCTTCAGGATTGCAACATAGAAATTCTGCCTGGGTTTCCATCCTGCAGACTTCAGACTCAAGACAGCAACATCAGCTTTCCTTAGTTTCCAGCTAGCCTGCGGTCCTGCTCTACAAATTTCAGAATTGCTAGCCCCAATAATTAGCATGAAGCAAATCCTTGATATAAGTATCTCTCGGGGTGCCTGGATGGCTCAGTTGGTTAAGCGTCTGACTCTTGATTTTGACTTAGGTCAGGATCTCAAGGTCATGAGATCGAGCCCCACATCAGGCACTGAGCTCAGCAGGGATTCTGCTTAAGATTCTCTCTCTGCCCCTCCCCCTCTAAAAATCAAACACTCTCTCCCTCTCCTTCTCTCTCTCTCTCTCTCTCTACCCACACACACACATTTCCAGATGTGATAGTAGCCCTGGAAAGCTTTCAAGTGTCCAAGCAGGACACACCTCCCTCACTCTGAATACCTATGGCATAAAAGGTGGAATGACTACATTGTTTAAGCCACTGTAAAAATGTTAAGAATGTGACATCCCAGCCCTTCCCTTCTCCTAAGTGGAATGGCTTACAGGACTGCGGGCTGAGGCAGAAGTGGGAGTGATGTCCCTTCCCAGAGCCCCTCCTTCACTGGCTGGCCAGAGACCCCCTTCCAAGAGTGTGGGATCATAGGACGGGCTTTGCCAGGGAAAAGGGAATGTGAGGGAACAAGACCCAGGGTGTGCGGAGCTGCTCTTGAGGACGGAGTTGGGGGAGGTCCCTGGGCACAGAGGAGCTGCCTTGGGGTTGGATGGCCCATCACCTTCCCACTCTGGACTCCTATCAGAATTTCTGTCAAATTCAGCTCGCGTGGCATCCAGCGTGATTTTCCTAAAGCACCCATCATGTCATTTGCCATGTTTCAAGGTCCTTGCAAGGCTTTCCTGTGACCTTTAAAGATAAAGACAAACATCCTTCCTATGACTTACAAGGCACCGCATAACCTGGTCGTGGCCAGGCCAGCCCCTGCCCTACCCAAACCTTGGCCAGATAGAACTCACTAGAACCTCGTGTGTGTGTTTGCTTCTGTCTAGAACACTCTTCTCGCCCCCTCTTCCCCTGCAGCCCACCCTCCAAGTCTTACCTGGGATAATGTCTCCCTCCCCTCATCTACAAGGCAACCCTGAACCCTTCCCCTGGGTCCCCAAGGCTCTGGCTCAGTGGCCCCTCCAGAACTTCTGTATAGAAGGGCCTCAGATTCAGGCTTCTGCTTGGGTGTCTTTAGGGGGCCTAATGGTGATGTAGGGGGGCAAATTTTGCCACCCCAAAATGTGCCTTTTTGGCGTATTCGTTATTTTAAACCAGTTATTTTTAAGAATCTGCAGACACAAGGGAAGTTTTGAAAACCAATAGAAATTACCATTCCATAAAAGATATTTAATATGTATAAGGGAAAGTTCCATTGGTAGGGGTGTCTCCCTCTCTGTACCAGGAAGAGGGGGATGAGTCTAAATCTCTAGAAACTCTATCAATGGAGAAGGCATGGACTGAAATCGCCTAAAAACCTGACCCTTGACTGTGCTTTTCCTGGTCACCTCCCATAACTGACTCCCTACCCCAACACCTTCTTTTGCCTTTAGCTGGAGATGGTATTTAAGGCGATGACTTCAGCCACTTCAGGAGTTATTCGGCTTCCCTGAATCTCCCCCATGTATACATACTATTAAACTTTGTTTATTTTCTCTTGTTAATCTGTCTCATGTTAATTTGATTCTTAGACCAGCTAGAAGAATCTCAGAAGGTAGAGAAAAGTTTCTCCCCCCACCCAGCAGTGATCAAGGGCACTCCTCTGCTCCTGCCCTCCCCTTCCCAAGAATGGCCACAGATCCCTGGGTTTTTTTTGTTTTGTTTTGCCTTGTTTTTTCACAGCTACCTGTTTTTATATCTCAGACACCTCTCACCCGGTACAGCCTGGTACACAGTGGCACTGGCTAAATACTATCCACGCCCTCCTGGGCATTCATCCATTTGCTGTCTGGCTGGGTGACTTCTCTCTAATCTCCTCTCTCTGAGTCTCCTTAGCTAATCAGAACCTTGCTTTCATCTGCAAACTCTGAAATTCTGGACAACGTAAAGGGGGAGGATGATAGCACCCTAGGAATGTATGCTCCTCATAAATTGCAGAGGTTTTTTTAAAGTGTTATAGAACAGCATGTACAGTCCAAAATATGCATCTAGAAAATAATTGCCATCTATTAGATTTAGTTGGAGGTGGGCTCTGGTATGCCGGGAACGTTACTGTCTGTACCAGCTCGTTATTCCTTACAGCCCTGCTGGCCGGGTACCGGCAGCAGCTCCTATAAGAAAGAAGCAGCTAAGTTCCAGAACAGTCCCCTAGCCAGCGAGGGGCAGAACTGGACTTGACCCCAGCTTCCAAAGCCAAGGGCCATGCATGCTCTTCACCGCCAGGCCAGTTGGTACCTCTGTGCAAATTGGGAATAATAATAGCTCCCGCCTCATAGGGTTTTTGGAGGATTAAATGAGCTAAGAGGTGCAAAGCCCTCAGGGCGGCTCCTGGCAGAGCCTCAGGGCTCAGCCAGCACCGTCACCCACAGCAGCACCGGACTGCCTCCCGGCGGGCCTTACAAGATCATACTCAAAAAAAGTTAACAGTGATGTCTCTGGTCCTGAGGTCCTGGGTGATCATATCTTTTTTTTTTTTTTCTTCTTTTTCTATACTAATCAGGTATTCATTGTATATTTCTTTCTTTTTAAATTCTTGCATGAATGAATGATGTCCCCCTTCTCAAAGCAGGCCCGTGAGGTGTCTGAGTCACCTCCCCAAGGCCTGGCACAGGGAGACCCCCGGGGATCATGGAGCCCTCCCGGAGGAGCCCTCCCAGCCCAGGCACTCCAGCCACGCGCTTGGCAGGAGACGGAGTTGGGGGTGTGGAGTGCAGATCAGTGCCAGGAACTGGCCCAAGCCAAGCCTGTTCTTTGTTGGCATTCCCCAAAAGACACAATGAGATGGCTTTGCAGCTCTTCCGGGCCCCGGGGGAGCGGTGGGAGCAGCCGTGCTGCCTGAGACCTCCGGCCCCGAATCCCCCAACAGCTGCTACCACGTCAGCTATTTTAAACCCTTGGGCACCGGGAGGCTCCCCTCACCGCCCAGTGCCGTGACCCAACACCCATCGCTGGCCCTGAGCCAGGGGCAGGCACCCGCATGTGGGTCCGCTGGGTCCAGGTTGGATTTTTGAAAGAGCGGGAGTTTCATCTCTCGACTACTTGCTTTGAACCAGGCTCTGTGCTTGCGTTTCCCACACATTGTCTCGTTTAAGGCCACCCTCCCACCTATGCTGAGAGCTGTCGCTCACGGGTCACCAAACGGCAGGGTGAATTGTCCAGGGCTCTACAACAGCAGTCCCCACAAAGGAACTAGAACTTGAGTTTCTTCATCTACCAATCAAGAGACAGCATTCCATCTCTGCCCTTACCTGCTCTGCCCCCCCACCCCTTCCCCCACAGTGACGGTGACGGTGACAGTGACACAAGTTCCTACCCCGCCTCTGCCGCTCTTGCTCTTGCTCTCTCTCGGGAGCTGGGAGGCAGAAGGCAAATTCCTTAACCTTTGTGCGGCTCCCTTGATTCATCTGGAAAGTGGCAGGGTTATTGGGAGGGTGTAATGATCTAATTCTAATACATGAAAAGTGCCGCTGGGACAGCGCCCGGCACATGAGAAGAATGCATTAAGGGCCCCCTGTCATTCCTTCTCTCCTGGCAATCACCACCCCTTGCCTGAGGTTATCGCTATCCTGCTCCCGTGTGACCTGACAGGGCCCCAGTGGGGGTGCGGCATTCCTCCCCCCAACTCCAGGGCCCTAGCTCCCGGGTGGGTGAGATGAGGGGTGTCATGCTTCATGATCCCCGGGAAGGGGGGCCCCTGGCATAGGCCCAGTATCTGCCACAAGTAGGGACTGAAAAGTAATTCTGGGAAAGGGGTGACCAGACATGAGCCCACCTCGGGGGACCCTCAAAGTCAGCTCCCAGGTGCACAAGCTGTCTCCTCTTTGCGGGGTGGCTGCCCCGGAGCTGTCTCCTGAGTCTCACTGCTATCAAAAGTTACCAGGATCTCCCTGGCTCTGTGAGCCTTTGGGGGCAGAACCCCCTCAGCCTAACTCAGGCCCTCCCCTTTGCCCACCTGCATTCCTCCCAGATCCTGGCTACCGGTGAGCAGCAGGGCTCCTCACCATCTCCTAATTTGGGTAGTCTCAGGAAGAAGGCTGGGGTCAGAGGCTACCTGTGTCCCGGCTCTGGGCACTTGTGAGCCCCACCCTCTCATTCAGGTGCACCCTGGCCCAGCGCTAAGTTCCCCCAGCAACCCTACCGGCTTCTCAAACATGAACCCCCTCCAGCCTGCTCCCTCTTTCTTGTAACTTCTGTCCGCTCTGACCCCTTCTCGCTGGAGAAGCCACCCCGAGGCTCCCACCGCACACCCAGGCGCCAATGCCTTGGCTGGGCATTCTGACCCTGCAGGCCGCTGGGTTCCCCGGGCAACCGCTCCCCATTCTCCGTGATCCTAGGGGGTGGATGTCGTCAGCTTGTATCTGGCTTCCTGGCTTTCCTCCGGCGACTCGCTCTCCTCCCTTCCCCTTAGTTTGCAAACGCCTCCTTTAGGAAGGCTCAGGTCCGGACCCCCAGCCGGGTTAGGGTGCCCACTCCCTCTGGGCTGCCACCACTTCCTGTCCTCGCCCCTGTAACAGCTCCGCGGCTGCATTATCTGCCCTGAAAAGCTGGGGGCGCCCGGAGGGGAGACTGGCCCTGTGTCCTGGCGCCCCGTAGCTGGGAGCCCACTGAGAGTATGAGTCAGTAAACCAACCGTGGAAAGGAGGAAATTGGCAACCGCTGACTTCACCCGGATTACAGATCCGGGGCTGGGGACCCGGGGTGCGCGGGCGACTGCAAGGAGGTGGGGGAGTTGCGGGCAGTGTGGGGGCGTGGCCACGCTTGACGGACGGGCCCGCCGCCGGCAGCGAGAGGAAGCCGAGCGGCCGACCCGCCCACCGCCCGGCGGTAGATAAAGCGGAGCGCTGGGCCACGGCGCCCGCAGCAGGAGCTGTCTCACCTGCCTCAGGTGCCCCGGGCAGATCCAACCCGGACGACCGGCACTGCGGGAAGATGCTGCGCGAGCGGACCGTGCGGCTGCAGTACGGGAGCCGCGTGGAGGCGGTGTACGTGCTGGGCACTTACCTCTGGACCGATGTCTACAGGTGAGTGGGGCCACCGCGGCCGCCTGAGACACCCCTCCCCCCGCCGGCCCCAGAAATCCCGAGACCCTCCTCGCATGTGGGGCGCAACGGCCTTCCTCCAGCGCCAGTTGCTCCAAATCCTGAGGCCCTTGCATCCAGAAATCCTAAGAAACTCACCCAGAAGACCGACTGCCCCCAAATCGACAACCTCCCCGAAATCCTGAGACCCTCTCACACGCCCTAACACAGACCTAGCTCCCTCGTCACGCCTTTCCCGGAGCCCTTCCCCTGGACCCCAGTCGTCCCATGGTCTGACCCCCTGCAGCCCCCACCCAGGACAATCTGGGAGACTCCTAGTCTTTCCCCTTGCTCTCCCCTCAGCACCTCCCTTCTCCCCCTCGACTCCCCCCTTCCTCTCAGACCCTTCTGACTCATCGCCCACCTCAAAGCTGAGCTTCCTCCAGGATCTGCTGGGGGGGGGGGGGGCAGAGCCAGGGCCAAGCCAGAGGGGAGCTGCCCTGGGGCGGAATCTGGCCCTGGGGGTTACTCAGGCTCCAATTTCGCCCCCTGGGGGCTGCTGGTGGCTTCCTGTCCCCAGGCACTGGCCGGGAGCTCCATGTCCCTGAATGCCTTCCCCTGACTTCACCCTGGAGTTGGGAGGACTTGGTTCTGCCAGGCTGCAGAGTGCAGAGGAAGGGTCTTTGGGAGAAGAGCGTCCCTGATTGCACCCTGTTCCTTCCCCCTCTTCTCTGGTCCACAAATTTTGGTGGGGTGCAGGGTTTCTGAGACAGCAGGAGATTAGGTGGGGAAATTGAGGTCATGCCCTTCCCCACCGCCCCCAGCCCCCGCAAGCAGGCCAGTCCCATGGTCCCCCTCCTGTATTCTGTGGGGCATCCTTGCGAAAGTGTGGCTGGTGTGCACGAAGGGGTGGAGGGGGTCCCCAGGATCATTCCATGAGCATTCTATCAGGGCATCCCTCTCCTCCAAGCACACGAAATGTCTCCCCCTTGCTAGAGTGGGACGGGTCCACGCTGACAGGAGGGAACATGCCAGACTCTAAGGCAGGACCCCATGCTGATAACCTTGGGCATATCCCCTAACCTCTCTGTTCCTTGAGCTGAGCTGGAGGTGCCAATGTGCCTTTATTGCTTCCAAATCATTCTGCCATCCCAAGCACCCCGCCTCCCCCGGACCTTCCCCAAATCCCATCGCTGTGTCTTCCCACACACCCTCCCCAGCCCATCCTCGGTCACCTCCGGTGGCCCTGGCAGCTCTGCCCAGCCGGTCTCCTGCCACCTCTTCATCAGGCACTGGCCACGCTGATACCGTTAGGGCCCCAGCCTCCCCTGTGGGGACAAAGGGTGCCGTCACCATGCAGAGCAGGCACCCTCTCTGCTCATCGGCCCCTGGCCTCAGTTGAGCACATGGAAACGTCAAGTTTCTGAGGGTCATAATACAGCAGAAGACTGTGGTCCAGGCCTCGGTGGCCTGGAAGGGCTCCCCTCTGTTCCCCACCCCCAATCCTAAACTAGGCACTGCCAGGGAGCGGGCGGGGTGCCAATGCACTCAGGTCTCTAAGCCTCAGCTGTCCCTATACCCGCCCGTGTGTTCACTGGAGCACTTTTGCTGCAGCCTGAAAGGCTGGCATGGCGCCTCCGATGGGGGGATGGGGAGAAATGAGAGTGGGCCATGCTCAGGCCTCCTGCCTTCCCCTGTCCTGGCAGAGAGAGGCCCAGCCCCAGTGGGGCCAGTGTAGGGGGGAGGGGTGGACTCACCATCCTCCTTCTGGCAGGGGACAGAGGTGTGATGACCCCCTTTGTCCTTTCTCAAGAAAGCCGCCACTGCCACGATGACCCCTGTCTCCCAGCGGCCCTTTGCTTGGGACCCCAGCGTCCCCAACAGTCGAAGCCTGATCTAGCCCAGCACGGTCCAGCAGAAGCAGCACGCCAGCCACAAAGAGGGCTGCAGGTGTCTGTTAATTTCCTAGCACCCACGTTTTGTAGGATTCCAATAAAGAGGCGAAATTAATTTTCATAGTATATTTTATTGAACCCAAGAGATCCAAAATACTAGCACTCCAATATCGAATCCCCATAAAAATGATTAAGGAGCTAGTTTACATTGCCTTTTTCATACCAAGTCTCTCAAATTCAACGTGTGTCTTATACTTAGGGCTCGTCTGAGTACAGACGCGCTGAATCTTGGCTGCTCGGCAGCCACAGGTGGCTGGCTGCCACCGTCCTAAACAGCCCAGGCAGGGGTTCTGACCCTCCACGCTAGTGCACTTGGAGCCGGATAATCGTTTGCTGCGGGGGGGCTATGCGTTGTCGAATGTTCAGAGGCATCCCTGGTTTCTAACCTCTAGACGCCCTAAGCAAGTCCCCTGCTGCTGTGACAACCCAAAATGTCTCCAGATAGTGGCTGCAGTCCCCTAGCGGGGGGACAAGATGCCTCCAGCTGAGAACCACTGGTCGAGTGGAAGGAAGCCTCTTCCAGAGCGAAGGAGACGGGCCGTTCTTGCTGTGGCCAAGAAAGCCACAGCAAGATGGATGTTGTCCATCCGTGGCGGTAAGGGCTAGTGTCAGCGTTAATAATAGCAGGATATTAGTGAGCACTTGGAAACCAAATGCATTCTCTCGTGTCTCCCTCCCCACAGACCTTGGGGGTCAGGCTGAGATCCTCCCATTTTGTAGATGAGGAAGTAAGGCTCGGGGAAGTGAGGCCAGTCGCCTGATGGCACACAGGTTTCGGGTCCCGGTCTGTCTGACTCAGAACCCGTGCTCTTAACCTCCGCTCCATTCTGTGTGACTTTAAAGCTCGTAAGCTGAACCGGGTGACCCTCTGGGCCTGTGTTTCTTCCACCTTCCATTGCCCGTGGACACTTGGCCCACCCCCTTTCAACCTTGTTCTTCCTATGGAGTCCTCCTGGACCAGATACAGGATCTGACTCGAGATCCCACATGAGCCGCCCTCCCCTCCTCCCCGCCCACCCAGGGTCTCCGAGGAGACATCAAGGGACAAGGCCTGGTGGACCCTGGGCCCAGTTAGTAAGGGAGTGTGTTTGGACCCCTCACTTCCTGAGTGACAAAAGTGAGGGAACAGGTCTCAACACCCACCCCCCCCTTCCCAGGGGCTTGGGCCCCCTTTCCTGAGATACACGCACGGCCCCTCTTTCCTGCAGACACACAGTGGGGGCTGCAGCTGTGGGTGGAGGGGTCACTCAGGGGGATCCTCGGCAGACCCTCCGGTTGACCCACCCTCTCCCAGCCACACTGGCCCCTGGGGTAAGATGTCCTGACCCAGGCACTTTCTGAGTGCTGGTTTCCAGTGAGCTCAAAGTAAATAAATGCACAGAGAAAAGGAAGCAGGTGGGTTTTTTTTTTCTAGAGATTTACTTTGCAGTAGTTGTTAAAGGTACTTGCGGTTTCCTTCTCTCAGTCCCAAGCATCTTCTCTTAGATATGGCACCTGTACGCCTTGCCCACACTGTGTCCCCCGACGGTCCCTTTACCTGGCAACTGCCTCCTCACCTGGACTGGCCCGGGTCCCCCTCTGCTTCGGTCTTGAAGCTGGAGAGAGCACAGAGCGCAAGGCCTCGCCATGTTGATTTCAACCTCCCTGCTCACCTTTGGTTTCCCTGCAGAGAACCCCACCAGAGCCGGGAGGGATCAGAGAAAGGGCAGCCTTGGAGTCAAGTAACGGGAGTGATCACAGTGTGCCCGATTGTCCCACTGACCCGCAAACCAGGCTGTGTAGACAGCTTCTCCTCTCCCTCCCCTGGTTTATGCATCTGTCCAGGGGAGTGAGAGGTGTACCCTTCTCTCTGGTGGAGAAAGCTCAGGACCCGTTTCCTAAAGCCTGTAGGAGCTTTAGGATGCTGATGACCTTAACAATGATCTCTTGCTTCTGCGGAGCATTCTCCTAATTACATTTGATATCAGGATGAGATGGGAGGTGGGAGCGATTCCTCTGCCCCCTCCCGTGGGATACTCCAAGGCAGAGGCTGACCAAGGGTACCAGGGCAGGAGAAGCAAGCACAGTAAAATTCTGGGAAACAGGGAGGGGTACAGAGATGAACCCCACCTTGGGGAAGAGTCTGGAGAATCAACATTCACCATCTCGCTCCCTTGACCCTTCTTAGACTTCCTCCCTGTTCCTTGGTTGGTGTGAGTGTTTCAGAAAGTACCTTTAGGACAAAGGCCAAGGGAGTGCGGGTTCCGTGATCCAGTTAGAAGCATTAGAGAAGTGGGGTGCCATGGTGTCCCCATCCCTGAGAGTGCCAGGCCCGGCCTCACAGATCCCATCTCCTGCCAACTATCCTGCACGCATTCCACTCTGGCCACATTGATTTTGTGGATGCTATTAGCTCTTGACTGCACTAAGCTCATTTGTGCCACAGGACCTTTGTACGTGCTGTTCCTTCTACCTGGAGTACTATTCCCCAGACCTCTGCAAGCCTGACACTTCATCCATCAAGGCTTAGCTCAGACTAAGCTCCTCCTCAGCTCCTCTGAGAAGGAGGTGGCATACTTCATTACCCTCATTTCGTGGCACATTACCTCAAGCCCCAGGCACTCTGCCTCCATACCATTTTTCCTACTGCAGATCTTATTTACTTAATATTACTCACTAACATTTATTGAACACTTATTCTGTACCAGACTGCCTTCCTAACACCTTCCATACTCATCTCACATGTATTTAATAATTTACATATGTTTAAAGCTCACAACAATTTTAGGAGTTAGCTACTATTCCTGGCCCCTTAGTTGGGGAAACTGAGATAAGGAATATTTGTCCAGGTTGGCACAGCAGGTAAATGGTGGCGGTGCCACACCCTGGCCCCGGACCACTCTGCCAGGCTGCCTTCTAGGATTTATGTTTGGGGCGTGTCCCCCTCCCACGCCTGCTCCCTTCCTTACTCCTTTGTACCTCCAGCCCTCACATCAATGAAGGGCTACTTCATTGAGTAAATGAATGGATGGATGTGGCCAGTGATGCATGTGGATTGGCCTGTCACTGGGCTGAGCTCTCCGCCCCCAGCCTCAAGGGATGAGCGGTGTTGGACTGGCCAGTGGAAGGTCAAGGGCATGCGGCCTAGCTTGGCCAGAGCAGCACTTGCTCCTAGGAGAATGATGGTAAGAGGCATCAGGCCAGGTCAGGTGGCCTCATAAATTAGAACAGCACCCAGAGCTCTCAACCCTAAAAAGGAGGTCTCGCCAGGAGCTGTGCAGCGGTTCTGGTTTCAGGCTAGTTCCTGGGAGCAGGCAGGGTTCTAAGGAGGACCTAGAACCCTGTGTGTCAAGCCCACAGCCCCTGGCACAGCGGGGGTCCCTGAGAGGCTTCCCTTCTCGCCCACAGGGCCCGGCATCAGTTTGGAAGCAGAGTGGCAGGAGCTTACCGCCGGACGGGGACACCTGGTAGATCGGGGAGGTAGGGGGAGGCCCGTTTTCAGAGGCAGTCCTGCCTGCCCAGCCCTGCCAGGCTCCGTGGCCAGGGGCTTTGACTGGCCCAAGCCTGCCTATCTAGGTCACTCCCCCAAGCCTTCGGTGTCCCTTTTCAGGGCCTCTGACCCCACCTACAAAATAAGTAGGGGGCTCTAGAGATTCCTTCGGGCTTCTCATTTGCTCCTGGCCTGAGCCAGGCCCACCATTCTCCCATCCCCAGCTAGAGGACCTTTAGGGAAGACTGTAACCTCTGGACCTCCCCCCATGAGGGAGCAGCCAGACCAGGGGCTCAGAGAGCTTGAGTTTACCTCGCACTCGGCCATTACTGCCCCCAAGACTGGGATCCTCACACTCTGCAGGTGTCATCACGCTCGTGTGTAAAAACGGATGATACTGACACAGACCTCATGGGGCTTCAAGAGGATGGACGGAGATCATGTGGGCCAAGGGCTTAGAACAGCACCTGGCGCATGATAGATACCCAGTAAGTCATTATCGTGAATTAGTATTGGGCTTATTGTAATATTATTAAAACACCAATGAGCTTTGGCCTCCAAGCATCCATAACACTCACAGGAGAGAAATGTTGAACATTTGTTTTAGGTGCTGTTTAAAGCACCAACAAAGGGGAGGGAGGGAGGAGTCCTGGCAGATGGGATCAGGGAAGACTTCCTGGAGGAGGTGGCAACCAAGCTGAAGGATGGATGGGGGTTCACAGTGTGACCAGGACATGCCACGCGGGAGCAACAGTGCCTGGCAGGACAGTTGGGACACATGGGGGCAGAAAGGGCATAGACTCAGCAGCATACAGTGAAGGCCGGAGAGTCCATGAGCCCAAACCAGGGCTTTGACTGCGAGTCTCAGGTGTTAGACTTTGTTACATAGGCAGTGGGGAGTTCTTGAAGGTGTCTGGGGAAGGGAGTGACTACAGATTCGATTGCTCTGCCCTAAAGAGAGAGGCCAGCTGGAAGCAGCAGTGCCCAGGGAGAGACGCAGCGAGATCACCAGGCAGAGAAGGGGACCTGCCGAAGGCAGATGCATCCCCTGTCCAGGGAAGCCACCCACCTCGGCGCTCCAGCCCCCGTCATGCCAACCTGAGGCTTCGCCTTCCTCCCCTCATCCCTGTCCCGGAGGGTGTTCACCCTGGGCTTGCATGCCGGGTTGGCACCTGCGAACCCCCCCAGACTCCTGCAAAGACCGAAGGGTAGGGTGTCACACCGCAGCGCCAGGAGCCGGCTTTGCTGGGGGGTGATCCTGGCTGGTGTTAACGAGGCCCAGGACAGGTGGGGAAGCTGCAAGGGCCAGACGCCAGCCAGGAGCAGGCACGGCACGCTTTCCAGCCTGGGGCCAAGTGGGCACCCCAGGCCTGCGAGGCCGGTCCGGTGACCTCCCCACTGAGCGAGTGAAGACCAGAGAGGCTGACCAGCTCCCCAGAGGCCTTACGACATTTGTGGGGCTGAGCAGATGTTAGATCACAAAGCACATTCCCTCGGGCTGGGCTCAGGAAGCATCCCTCTTCTATACCCGACACTGCGTTCCGGTCTTGCTCAAAGTTCCTTTGCTTTACAAAGGAACTGACTGGCCATTTCTCTGCATTGCCACAGCCACCACTTTGTCCCACGCCACCATCATGACTCACCCAGATAGCTGCAGGGTCACCCTCTCCCTGAGTCCCCCACTTCTGGTGTTGCGCTCCTGAAATGCATTCCCCACCGTGCACCCCGGGTGATCTAGCCTCAGGGCAAAATCAGTCATGCCCCCCCACGCCTTCAGTGCCCTCAAGGGAAAGGGCCAGCTCCTCACCACAGGCTAGGTCCTCTCCCCTCCCACTTCCCCCCACCACCACTCCCCGCCGCCTCTCACACTGATCTCCCTCTAGTTCCTCCAATGCACAGGGCTAACGTCCACCTCGGTCCCCACCCAGGCTGTCCATGCCACCTAGAAGTCTCTGCTTCTCTTCCTCCTCCCTTTGTCCACATTGCTGGTTCTCAAACTGTGGTCCCCGGACCAGCAGCAGTAGCAGCAGCTGGGGACTCGTTAGAAAGGCAGTCTTAAATTGCGATGTTAAGACCATCCCTATGTCGCCATTGGCCCTTCCCCAGGTCTGGTTTGATAAATGCTGGTGATAGACCAAGTCGAATTTATATCATGCCTCTTTTGTGGGAAGTGCCTGTGATTCTAGATATCTGATCAACGTCGAGAAATGATAGCACATTCGATGTCATAACTTTTGAAGATGACCGTTGTTAATTTGCCATTAAATGAATTATAAAACTGAGAAAAAATACACAGTTTCTTTCCACGATGCATATGTACAGCAAGTCATCGAGCTGGACACTTTAAATATATATAACTGTATTTGTCGATTGCTCCTCCACAGATTTGGGAGAGGAGAAGAAATGTGAGCCTCGGTTCCCAGGCCCCACCCCAGATCAGCTGAGTCAGAGTTGGGGTGGTCCAACAACCTGTATTTTAACAGACCCTTCAGATAATGCTGACGCACATTACGAATTTAAGATCCGCTCATCTAGTTAATTCTTGCTGTCCTTCAGACTATAGGGTTAGACCCCAGCTCCAATGCCACTTCCTCCAGGAAGCCCTCCTTGACCTGCAGGCACCCCACGCTTCTATGTTAGAGCCATTCTCGCCACCGAAACCACATCATCAGCTGTGAAACCCACTGAAAGTCTTTCTCTTCCACTGGAACGTGTGCCCCATGGGCCCAGGGAACCTGTTCTCTCTTTTGCTGATCCACCCCCAGCCCCGAGAACTGTGTCCGGCACATAGGAAGTGCTTGGTCAATACAGGTTGAGGGCGTGCCCACATAAGCAAGCCCTGCTCTTCCAGTCCTTCCTTCAGCAAATACTTAGATTTACTGGGAGCCTGGACTGGGCCAGGGGCTGAAACAGAACAAAGACAACCCCCACCTTCAAGGACCTACAAGGGAAAAAAAAACACGGGTGGAGACAAATGGATTGAGCTGGGTCTTTAAGGAGGGATGGTGAGTTGCCCGACAGAGAAGTCAGAGAGAGGAAGGGTAGAAGGAACGGCATCTGCCCTGGGAGCTGGGATAGTGCAGGCTTGAGAGACCGGAGTCATGCTGAGACCCAGTGACGGAATGTCCCTGGTTGGGTCCCATCTTTTGTTGTATCGTCTGGCATTGGGGAGCCACAGAATATTTCCAAGCAGGCGAGTCATCTGATTTCATTGTTTTAATTCCTCTGCGTTACAGTTTGGGAAACCAAGAGGGGTGCGTTCAGTCATTCATTTACTCCCATCGAGGCATATATGGCGCGTGTGGCCCCCCGCAGGGCGCTGGGCTGCGACAGCCGAGCAGGTGCGGTCCCGCGGACTGGCGCCCTGTCCCCGGCACGCTCTCTTTAGCCTCCGTCCCATAAGCAGGAGGTCCTGGCCACCAATACCCCACTCTCTCTGTCAGTACCATCCTGGGCCCCTCCCTGCAGCCTCCAGGGACCATTGAGGCACCCCCCAGCCCCTGGTTCTCAGGTTTCTGGGGGATGAGTTCTGGGCGGCTCTCCCTGGGGAGGGAGGCAGCCAGCAGGAGCCACAGGGGACAATGGACGCCTTTGTTGCTTCTGCCAGAGCTGCTCCAAGAATAGCTTTTTGCTCAGCTCAGAGCAGGGCCGGTGCTGGAGTAGGAGGGTGTGGGGCCCAGGCATTAACCCCCGGAGCCTCTGGGGCCTCCTCCAGCTTCTCACCGGCCCAGGGGAACAAAAGAGGCAGGAGGCATCACTTAGAGCAGCTATGGTCAGGTCCCGTCCTAAAACTCATCCTACCTGTGAGTGTAGAAAGCACTCTTTTTCCTAAATAGAACTATATGCAGAAACCCAATACTTGAAACCAGGTGAAATCTCAGTGGCTCTGCTTAAAGGAGAGTGGGGACCCAGCCGAGAGATCCCCAGCTTTTCTGTGCCTCCCTCCTCACCCCTTCATCCAGGGCTTGCCCCCTCCACGCTGCCTGGATGCCAGCCCCCAGCCCGACCTGGGGTGCTCCCATGTCACCCTTGGTGACACCGAGGGAAAGCGCCTTGCCCCAGGCCACCCAGTAAGTGGATGGTCAGAGCTGGGACTTACCCTAGACGCATGTTTCCCCTAACCCGAGCCCACCCACCGTCGCTCAGACTCATGTTTTTTCCCAAAACCATATTCCACATGTAGTACTTGTCTCACGTTGAGGTCTTTGATCCATTTTGAGTCTATTTTTGTGTGTGGTGTAAGGAAATGGTCCAGTTTCATTCTTTTGCATGTGGCTGTCCAGTTTTCCCGACACGATTTGTTGAAGAGACTGTCTTTTTTCCATTGAATATTCTTTCCTGCTTTGTCGAAGATTAGTGGACCATAGAGTTGAGGTTCCATTTCTGGGCTCTCTATTCTGTTCCATTGATCTATGTGTCTGTTTTTGTGCCAGTACCACACTGTCTTGATGATTACGGCTTTGTTATAGAACTTCAAGTCCGGAATTGTGATGCCGCCGACTTTGGTTTTCTTTTTCAACGTTCCTCT
>CM052798.1:10588674-10706255 GCA_028533885.1 Nasua narica | reverse complement strand
ATAGATTGCTTTAGGTAGCATAGACATTCTCACAATATTTGTTCTTCCAATCCATGAACATGGAATGTTTTTCCATTTCTTTGTGTCTTCCTCAATTTCTTTCATGAGCACTTTGTACTTTTCTGAGTACAGATTCTTTGGCTCTTTGGTTAGGTTTATTCCTAGGTATCTTATGGTTTTGGGTGCAGTTGTAAATGGAATCGACTCCTTAATTTCTCTTTCTTCTGTTTTGCTGTTCGTGTATAGGAATGCAACTGATTTCTGTGCATTAATTTTATATCCTGAGACTTGACTGAATTCCTGTATGAGTTCTAGCAGTCTTGGAGTGGAGTCTTTTGGGTTTTCCACATAAAGTATCATATCGTCTGCGAAGAGTGAGAGTTTGACTTCTTCTTTGCCAATTTGGATGCCTTCCACCTGTAGTACTAATAACTGAACATTTTTCTTTACATCAACTCACATTTTATTTCCTTATTTTTTTAAGATTTTATTTATTTGAGACAGCATGAGAGAGAGCAGAGAGCACAAGCACAAGAGGGGAGGGGCGGGGGGAGAAGGGCAGAGGGGAAGGGAGAAGCAGACTCCCTGTTGAGCAGGGAGCCCGATTCAGGACTCGATCCCAGGACCCTGAGATCATGACCTGAGCCAAAGGTGGACGGTTAACTGATTGAACCACCCAGGCGCCCCTATTACTTTATTTTAAATGGAAATCTTATGGGGTGTGTGGCTGGCTCAGTTGGTAGACTGAGTCACTCAGTTGGTGACTTTTTTTTTTAAGATTTTATTTATTTATTTGAGAGAGAGAGAGAGAGCACAAGCAGGGGGAGCCATAGAGGAGAGGGAGAAGCAGGCTCCCCGCTGAGCAGGAAGCCTGATTTGGGACTCAATCCCAGGACCCCGGGGTCATGCCCTGAGCGGAAGGCAGATGCTTAACCAACTGAGCCACCCAGGAGCCCCAGACCATATGACTCTCGATCTCAAGGTCATGAGTTCAAGCCCCACGTTGGGCATGGGGCCGACTTTAAAAAATAAATAAGTGGAGCTCTTACGTCTTTACCATAAGTAGCCATCCTTTATCAATTGCCATAAAAAGATAACGCATTTCATAAATACGTAAATCTTTTCAATCGCGCATCTCTGGGCCACCTAACAGCGTCTGACAGGCGTGCCCTCTGGGCGATGCCACCAGGCACTTCTAAGAGGCCCGCCTCTGTCCTGCTCAGCTCCACCCTCTTTGCTGGGGTGTGTGTGTGTGTGTGTGTGTGTGTGTGTGTGTGTGTGTGTCCCCGTCTGTCCAGCCTGACGATGGACTCTGAAGGAGGAGGCCTGGAAGAGGCCGACCCTGCCCTCAGGGGCTCGCAATCCAGAGGGGGACAGGTGCCCATGGCAACACCCTGAGACGAAGGACAGCCCCTGGCCAGTGAGGGACAAGGGACGAAGCCTGTGGGACAGCGGGGGTGGGCAGGTCGGCAGATGGACCCTGAGAAGGTGCAAGGAACATACTCAAGTCTCCCTCAGCCACTCTGGGGCAAAATTGGGCTCAAACCCTCTTCTTATGCAAAAGTACCTCCGACCCAGGGTTTTTTCTGAGACTCTGCTTCTCCTACGGATGAGTGCGGACAGACGGCGGCAGACCACTGCTGACAAGTGTCCAGCCTCCGATCAGCCCCGTGGCCCCGTGAGGAGCTGGGGAATTTAAAAGGGGGCAGATGGACAAGAAACAGGGTGGCCCTGGAGCTTTTCTTTCAAGCTTCTCTCCCAGGCCCCGGGCAGTAGGGGGTGGGGGGAGCACTGCCAGACCCTGGCCCGCGCTCTCCCACGGTGTTCCCCCAAGACCAGTGCCGTCGGTGGCCTGGGTCATCAGAGAGACCCTGCACGACTCACACTCACGGCCTTGGCCACCCCAGGGTTCTCACCACCAGGCCACACTGCCGAATGTCTAGCCCAGTGGTTCTCAGAGTGTAGGCCAGCATCACTAAGCGTTACTAGGAATGGTAGAAAAGCAAATTCTCAGGCGCCACTGCAGACCTGAAACTCTGAGGGGGGGCCCGGCAGTGTGGGTGCAGACAAGCCTTCCAAGTGATGTTGCTGAGCTCGGAGAACCACTGGTAGAACCCTCTCATCCAACCCCTGGCCACAGCTGCCCAGCCGAACCTCCACCCGGCCAGCCAGACTCTCCCGGGAAAGGATCTACTAATCTCTAGCCTTAACAACAGCAACAACAACAACAACAAAAAAGCAAACAAACCCGGAGATTTAGACTGCACCCCCGGATGATTTCAATGCCCAACCCTAGTGGAAAACTATTCTGGAACCCAGGAGAGCCCAGCCCTCCGAACAGCAGGTGTGGCTTTGAGGCAGACACTTGTTCCTCCATCTTAGTCCCAAATCCCATGAGAATCCCACCTAAATCCATCTGAGCCCTCTTTAGCCTCTGGGAACCTTCGGACAGGGGGCCGGATTTAGCAAAACTGTCCGCCCTGGGCACCTTCCTCCCCCAGTCTCCCCGTCCTTCCTGTCACCTCCCGCTTAAACCGGTGCCTTAGGCAGTAACGAAATACCTCGGGCTGGGTGGCTTAAACAAAGAAATGAACTGCTGACAGTCCCGGAGGCTGGAAGTCGGAGATCAGGGGCCGGCGTGGTCGGGGCAGGGTGCGAGCTCTTCCTGGCCCGCAGGCAGCCGTTTTCGGGCTGTGAGCTCACGCGGGCTTCCTCGAAGCACGAGAGAGAGAGAAAGATCTCTCTTTCCCTTCTTATAAGGCGACCAGTCCTATCAGACGGGACCTCATGCTCATGAATTCATTTAAGCCTATCTTCTTCAAGTGCAGTCATGTCGGGCGGGGGTCAGGACTTTGACATGTGAATTTGGGGGCACACAGACACACCCACACCCACAGCAACCAGATCGAGCCAGTCCATTTCCTGCCCTGAAATCACGTGGCTTTTCAAGAATTCCAAGGGTACTAGGACACTTGGGTGGCTCAGTCTGTTAAGCATCTGCCTTCGGCTTGGGTCACGATCCCAGGGTCCTGGGATTGAGCCCCACATCGGGCTCCCTGCTCAGCGGGGAGCCTACTTCTCCCTCTGCCTGCCGCTCCCCCTGCTTGTGCTCTCTCATGCTCTCTCCCTCCCTCTCTGACAAATAAAATCTTTAAACAAAAAAATGAAAGAATTCCAAAGCTATCAGCCTCTAATAGAAAAACCACTCCAGAACCCCTAAGAATAACTCCCAGCCCCTAGGAATGACTCTCGGAGGAGCGAGTTCCAAGCTGGGAAAGAAAAGTGTGGCCGGAGGGAGAGATCCCTGTGACAGAGCCAGCCTGTCCCTGCCCCTTGAGGACCCAAGTCCCAGGCTCCTTCCCTGGGCACACCCAGCGCTTTGACACCTGCTCTGTGCCCTTCTGGCAAGTTCTGCCTGCAGTTCGCACCCTGGATCAGGGGTGGGCGCTGCCTTTGGAGCAAATTCATTTCTTGGTCTGAGCCTCGGTACCTGTACCTTCGGGCCCCACATGGCAGCCCATCAGAAGCACGAGGAAGTCTGTTAAGAATTCAGATCCCCGGGGCGCCTGGGTGGCTCAGTGGGTTAAAGCCTCTGCCTTCGGCTCAGGTCATAATCCCAGGGTCCTGGGATCGAGCCCCACGTAGGACTCTCTGCTCAACAGGGAGCCTGCTTCCCCCTCTCTGCCTCCTTGCAATCTCTCTCTCTGTCAAATAAATAAATAAAATCTTAAAAAAAAAAAAAGAATTCAGATCCCCGGACCCCGCCCCTGAACATTCTAGCTCAGTGGATGGAAGACTGGCCCAAGGACTCTGTCTTGTTACCAAGTGCCCTCCCCACTACCGGGTGACCGTGGTGCAGCTGGGTCCTTGGGGGTCCCCCAGACCTGGTCCCCCCTGCAGGATCCCCTGCAGCCCTGCCCCTCCAGGAGTCTTTTTTGGAAACCCCTCGTCCCACCTGCCCTGGGATCCCCCCGCCACCCGCACCATGACCCGCTCTCCTCTCTCCCCACAGCGCGGCCCCCGCCGAGGCGCAGACCTTCAGCCTGAAGCACTCGGAGCGCGTGCGGGTGGAGGTGGTGCGTGATGGGCAGGCCGAGGAGGTGGCCACCAACGGCAAGCAGCGCTGGCTTCTGTCGCCCAGCACCACGCTGCGGGTCACCATGAGCCAGGCCAGCGCCGAGGCCAGCAGTGACAAGGTACCCTGGCCGGGGACGTCTAACGAGAGCGAGGGCGGCGGGAACCCGGGGCGGAGTTAGAGCAACATCATCCAACACAAACATAATGCGAGCCACACTTGTCATTGCCACGTTCCTAGAGGCCACGCTCAAAGAACAGAGACAGGTGGCCTCCATTTTTGTAGCGCGTTTCCTTTAACTCCGTAGATCACTGTATTATTATTTTGACGTGATACCAATAGAAAAAAAAAATTCACGAGCTAGCGTACGTTCTTTTTCATACCAAGTCTGTGTCCCACTTAGAGCACATCTTGGATCAGATTTGCCGGGGGACGCCCCTGGGGCTGGTGGCTGCTGGACACGGAGGCTCAGGCCCAGACCGTGGAATGATGGCTTCGTGGAAGGTTACAGCTGTGGGCTGCTGAGTGATATATTAGAATCACTGGAAGTTAGAGCCCCAAACGTCCTTGGCCTCCTCCTGTATTAAATGGGGTGCCGAGTGCCCACGCAGCAGGGTGATTTGCCCAAGTGGTAAAGCTGAGACCAGACGTCTCTTTGCTGGGTCCTCTAGTTATGTACTTCCCCATGCGCCCCGTGGCGGTGATGGCATTGGGGGTTATTCAAAGAAAACCCCTCAGGCCTGCCCCCTGGTTGCTTAGCAGAACTGAGTCCTACACCTACAGGGTGGGGGGGCCCCCAGGCAACAGAATGCACCAGGGGTTATAGGTAAGCAGTTAGCACCCCGCATGCCCTCTGAGAAGAAGGGAGCCCCCTATCTGTTGGACAGTTTGAGAGAAGCAGCCCACCAACCCAGGAATGCTTCCTGGAGGAGAGGGTTTGTATGTTTGGGGAGAATTGGCTTGACAAGTCGGGAGGGGTGAGTCAGGGAGGGGGGGGTCACTGCAGATTTTCCTGCCTGTGATGTGTCATCTCTGCTCTTCTCTCCCTCCCAATGCACCCCTCCCTGCCAAGGTCACCGTCAACTACTACGAGGAGGAGGGGACTATGCCCATTGACCAGGCTGGGCTCTTCCTCACGGCCATCGGTAAGTTGGTGTGGCTGCGGCCTGGGTGATTTGCTCCCCAGGGGCTGACACTGCCGCCCTTCTCAGCGGCACTTGGCCTGTTTCCAATGCCGCAGACCTGACACTCGGAGCTTCCTCTGAATAATGCAAGCCTGAGAAGTGATGCCACCCGTGCCCAGGCCCTTCTGTCCTGGGGTGAGGGAAGTCCTGCAGGAGGAGGCGTGCCCTGGTCTGCCAGCACCTCGCCCCCAATGTCAGCATCCCCACCCTAGGCTCTGTGGGCCACTGAGAAGAAAGAGCAAAGTCGGTTCCTCCCCTGCCTCTCCCCTGCAGCCTGGAGAAGAGCTTGGATCTCCTACTGGGGGAAGTGGCCGTCCACTCTGTCCCTGACAGTCCCTCGCCCTCTCTAGGCCCTGCCCTGGGAACACAGAGAGGCAGCCTGGTCCCTTAACTCACCTAGTCCAAGCCTTTCATTTGGCAGTGAGGACGGGGAGGCCTAGAGAGGTTAGGGAACTTGTTCAAAGTCACACAGCATCTCCCTGGCAGGTTGGGTCCGGGGCTCAGGATGATTCCCCTCCCGGGGTCCTACCATCCGCACAGCACTCCCCTGCCTGGGGCCCAGGGCTCGCGGGGTGTGGTTTTCTCCCATCACTCCCCTCTTCCGCAGGTGAGATGTAACTTTTACATCTTCTTTTTCGTTTTAATTACATAATGTTTAAGCGAGGAGGACATGTCAGGGGGTCGTTCTGTCTGTCCAGCTTTGACTCAGCATTGCTGGAGCTGCCCCACAGCAGGGGCAGAGAACTGTCAGCTGGCGAGAACCGGCTATGTGCAGAGTGCCTTAAGAATCGCAAAAATGTCTCCCATTTGTTCAAAACCTACTCTGGGTCCTGGACGGTGCTGGGTGCTTCGAGGAGGAGAAGGAGAAACACCCAACGTTTCTTGAGCACCGGCTGCATGCAAAGCTCTAATCCTTTATTGTCATGATCTCAATCTACTCTTCCCACTAGGCCCAGGATAGACAAGGGGTCTCAGAACCTCCCCCGGAAAACAACTAATTCCCGCCCAGCCCCTCCTCCTCCAGCCACCGAAGGATTAGCAATGTTCCTCTGTCCCTCAGCTTCGTCCCCGGTGGGCTTTGTTTGCCGGTCACCCTGACCCTCTTTCTGCACCGGGGGAGGGCTGGGCTCCTTGGAACGCCCTCGGCGGGGGCGGAGGGGGGACACCCAAGCCTCCTGAGTCGCACCTCACATGCACGCACGGCCCCCGGGGCGTCTCAGGTGACCGGCCCTGGGGAAACCTGATCCCACAGACACGGGGACGCCTGAGGACATAAACAGGAAGGGCGGTGGCCGGAGGCCTGTCCAGTGAGGGTGGTCCCGGAGCGCTGACTCCACCACGAGCGAGACTGCCCCCAAAGCCAGGCACACAGGATAGATGGCAAAACAGCGCCCCGTGAAGAGGCAGGACCGGACCCCCCCACCCCGCCGTGTCGTCTGAAGGACCGGGGGGCTTGTGCTCGAGCTTGTGCCCAGCCCCAGAGCTGAGACCCCAGAAGACACTGACTGTGTTTCTGGACATTCAGCCTTCACAGACCAGTAAAGGGCCCACCCTGCCCCCACTAATAAGCCTGACAGTGTTGACACTTGGCCAAAAAGAAAAAATATAAGAATATGTTTATATTTATATATATAATTATTATAGATGAAATTTATTATATAAATAACTATATATGACATAATTATATAATTATATATTTATTATAGAAATATAAATAAAATAATTTGCCCACAACTATCACCATCATTCTAACATTTTTCACACCTAAAATGTAGGCAGAGGAATCATTCCAGAATAAAAGACGGTCACTTACATTGCCGAAATAAAGTCTTGTGGAAACCTCCCCCGCTGAACTTACGTTTCCTGTTCCACCAGAGACCCTGGAGGAAATGGGGTCCCCGTAGGGCCCCCTGGTCCATCTGACCCTCCGGGTCTTATCTTCCTCAAGCATCTACCCCAGCTGGGCCCTGAGCCCCACGTCCTGAGTAATCATTGCCCCTTCCTAGGGAGGGCACCTCAGAGGCGGGGAACAGCCCGGAAGTTCCAGGATAGTGGGGCTGCCCCCCCGGGGATATATCGGAATCCACCAAACCCTCGTTCTGCCCTGAGCCCCGGATTCCTCACCTGCTCAGAGGGGCTCACAGAGCCCTCGTGCACAGTGCTCACGGGGATCCGATGGGAGGCTGCGGGCCTGGGATGGTACACGTTCTTCTCGCCCTTGTGCTTGGGGTAGCCACATTTCCCGTCCACCTGGGCAAAGCTGAAGAACCCTATTGTCCCTCAATCTTCCCCCTGGGATTTAGAAACGAACCCATGGTGCCCTTGGCCAAACCAGGCCCTGGGGCTTGGCTCCCAGTCCTGCCAAGGACGTGCTGTGTGACCTCACCGAGTAGCCCACCCCTCGGGACCTCACTTTCTCCCAGCTGTAAAATGAAGGCTTTGAGCCCGTTGACGGCCTTCAAGACTCCCGGCAGGGCTGAGCTGCAAAGCCCTTCCTGTGAAGGGGACTGTGGGAGGGGAAGGGTGGGAGAGGGAAGAATGAACTCCCTGGCCTTGAGCCTTGAGAATTGTTAGCCTCCCTCTAAGGACCTCATTTCTTGTGCCCCCTCCCCAGAGCCTGGGCTGATTGCCCTAGTTGGCTGTGGGGGAGAAAGTCCTGCCTCCCCACCACACCCCGGGCGGCCGGTTACGTAAGAAGGGCCGGCACCCTGCCCGAGCGCTCATGCCTCTGTGTCAACCCGAAGCCTCGGTGTCTAGATTCTCAGGGCAGACTACCTTGAACTCGATCCCAGTGACATTTCCCATAAATCTGCCCCACACCCCAGGTGCCACCTGACACCTTGGGGCTATTCTGGGGAGCTGAGGTAGGACTCAGAGCCTCTGGGAAATGTCGTCTGGAGCCCAGATGCCCCGAAACAGCTGTCCTCACCCTCGTCCCCTGCAAGGGAGACAGAGCTGTCTCAAGAGGCCGGAGCTCTGGGTGGGTCATGACGGCCCTGTTCTCTGTCCCTGCAAGGGTCAGCCCTGTGGAAATCCAGTTAAATGGGACACTGGAGGGAACTCTGAAGGGGAAAAGCCCGGGAGGTTGGGAGGCGAGTGATGAGAGAGCCTGACGACGTCATGTGTGAATTTTGTAACAGGAAGTCAGTGCAATGTGTCTGAAGTTAAATCAAGGAAGAGCAGTAGGCATAAGACTCGGTAATGAGAGTCTTCTAAGGCAGGTGAGAGGATGGGATGGACAGGAAACTGCTATTTTTTAGAAGGTGTTTGGTGCTATTTGAGGTTTGTTCAGTTTTTGTGCGGGTTGGGTTGTGGGGTTTTGGGGGGGGTGGGTTTTTTTTCCATTTTCTGCAAATATTCCATCGATAAAATTTTTATTTTTTCAATTTTTTTAGAGATTTTATTTATTTATTTGAGAGAGAGAGAGAGAAGGAGCAGGGGGAAGGGCAGAGGGAGAGGGAAAGCAGACTCCCCGCTGAGCACAGAGACCAATACAGCGCTCGATACCAGGACCCCGGGATCATCACCAGAGCCGAAGGCAGGTGCTTAACCAACTGAGCCACCTGGGCACCCCTACGTCATAAAATTTTTAAATTTAAGGAATTTATCATGAAGAAAAACACAATTAAGTGCTTCATGATTTCTCTCCTATGGCCCACTGTGTCCAGGGACCCACCAACAGCCATGGCGTGGTGCCACCTTGACCTAGAGGCCAAAGTCCCAGGGCTGCCAGGGTGGGGATATGGCCGGCTCCCCTGGGAACGGCCTTAAGGGGAGTAAGTCTTGGGTCTCTGAAGGCGGACTTGGGTTTTAGAAACAGCCCAAAGTGGAGATCAGCCTGAGTCAGTGGAGAGGAAACGGGCCAAGGTCAGGGGTCTGGAGTCAGAGGCCCGAGTGGGATGCCTGGCTCTATATTCTCTGGGGACTTTGTGGGCACTTCCGTGCAGGGTGCCCCGGTCTCCTCATCCGTGTGGTCGTGATAGCGCGTCTCTGCGGGTAGGATTGAGGGGAGAACACACCATGGGAGGCGCTCTGCCTCTGGCAGAGGGAACCACACACACAGAAGAGATTGTTATCTGGAAAAGCAAAGATGGGTCCCTTAGGGAGCCCGGGTCTGTGGCTGGTTCCCAGGGAGGAGCTTCGAAAAGCCAACCTCTCTGAAAGGTAGCACTCACTGGGGAGTGTCCAATTGGAAAGTTTATGAAGGTCTGGAAGCCAAAATCAATACTGTTCCTCTATCAGAGCCTTCTGTGTCTTTAACAGCAGCTGGCGGTACCCGCCGCCCCACTTTGTCCCTAGAACCCCTGCCAGGTTATCAGCCCAGTTTGCTGACAGGTGACATCTCGGAGGCTGGGTTCACTCAGCTCTACAGTTGCGGCAATAATAATATTTATCTCATCGGACCGGGGCCCCCAGGGCAGGCGGGTGTCCCGAATGCCCAGCGTTAGATCCCCATGCCTCGTAGAGCCCCCGGAATGCAGGGGGTGCTCAGTGGTGATTTGCTGGGCAGATGGGATCGATGGGAGGAGCTTATCTAATCACGGCCTATGGCACCCGACTGACAGTGGGCCGGAGGGCCTGGGACACTGGGCTGCTCCCTCTCCCAAAGGACCAGGTCACCCTGAGAGTTTCCCCTGTCCTGCCTCCTTCTAGACCCTGAAAAGCCACATTCAGGGAATTGGGCTGTGAGCAAAGAGAGGACTCATGTATTATCCCCAGGGTAAGCTGCCTCAGGAAGGGCGATATCGGCGGCCCTTCCCATGCCAGGACCCTCCTCCCCACCCGATCCAGGGAGGGAGCATGCCTGCCAAGGGGACAGACCAGGAATGCACTCGCTCCCACCCAGCTCCCGCCTCTGTCCAAGTCATGCTCCACGTGAGGCCGAGCCCACGGGCCAGTTCTAAGACCTGGACTCGGCTTATCCATCGTGTGACACTCCCATCACCTCGGGACAACTCCTCAGCCCTGCCCTGCCCTACCCTGTTAGTCTCTAACTCGGGGGGCCATGTGACCTCCCAAGGGACAATTGGCAATATCCGAAGACATTTCGGTTGTCGTGTTGGGGGATGTTACTGGCATCTGGCAGGTAGAGGCCAGGGATGCTGTTAGACATCCTCCAACTCCGGTAGGAAACTAGGGCTCAGAGAGGCTGTCCAACCTGCCCAAAGTCACACAGCTTGTAAGCAGAAAACCAGAGTTCGAACCCAGCACTATCTGACACTCAATCTTGGGCTCCTCTCACTGCCCCCCACAGCTTCCATGGAGCCGGTCCCCAGGACAGGCCTAGGGATACCTACACCCCTTCCCCAAGAGAAAGGATAAACAGGGACCCCAGCCCGGATCCTCTATCTGACAGCCTGGCTCTCTCAGGCACCCTCAGACTGAGAGGGGTTGGAGACCCAGCTTCCGACCCAAAGTTAAGCCCTGATGGGATGCGGAAGTTCTAGAAGAGATTGCACACGTGCATGTGTGCACGCCTCCAGGATAGACTGAGAAAGGCGCCACAAACGCCTGTGAACGTTTTCAAAGCCCAAGCTTCAGGTCAGACCAAACGCAGCGTGTGCCCCGGATCCGCTAGTGCCGCCTGTCCACGCGGGGCACATGACGCGGCGCCTCTGAGCCACGGCTCCCGGGCCCATCTCCTGGGGCTCATCCTACCCACCCCCCAGAACCACCTGCAGAACCATGAAGGGTAGGGGATCTCTGCCCTCCCTGATCGCCCCTCTCCAGGCTGTCAGGTGGGAGGTCGGCTCAGCATCTGCTTACGTCGTCCTCTGTCGGGCGGTGGGGGGTTGGGGCAGGGGGCTGCCTGAGAAGGCAGCAAGGCCCTCCCCTTCCAGGGACCAAGCGAACGTGTGAGCTGCACCCTAATCGCACAGACCTTCGTCCTGGCCCTCGCCCCACCCCGCCCCGTCTGGCAGGCTCCACAGCTCACCCGTGTGTCTGTCCCCAGAGATCTCCCTGGATGTGGACGCAGACCGGGACGGCGTGGTGGAGAAGAACAACCCGAGAAAGGTACCGAGCTACCAGGGCAGACGGCCCTGGACTTGTGGGGGGGGGTTCCCCGGGGGTGCAGAGCAGAGCCCCCAGGCGGATGCTGCGGTCAGCCGCGGTCCTCCCCCAAGCACAGAGAGCTCCCCTGTTACAGATAAGGAGACTGAGGCCCAGCGCCGGCTCCCACACAGCACGCCCGTGGCAGGGCGCACGGAGGAACCAAGCGCCTTACAGCCGCAGCTCGAAGCCCCTTCCCGACTCGGTTCCCCCATCCCCAGGATGGGACGCCCGGTTCGCGGAGCTGTTGGGCAACATCCTGCCTCAGAGGAGGCATTGGCTCTTTCGACTTGGCCTTCTTCTTCATTTTAAAACTGAGTGAGGGGGGCCATCAGGAGCACAAGGCTGCCTGAATCATTCTCGTTCAAGGCGCGTTATCTTTAAGGGCACACCCACACCCCCTCTCTTGTTTTATTCATCCATTCATTCATCATCCCTTCATGGGCTCACCTCTTCAGTCATTTGTCCCCTCCTATCCTGCCTTCCACGCTCCATTCTGCCCCCTACAGAGGGCCATTTTAGTAGGTCTATTTGTCCTTTCTGTGCTCATGATTCCTGCAAAACACGCTGTGTGGTCGGCGCACGTGTGTCTTTAGCTCGAGTGGATAGCACTATGTTCTCCGGCTCCTTCGGCTGTGTCCTTTGCCCGCCAGCCAGGTTTTAAGCTCCCTTGGTTTTGCTCTGTGTACGTGCAGAGTTCCTTCTCTGCTCCATTTCCTGGCCTTCTAGATCACTTACGTTGGTGGCTTATGTTACTTTCATAGTAATAGCCCCAAGCCTGTTTTAAATTACATGTAGACGAATCCTTGCAAAAGTTAAATGAGCACAGCCCAGGGAGCAGCCTGGGCCCCAGGAGCCGGCCGCAGACTCCGTACCAGAGATGCGGGGCCTCAGGCCCGCGAGGGAGCCCCTTCCCCCCAGCTCCTCCATGGGCTCTGCTTTCTGGAGGGCACCCACTGCAAGGAGACGCCGAGTCTATGTCCGTGGCCAAGCCACATGGCAGGACGCTCCACGGAGGCCTCAGCGGCACCCCGCCTCCCCCAGGGAGCTCTGCAGCCCTGGTGCAGTCCCACAGTCCTGCAGGCCTGGACTTCCTCGGACTCTCTCTCTCCAGGCCCGTGAGGTTTCATATGTTCTGCACTTGTCCCATGAGTCTTTGTTGATAATCTCGGACTGGCCAGGCCCTGGGGCTACGGAAGGAAAGAGAGGAAGTCAGCTGCTGCCCTCAGGGAGCCCATGGTCCAGGGCAGGAGGAGGGAGGAAGGGCCACATTAAACAGTGACATGGGTGACCATCCATGACAATTGTCCCAAGCTCGCCTCCCAAAGGAACGTATACGGTGCCCTAAATGTAACCCCAGGGCAGCCGCTCAGGGCTAGAGACTTAGAAAGTCTTCCGGAAAGAAGGGATGGTCAGGCCGAGACCCCAGGAGTGGGGATGGCCAAGGACCTGTGAGGGCACCGGCCTGAGAGGTCCTGAGTCTGTATGGGGGGCGCAGAGAGGGCCAGCAGGAAGGGGGACGGATGGAGAGTGGGCCGGTCTCACTCGGCCTTACAGCCCACAGGCAGGGATTGGGGCTTTATCCTAAGTCAGCAGGGAGCCCCGGCTTGGAGCAGGAAAGCAACTTGATCCGGTTGGAGCTCATTCTATTAGGGCCCTGGCTGCAGCGGAGAGAGTGGATCGCCTTGCGGGTCCCATTTGGAGCACTCAGCATGTCTGGAGACAGCCGGGTGCCCGTCCGTCCAGGCGTCTCCCCCTGATCCCCTGCGGGGACTCCAGAGCCCGTCGTAGAATGTGTGCCTGCTCAGTCCTCCGGCCGCCCTCCGTCTCCCTGCCTCCGCCCCTTCCAGACACAGGCGCTCCAGGCTGGAGGCTCATAAATGTCCAGTTTTCCAATCTCTGTGTCTCCCGCTGCCACCGCCCCCCTCCTGAGCTTGCCTCTAGTGCCTACGCTGAGCCTCTCCGGGCATCAGACGTGGGGTTCACATTTGCCAAGTCACCTCTGCCCTGATGCACGGTGGCTGCTCTTTATTCTCCTCCTGGGTCTGTCTCTTGAGTGTCCTGTGGGGTCTGCAGCAGACCTGGGAATCAGCCAGAAGGGAGACAAGAAGGCACTGACCCCTCTCCCTGACATCACAGGCATCCTGGACCTGGGGCCCTGAGGGCCAGGGGGCCATCCTGCTGGTGAACTGTGACCGAGACACGCCCTGGCTGCCCAAGGAGGACCTGAACGACGAGAAGGTCTACACCAAGGAAGGTGCCAGCAGGACCCACACTCGGAATGGGCGGGGGGATGGGCCATGGAAACACGCATGCTCCGTCCTAGGTTGGGCCAAGACTGAGGGCGGGAGTGACCTTCGGTCTCCTGGGGATGGGGACTCCAATATCCACTCCTGGGGCACCTGGGTGGCTCAGTCAGTTAAGCACCCAACTCTTGATTTTGGGTCAGGTCATGATCTCAGGGTTGTGAGATCAAGCCCTGGGTCCAGCTCTTTGCTGGGTGTGGAGCCTGCTTAGGATTCTCTCCCTCTCCCTCTGCACCTCCCTGCTCTGCTCGCTCGCTCTCTGTCTCTCAAAAAAAAAAAAAAAAAAAACCACTCTGGCTAAAAAGCAGAAAACAAAACTATGAATGAGATTCAACTCAAACCATGGTTTTGTAACAGGAGTTACACGTACACAACGTACACAAACACGTAGGGAAAGGACTGGAAGGAAATTCCCGAAAAGTTACAGGAGGTCATGGTATTCGAGAAAACAAACAGTCGTTATGCTTTCCCGTAATCCCCACAGTACGCCTGTGTGGGGCTTTCGGTCCCGGCTGGAAAAGTGACCATTACTCCTGAGCTCGCATTCCAGCTGCGTGTCTCTTAATTCTAACCTCCTCTTCATCCCCGCCCCCGCTCCGCAGACCTCAAGGACATGTCCCAGATGATCCTGCGGACCAAAGGCCCTGAGCGCCTCCCCGCCGGATACGAGATCGTTCTCTACATTTCCATTGCGGACTCGGACAAAGTGGGCGTGTTCTACGTGGAGAGTGAGTGACCCCGGTGCAACCCTTCTGGAAGTTTCTATCCATTCGGTGCTCACTGAGCTAACTTCCCCAGGGCCCAGGTCTGCCCTCCTGCTCCCCAAAGCCCCCCCCCCCCCTCAGCAGCTATGACCCCTGCAGGCACAGGTGACTAGAGAGGGCCAGGACCCACCTCTTAGTAATGGTCACTGGGAGCACGGTTGCTGTCCCGTGAAGTCAGGAGACCCCGGGGATAGGCCTCTCCTCTCTCAAAGGAGTTGGTAGTGATGGGGGTGCACGTACAACACAGAGACCCCTTCTCCTGTTGATGGTGACAGGGCATCCTGGGCCCCCGCTGCGTAGGGAACATGCTTCTGCACAGAGCTGGTCCTCACAGCCGCCCGGTCTGTGTCATTCTTCCTATAAGTACGAGTCGAACCCCCTCTGTGCCAGGCACTGTTCTCGGTGCTGGGGTCCCCTGCAGTGATCTCTGCAATCACACCCCGCCCAGGGGGAGGCGATGGTCTGGCGGAAGGGAGACACCATAGGGAGCACAATGGGAGAAAATGACACCCACCAAATACCAGGGACTTTCAGGGGGTAGGGATGAGGCATCGCCAGCCCTGGGGGGTCCAGAAAGGCCTCTCCGAGCAGGTGACGTTTGAGCTGGGGCTCCAGATCCACAGTGAGAAGGAACCAGTCATCCATGAGCTGAGGGAAGAGTGTTCTAAGCAGAGGGAAAAGCACGCACAAAGCAGAGAGGAGTAGAACCGGCTTGGAGAGTTAGAGGAGCGAGAGGGAGAGACTAGAGGTGGGGCATGTGTTGGAGTCAAGGTCAGCGAGCTGGACAGGGACCAGGGTCATGCAGAGCGGGCTTGGATTTTATTGAGAGCAGTGGAAAGCCATTAGAGGGTTTTAAGCAAGGGACTGTCAAGATCTGATTTATGTATTAAAAAGGGCTCTCAGCAAAATAGTTAGCTTTGCAATTTGCCATGATGCGGGGTGGGGCTTCCCCTGTGTGCCCAGCCGCCTGGGGGGCCCAGGATCTCCGTCCACCTCTGGACGGGCCGCCAGAACCAGGGCAGTCGTCATGCGGGCCCCGGACCCTCACTGCAGGGAGCGATTTAGCCCGGACAGCAGTGGACGGCTGCCACCCAAGGCCGGTCATCGTGATCCACCCTGGGCCCTGGCAGTGGCCTCCCCGACGCTGGAATGTCCCAGGAGTCAGGCCGGCTCTGCTGCCCCAGGGGGCCGGAGCTGTTGATGTTTGCCCCTTCCAGTCCAAGGCAACCACGGAGGATGGGGCTGCGGGCGCGGCAGGAGCGGGTGGGACAGCAGAACCCACACCTGCTCCTCCCGACCGTGGCATTGAACTGGGACGAGCGGCATGTTGCTAATAGTGACACCTAGACGTTATCTAGGAGGGTTCTGTTCATTAATGGGAGTGGATTGCAGTCTGGCCCCATAATCCCATCCCTGCCCCTCCCTTGCCATCCCAGACGGGCCCTGAGCAGACAGACGCCTTGAGACGCTGCCTTATCAGGGCTGCTGTCCTGCAGGGCACGAGGGGCACCTTAATGATGCAGCAATGAGTCTGAAATACTTTTCCCGCGAAATATGGGATCCTGGAAAGACCGGGGGAATGATGGCGCCGGGGGGGGGGGGGGGATTCCTCCATCTGTGGCACAGTTTCCCTCTCTTCTGTGCAAACATTGCCAGGTTTTGTCAAAATCTGAGTACACCTATGGGGGAGAATGGGTCATATTACACAAATGTTGGTGTCACCTGGGTCCCCCAAGGACAGGGAGCTGGGCTGAAGGCCGAGGGATCCCAAGAGGGAGCTCTGGTGCCTGGGGGAATTGAAACCAGTCCGTGCCTTGGGTTCAGCTGTGATGTGACATGGGGATGATGGGAGGCATGACGGTCCCTGTCCCGGTTGGGGACTAAACAAGGACCATGTGTGAGGCGCCCCACGCAGGAGCTGGCCCACGGCATGCTCTCTAGAGACGGCACTTGCTGGTTTGGCTGGGATCATTCTTAGGATTATGAATTATAAGCCTTGCAATAGACAGAAGTCTCCCGTGCTGTTAGGAAGACACCGATGTCTGGGTTCCAGGGCCAGAATCCCAAAGTCGGGGCCCGACTTCTACCTATAACAACACGGTGACCAGCTTGTCCCAGTTTCCCTGGTTGTCATACTGAAAACCCCTCCCTCGGGAAACCCCCGAGTCCCAGGCAAACCATCAGGGAGTCTTCTTGGGAGGTGGAGTGGCTCCGGGGTGACCAGAAGGGTTATGCCAAACCAGACCGCGCGCCGGCCGGTGCCTGGGGCCAAGGAGAGGTCAGGGTGGCTGCCAGACCCAGCCCGGGGCCTGTGGGCTGCTCAGCAGAAGGGCGCTGTCGGTTCCTGAAGGGAGAGCCGGCCACGCTCAGGTGGCTGGGGGCGGGGGAAGCAGGCTCCTTGGGACAGTGGCTGCATTGTTCCCACCACCAAGTCAGTCCGCCTGGAGCTGGCCCACGCACCGGGAAGAGACACGTGTAAATCGCAGGCCACAAGAGAGAGAAAATTACACACAGAGGAGCGAGAACGTTTCCTTCCACCGAACCCAGCTTCCTGGCCAGACCGCTTCCCTCCCCAGGCCGAGGTGGGATGCCCGGCCACCCAGAGTCCTGGGGAAGCTTTGGAGGTTTCTGCAAAGGCAAGTCAGCTTCTAGGCCTGAGATTGCTCCCCTGAGCCTCAGCTCAAGGGCAGCCTGAATGCCTGGAAGGGAACTTTTTAATTACACAGATCCCTCTGGATCTGTTCAGCAATGAGGCTCTACTGAGGGCACAACCTTTGTTTCCGAGTGAGAAGGACTTCACCTTCTCAATCAGCTCCTTGGGACATCCAGGGTCTCAGCCCGTCGGCCTCATTTCTTGGGCACAGCTAAGGGAAGGTGAGGTGAGGTTTTATTTCTTTGCCTCGTGGTCATAAGCCATTCAACACAAAGGCTATCAGTTTTGCAGAAAGGGGCGTGCCAACTCATCTCGGGCTCTCGTCGTACCGATCCCTACAGGTCCCGGCTGTGTTAATGATGGTTACCCATAGTTAAATGGTTTCCCTAAGTTACTGATGCGGTGTCATTCTAACTTGCAATGACATTGTGGCCTAGGCATTATTAGCCCCATTTAACAAATGGGTAAACTGAGGCTTGGGAAGGTTAAGTGAATTCCTGGAGGGTTTGCTGCTTGTAAAGCCTGAGCGGTATTGGAAACCAGGTCTCTCTGACTCTGGAAGCCATCACCAGCGAGGTAATGTACCCTCAACGAGACGTATAACCAGGGTCCAGCTGAGTATATTATCTTACATGAGGAGCAGTCCGGAGCCCAGGCTTTGGAGGTTCCTCCATTTAATCTGCCGGTTTTAATCCTACGCCCCGTTTGCATGAGGACCGACCCTCGGGTGACTAGTGATTAACCGTTACCATTGTCGTTCACAAGAAGTCCTAAGCTGACCCTGATTCTGCCCTTCCAGCGCTGCGGGGCGTAAAGAAACTCCTTCTGAAACTGCATAGGTTCCTCCCTCCGTGCCTTTGGCAATGCAAGTATCTCCTCTCCTCACCGCACCCCAGCTCTGCCACCCCGAAGGGCACCTCAAAGTCTCCCTTCATCTGCTCACATGCTCCCCGCCCTGCCTCCCTGCCCTCCACTCCCCACCCCAGTCACCGGCCCGTAGCTCTCGCCCGCGTTACAACACTTCCCACATGGGCGTTATCGTCGGCCGAGCACTGCCCTTGGACAGACAGACATACGGCATCCTGCCCATTTCTATCTGCCACTCCCCTCCCCCAGAGGTTGCCTGTGCTGGGAACAGAGTAGTAATTCCGCTCTGGCCCGAAAATTCTCCTGTAGTGAGTGGCGTGGAAGCCACGGGCTCATTCGGTAGACATTTATTAAACGCGACCCGTGCGATGTAGGCACCGGACCGGGCCAGGCCTGTCTCTGCCCTCAGGTGACAGTCTCTCCGGGCCGAGGACTAAACACCGAGATCAGACCGACTCAGAAGGACTGTGACGGGCAAGGATGGGGGGGGCAGAAGCTCCACACAGACCCCGGCTTGGTCTCTGGGGGATCCGGGCGTAATTCCCCGAAGGGACCCAAATCAAGGCCTGGAGGGAAAGGAACAACTCTGCCCAGAGGCGGGAACAGCACTGGAAGGAGCTGGGGGACTCCGGGGGGGCAGACGCACTGGGGAAGCCTGCCTTTCCTCCTAGCCAGAGACCCGGCATGGGCTTTACACCGATGAGGCTTCCGTTACACAGACAGGAATTTGGAGTATAAATGGGCACCTTGGGGTTTTGCGTATAAAGGGAGAGGGGACCCTGGGGCTCAGAATTGCACACGAACTGGAGCCCCAGCTTGGTCACTTGCTCCACAAGCCGCTTCTCCTTTCTGCGACTCGGTTTCCTCATCTGTAAAGCAGGAACGTATTGTCCTTCCTTAGCACCTCTCGGTGCTCGGTCACCACCTGCTGTCACAGCACCTGGGCCATTCCTGGGCGTCCGCCCACCTAGACGAGGGAGCCGGAAGCCAGAGAGGCGGTCTGGTGCCGCGCCATGTGGCCAGTGAGCGGCGGTGCTGGGACAATGACCAGCGCCGTGGCCCTTCCAGGGGCATTTTCTGCTTTGCTTTTCTCCCTGCATCTCGAGGACGAGTCACTCTGCCGTCTCGTCCCCCGGCCCCACTGACACCCCCCTGGCGGGGGCGGGGGCCTCACGGGGGCCCCTCTCCCTCCAGACCCGTTTTTCGGTCAGCGTTACATCCACATCCTGGGCCGGCGGAAGCTCTACCACGTCGTCAAGTACACGGGCGGCTCGGCCGAGCTGCTGTTCTTCGTGGAGGGCCTGCGTTTTCCCGACGAGGGCTTCCCGGGCCTGGTCTCCATCCACGTCAGCCTGCTGGAGTACATGGCCCAGGTGAGGGCTCCCAGGCGGCCACCGTGAAGGGCTGCTTCTCCCTCCCCAGACTGACCCTTCACCCTAACTGTGGGTTATACCAACTCTGACCGCAGGCTGCACCCCGAATCCCAGCCCCAAGTCACGCCCCCAACCTGCAGCCAGGCATCTCACTCACCGCTGTTCTTGGTTTGGGGGAACTGGACAAAAAGGGGAACGTCGGCCCCTCTGGAGGAGAAGCCCCCCTCACTTAGAGGGTGCCCGGCTGACAGGGACCTCTTGTCACAAAGACGCAGCCCCAGACTCCCGCCTTTCGGCCCCGCCCCGCTTTGCTCAGATACGGGGAGGGACCTGGCTGCCCTCCCCGACACAGGGTCCCCTCCCCATTGTCACTTCCAGAGTACTTTGGAGGCAGGACACAGTGGGCTCTGTAAAAGGTGAGGCTGACTCTCAGATTTATGAGAATGGGCTCTGGAGTCCGACTGCCCAGTTCCAAGCCCAGGAGATGCTGGGCAGGTGAATTTACTCCCTGTGCCTTAGTTTCCCCATCTGTAAGACAAACGGCAGAAGTTTCTGCTTCCTGGGGTTGTTATGAGCATCCAAAACTTGTAAGAACTCCTTCACAAAGCACCCTCAAGTCCCTCAGGAGATTAAGGCAGGAAAGGCAGTGCTAACAGGATGGGATGGGGGAGGGGCGGTTTCTGCTCCCACCGGTGCCTGGAGTAGCCTGAGGGGCTTCAGACTGGCCCCTCCAGCAGGCACCAGCAGAGACTCCCAAGGCAGACCCAGGCAGGAAAGGACAACTAGGCCCCTAGTCCCACCTGCCCCCAAGGTCTCCGCCAAGGGCAGGTGCCCATTTCCTGTAGGTGTTCAAGGCCAACTACACAAAGGAACCCCGGAATCTGCTCATTTTCCCTCAGGTTCCAGGCAAGCTTCCTGAACTTTTCCTTAAAGAACCATCTGGACATGGCAAAATTCCCACCAGAAACAGTAAAATGCTCACCTGTAGAAAAGGGCAAGGTGCCCAATGCAGAGATGGAAGAAGGCACAGGGCTGGCCTGAACCATCCCGCGGGCAGGTTTCAGGATGGGGACTTCGATGAGGCAAGATCCGACAGTGGCTGAGAGTAGGAGGGCAGCAGCCTGACCACCTGGGTTTAAATCCAAGCTCTCTCCCTGACTAACCATGTGAAACAGGTCTGCAACTAGAGGTCTGTGACTCAGTTTCCCTACCTGTAAACCACGGGTGATAATAGTGTCTATCCCCCACGGGTGCTGTGAGGCAGAAGTGAAACGGCACGTGCGGCAGTAGCCCAGGGCCTGGCATGCCACGAGCGCTCAATAAATGTAGGTTTGCCATCAGTTTCACCCACTTTAGGAAGCAGGTGTGAAAGCCATCCTGACCAGACTGTCCGATCCCCTCCGCTCTCCCACGCCTAGGACATTCCCCTGACGCCCATCTTCACGGACACCGTGATATTCCGGATTGCTCCGTGGATCATGACCCCCAACATCTTGCCTCCCCTGTCGGTGTACGTGTGCTGGTAAGCGATGGCCAGGGCGCAGGGAGGCGGCGCGGCCGCGTGGCTAAAGCCAGGGCTTCGGGGGCAGACAGCCCTGAGTTCAGAGCCTGGCTCTGTCCCCACCCTCTGTGTGACCTCGGGCGACTCCCTTAACCTCTCTGTGCCTCTGTTTCTCTGGAATGCTGACATCACGGCATCACCGTGGGCACCAAATGAAGCAGACCAAGTATTAGTCCAAGGTCCTAGCACCATGCGTGCTGGAAAAATAAGAGCTGTCATTCCTTTTCTCATTCTTGGCTTGCGCCGCCGTCTTGGGAACCTCCTGTGCAGTGAATATTATGCAGCATTTTTTTTTTTTTTTGAGCACCTATTACGTGCTAGACAGCTGCAGCAAGACAAGAAGCCAGGGAAAGGAGTCCTTGCAGGTGGATATGCTGGCCATAACGAGTGGGACCCTGAGGCCCTGGGCCCATCCCCTGCCTCTGGGCTAGACAGAGCTCTCCAGAAATCTGGGCGGGTGGGGGGGAAGAGTCGCCCTTCTTGTTTTATGTGCTTGTGACGTCGGCAAACACCATAGGTGGAGGAGTTCGCTTGGCCTTGGCTCTAGCAGCCTTCGCGACGGTGACTAGGAACCCGTTGTGGCCTCCTCTGCCCAGCACAACCCAGAGGTGAAAGCTGCTTATTGCCGCCTCGGTTGGACTGGCCCTCGGCCCTCCTCACCCTCCCTCCTGGCCTCCCTCTCCTCCCTGAACTTCTCAGCATGAAGGACAATTACTTGTTCCTGAAAGAGGTGAAGAACCTGGTTGAGAAAACCAACTGCGAACTGAAGGTCTGCTTCCAGTACGTCAACCGAGGGGACCGCTGGATCCAGGTGAGGCCCCGCGGGCTGGGAGGGGTGTGGCCCACAGCCGAGGCAAGGGAGTTGACTTAACATCAGTGCGCTGGCCCCCAGCAGCTCCGTGAATGGGAATTCTGCGGTCGGCTCCTACGTGCCCATGTGCACAGAGAAAAATGTAGAAGGCAACTCACTGCAGCATTGCTTCTTGAAGTAGCAAAAGATTGTCCCCCAAGAAAGACTGGGTAACCATATGAGCAGAGAGCCTTACCGTGGAGTACTATACAACAGTGAAAACGAAGCCAACCTCGAAATACAGAATGCACTTCAAATTAAGGTGTTACTTGCAGGAAAATGTACATAAGGATGTTATTGATTATGTTTTAAGAAATGGGGTTGATAGGAGTCAAACATGCTTGGGGAGGCAGAGACTATTGGAAGAAGAACGTGTAAGGAACCCCTGCCATCGCTTGCTAGGGAGGAGAACTAGGGAGGCTGGCTCGTCTGACGGTTCTCGCTGGTGTCCCCACAGGATGAAGTTGAGTTTGGCTACATAGAGGCGCCCCACAAAGGCTTCCCCGTGGTGCTGGACTCCCCCCGAGATGGAAACCTGAAGGATTTCCCAGTGAAGCAGCTTCTGGTGAGATGCTGAGGGCCACCTCAGGGAAGGGGTTGGGGGAAACAATCCTGGGGACTGTCACAGGACAGAGTGGGCAGGAGACCTGGGGGCACCCTTGACAAGCTAGTCTATTATCGAGCGCCTCCATCTTCTCATCTGCAGAATGGGGCAGTTGGGAGAGTGACCTCTATGATCCTTTCCTTGGAGAGTTTTCTCATAGGAAAGTGTGACACTACCCCACGGCCTGGCACACCACAGGCACTCAATAAATGTACCACTGTCGTCAGTTTCACCCACTTCGAAGGCAGGAGTGAAAAGCACCCTGACAAGACTTCTCAATCCCCTGGATAAAACATTTACTCATAGGAGAGTTTTCTCGTAGGAAATGGGAAATTATGGGAAAGAGGCAGCTCCTGCCCCTGCCCCTGCCCCACCCCCACCTTGCAGAAAAATCAGTTTCAAAGAGGAAAGTTAGAGTTAAGGAATTGTCGAAAATCAGGGTTCCAACCTCAAAGCTCACTGCAGCTATGGTTTTCAGCCTGTGGGGGGGATTTTAAAGCAACCCAACCCCCTGATTCTAGAGGCCATTACCACTCCCACTGATGCCCTTAACCTCTGGTGGAGTGAGGACAGAACCAAAACTTGCTTCTTTTGTCCTCACCTTCCACCTCGAACAGGCAGGGGAGGTGAGGACAGAGCACGGAGCAGAGACTGGGGTAGATCAGGGGCTCTTCCCAAGGTGGCACGCGGGACAGCCTCTGCTAGGGTCAGAGACATTCACAGGCTCACTGCCACTTCGTGAGAACCGACCCTGACCTAGGGCCCTCGCCACGGGGAGACGGGGGTAGAGCCTGGCCTGGCATCTAGTTCTACCCCTTGACCCGGGGCAAGCAGCTGAACCTCTTCAAAGCCTCAGTCTGCTCGTCTGTAAATGGGGCTAGAAATGGCATTCCTCTCACAGGATCTTTGTGAAGATCGAAGGCACCTAGAAGGTGTCCTCCTGCACCTAATACAACGATCATTATTAGCCGCCCTGACAGTTGTCATCCCACAGCCCTGGACATTGTCCTCGGTGAGGACTGTCCGCTGCTTCCCACACTGGGAGGGGTAGAGTTAAGCTGGTCCCCAGCAGCAGTGGCCACAGGCCTGAGAACCATGGCCTCCCAGCTCCTGCTCTCCTCTCTCGCCTGTTCTTCCCGGGTTGCCACCTGCCTTCAGTGTTCCAGGCTGGCCGGGTGCCAAGGTCCCGGGCTGCATTGTTCTGGGGGCCTGGGCCAAGCCCGGCTTTGTGCTACGTGCCTGCCCGCCTGTGCCCTAAAGCCCAGCTGCGCCAGCTTCCGGCAAGGTACACCTTGTCATCTGGGGCTCCCGGGCGAGAAAGCGCTAAGCTGTAGCCATCCACGCCACTGGGCACGGCTGTCCCTTGAGCCTCTCGGCTGGGCCAGGATGAGCCACATCTTCCCACCCCGGAGGATTTTTTAACCGAGAAGTTTTGTCAGGCAAGCTTAGTTCCAGCCCCAGTGCAGTTCCCAAGCAAGGGCCCTACTTTTTCATCAAAAACTCCTGAAAGGAACCTTAAAATTCAAGGGTCCCTGGGGTTAGGTTGTGTACCAACCCTCGTTTTTTGGAGCTCTATTCTAAAAAGGATTCTGAGGCTCTCCCTGGACTCCATGAACAAATACGGCTGGTCGGGAATGGGCTGCGATGGTCTATATGTTGTGTATCTGTCATTCCTGGGGCACCTGGGTGGCTCAGTGGGTTAAAGCCTCTGCCTTCGGCTCGGGTCATGATCTCAGAGTCCTGGGATCGAGCCCCGCATCGGGCTCTCTGCTCAGCAGGGAGCCTGCTTCCCCTTTTCTCTCTGCCTGCCTCTCTGCCTACTTGTGATCTCTTTCTCTCTGTCAAATAAATAAAATCTTTAAAAAAATATATATATATCTGCCATTCCTGCATGAATTGGTCAGATTTTCCTAGGTAAGGCTGGGGGAACAAACAACCCCCAAACCTTAGGGGCTGACAACGGCAGAGGTCCATTTCTTGCTTGCACCCTGCGTTGATGCTTCATTGGTCGCCTGCAGTCCTGTTTCCTCGTGCCTTCCCCATTCTAGAGCCCAGGCTGCAGGTGCAGTTCCAGCCTGGGAAACGCCGTTCTCCTAGCACAAGAAGAGAACCATTTGGTCTTACGGCTTCCGCCCTAAGCGGGCATGCGTCACTTCGGCTCACGTTTCACTGGCCAAAGCCAGTCACGTGACCGAGTCCAACACTGGGTGTGGAATTCTATTCCTTCCGCGGGGAGATACCGCCTAGCAGCCACGGCTCAGGATGCAAAATTCTCTTCCTGGGAAGAGGGCAGCAAGTTTCTGGGAACAACGATACCATCCACCGCCTTCCCTCTGGTACTGAATCCAGCACCTCTTTTACAGATGGGGAAACTGAGGGTCAGATAAACAAAGAGATGAGCAGGGACATCAACAGCACAAAATGAGAACCAGCCCTGAAGTCACCAATGTGTCTCTGTGTCTAGAAACAGAGGCGCATGCCGAGGCCCAGCGCACACACGCACTCATATGCACCATGTACAGTCGTCGTGTAGGCAGCCCGCCCACGAGCTCAGCCTCCCCGCGTCTTGCCCCCTGCTCTTTAGTGGGACTGAGAAGACGCCTAGAAACCAAGTGCCCACAGTACCAGCCTGAAGGTGGTGAAACAGTAGTCCTCCGGGGGTGGCTGAGCTGGGGCTGAGGACCTCTGGCTACAGGAGACTAATGATGGGTGTGTGCCCCTGCCCAGGGCCCAGATTTCGGCTACGTGACCCGGGAGCCCCTCTTCGAGCCTGTCACCAGCCTTGATTCCTTTGGGAACCTGGAGGTCAGTCCACCAGTGACTGTGAACGGCAAGGCCTACCCCCTGGGCCGGATTCTCATCGGGAGCAGCTTTCCTCTGTAAGAGAGACCGGGGCTGTGGGGCGGGGGGCTTAGAGGGGAATGGAGGGGGTGGGGAGATGTTACTCTGTCTCTTTAGGAGTGGCCCGGGATGCTCACACATGGAGCGATTGGCTGGGGGGGATGAACCCCTGCCACGACTCTGAAAAGATACAGACACTCTTAGAAATAAAACCAAGTTAGCCTTTATATCTTAGTATGACTTAGGATCTAATATAAACCTAAATAGCTCTTCCCAAAATGGGAGGGTGTGTAATGAGATTATAAACCAGGTAGGGCTTTGGGGCGCCTGGGTGGCTCAGGGGTTAAGCTTCTGCCTTCGGCTCAGGTCATGATCTCAGAGTCCTGGGATTCATGATCTCAGGGTCCTGGGATCGAGCCCTGCATCCGGCTCTCAGGTCAGCAGGGAACCTGCTTCCTCATCTCTCTCTGCCTGCCTCTCTGCCTGCTTGTGATATCTCTCTCTCTCTCTCTCTCTGTGTCAAATAAATAAATAAAATCTTTTAAAAATAAAAATAAAATAAAAATAAACCAGGTAGGGAAGGGACGAAGGAGTCCATAGAAGGTAATTGAAAGAGGCTGAGTGGGAAGGTAGCAACAAGTCCTTGGGGTTGCCCATACACAAAAGAGGGTTAAGAAGACAGGCCCTGCCCCAAAGTGTGAATTCTTGGCTCCCTGGCCTGTCCACAGCACTGTCACTCCCTCCCCAGGTGACCCACTTCCCAATAAAAAGGAAGATTCTTCCTTGGTCAGGACAGTCACTAGAAAGAGTGAATACTGTGGGTCCTCATTTCACAAAAGGGCTGCCAGCAACCTCCATACATGGGATCATCCAGGATTTGGGCACCAAGTCCCTGTGAGCCACGTGGGGGGATGCTCTACCTTCTAGGAGGAGGCCACTGGCCAGGCAGTACCCATTTACCCACATCATCTCCCCCTCCACTCAATAGTTACTCATCCATTCATGAGGTATTTCCCATGCCCCAGCCAAGTGTCAAGCCCAGTGCAAGCTATGGCACTCTAAACCTGAAGCCCAGCCCCCACCTTCAAGGAGACAGTAGAGACACAGACATGAAACAGTTGGGGTTGGGGGAGGACCATATACAGTGAAAGAAAGAATGATAGGGAGCCAGGGGAACCCAAAGTGGGGTTCCTAACCCCCTTGGGGAGTCCAGAGAGGGCTCCTTAGAGAGAAATATTTATTGAGGGCCTTCTCTGCCAGGCACTGTTCTAGGCTCTAGGGATATATCAGTGACCCAAGCAGACAAAGCCCCAGCTCTTGGGAAATTTTCAATTAGGGTGGGAGGGGTACAGAAAATCAACATGGAAGCCAGCAAATGAGACCTTTCTGGATGCTAATAAGTTGCAACAAAGAAGGTAAAATAGGGTTCCCTGGTAAAGAGTGATGGGGCAGATGCACTTTAGCTTTCATGGTTTTAATGAAATGACATGGGAATCGAGACTTGAATGAGAAGGGAGAAGCCATGGGAAGATCAAAGGGAAAGAGCATTTCATATAGTCAGAACAGCGAGGGCAAAGCCTTTGAAGGGCAGCAAACAGGAAGTAGAACAAGGAGAAAGGGAGGGCAAGGAGGTAGCAGATCCAGGCAGGGGCCAAATCAGAGAGGAATTTCTTGGCCACTGGGAGGGCCTTGAGTAATAGTCTAAGGGTACTAGGGAGATCAAAGACCTCAGAGAGTCTAAAAGTCAGGAAGGGCTTCCCAGAGGAGGTGTCGCTTGAACTGATTAAAGATGGAAGTTTAGAAGTGAATGTAACAAAGAGGCACACGGGCTAGGGCAGATTTTGGAACCATGCCGGTGTCCTAGCCCCCTCTAGCAGTCCAGGCAGGGCCCCTGAGCACAGAACCCAGTCTCTATGCTCACTGACACCCCCGGGACCTGAAAGGGTTGAAGGCTGGGCTCCATGCCCTTCATACAGACCCTGGCTCCTTCTTTCCCCTTCGGCTCAAATGCCTTCCTGTCAGCACCAGGGTCTCTGAGCCCCATGGCTCAGGCTCCTTCCCCTGACTTTTGCTGATGCCACCCTGGATACAGGCTGGGTTGCAGAGGCTGAACTCCTGCAGGCCCTCTGGTGAGGCAGGCCCAGTGGGAAATCTGAAGCGCAGCCTCCTCCCCACCCCTGCCCCCAGGTCCGGCGGTCGGAGGATGACCAAGGTGGTGCGGGACTTCCTGCAGGCCCAGCAGGTACAGGCGCCCGTGGAGCTCTACTCGGACTGGCTGACCGTGGGCCATGTGGATGAGTTCATGACCTTCGTCCCCATCCCGGGCACAAAGGTGAGCTGGCCCCTGAGGCTGGAGTGGATAGGACCATGGAGAACCCATGCACTACCAGCTCTTGTCAGCAGGGGGCAGGATCTACAGGTAGTGGACCACATGCATAGAGGAAGAAGGAAGTAGTAGGCTCAAGTTGATTTGCCTGTCGTCGCCGTGGCAGGTAAATGTTTGACCCACTAGACCAAAATATTAGCGTTTCAACATGTCATCAACGTAAAAATATGAGAGATTTTACATTCTTTGATCCATACCAAGTCTTCAAAATCTGGTGTGTATTTTACTCTTAACCGCACTGCACACCTAAATTCGGATGAGCCACAATTCGGGAGTCCAATAATCACGGGGCCGGTGGCTGCTATATTTGCCGTGATGCTCTAGAGAGCTCTGGGGTATGAGCCTGAGGCTTTTTCATTTTCTGAAATGGAAGGAATGGCTGCAACTTCGTACCCTGGAAACGTCGTGCAAATGGCCTGTCCTCTTGGCCCCTCTTGGCCGCCTCCATCCTGTCCGAAGCCATTTTGGACTCTGAGCTTTGACGCGATGTCATTGCTGAGGTGGAGGAATTTCTACAGCAGGAAGGGTGAAAAATACTCCCCTAAAAGAGGGAAAACCCGGCCAGGCCTCCTTGCCCCTCGGCACGGGGGGGCCATAGACAACAGGCAGAAAGGGCTCTGAGTTCCTGGCCCCTTCCCCCCTGCTGACACGGCCCCTCTGGATGTCCCCTCGCAGGAATTCCGGATGCTCATGGCCAGTACCGCAGCCTGCTACAGGCTCTTCCGAGAGAAGCAGAGGGAGGGCCACGGGGAGGCCATCATGTTCAAAGGTGAGTGCCCATGGGACCTTTGCGAGGGGGTGGGGAGCTGAGCCCCCAGAGAGATGCTCAGGAGGATGGGACAGGGGATCGCTTTGCCCCTGAGCATCCGGCTCCCCTTCTCTGGGCACCTGGCCCGCTCCGGGCTGTGAGGTCACCATGGTGGGAAGCAGCAGTGGCCTCTAGTGACCATCGAGCCACCGACCCCTCCTTATTATCAACAGCAATGCCAAATGCTTCTTCAGGACCCAACATCTTGGGTCCTTGAAGTGGCACCAGACCCAAAAGAGAGTTCATTGACATGCAATCTGTACTTGAGGTAGAGAAAAACATTCGAGATAGAGAAAAACATGCACAACGCAGTTTAGGGACAGGAAGAAAAGTGAGCCTACACAGACGGGATCTAGAGGCAGACATCATCACTGTCAGTCCCAGAGTGAAAAATTACCTGCTTCGTGTAGACATTCCCTTCACTGGGACAGATGTAGATGGGGATTAAGTGTGCTCTTAAATTAATCATGGACAGAGGGAAAGCTGATCAGGTGGAGACAGTGAGACAGCTTAGAGAGGCTGTGACAACTTGTTCCTTACATGTTTTTCTTAAATTACTTTGTGTCGCTTTTCAGGTTGGTATCTCCAACCTCCATACTCCCAAATATCCGGTTACTAAGTCTGGTTGATACTTACATACATCCCTGCCCGCTGGATCCAAAGGCAGTGTTCCTAATAGTGACCAAGGCCAGTTTAAGCCCTCTGTCCTTTTTTGATTCCCCACCAATGGGAAATTTTTTCTTTGGATTGGCAGGCACGAGTCTGGATTTTCTGGAGGCTTCTTTACATTTTAAATATACCCGAAAGCTACCCATAGGATATAGAAACCATGATCTTTGTAGAGATAGGTCCAAGTGGGGTGTGGAGATCGTGAAGGAACAGGGCGTGACAGCCCTAATCTCTTTGCCACCGACTGGCTGCAGGACTGGGTAGGGCAATGGGCCAGCAAACTCTTCCCGGATCAGGCCAAATGGAAGAAGGAGAAAGAGGAGGTAGAGGAGGACGAAGAGGAGGAGGAGAAGGAGAAGAGTTATATTCAGAGCTTGGGCTCTGAAATCAGACTGCCTGGTCTGCATGCAGACTCTGCTACTAGCTATAAGACCTTGGACAAGTCATTTAACGTCTCTCTGCCTCCATTTCCCCGTCTTTAATGCTAGCAGCTACCTCACAGAAACGTAGGAAGGATTCCTGAGTTAATCCCTGTAAAACATCTAGAAGAGTGCCTATCACACAGGAGGGGCTCGACGAGGGTTGGGTGTTGCTAATCAGACCAAAAGCCAGGTGTGGGCCAAGAGGCAGGTGCTGGCAGCGACCAGGGCCGAGCATGAGGCCGGTCTGGAAAACAGGAAGGGTGACCTCTGGGTACCTGCTTTTGCCACCCTCCCCCTGGTCAGCTGCTTGTCCTTAGAAGAAGGCTCCAGGTGGAAGACCCAGGTACCTACCTGTGCCACCCCAGCTCCTGGCCAGAAAGAGAGCAAGGCGCCACCACCTGGTGCCTGGCCCAAGGAGCATGGCCACCCCGGCAGAGGGGCCTGGGTTTCCTGGGGGCTGCCCTGCTGGGTCTCAGCCTGTCCCAGCTCATCTCCCTCCCCCCAGCAGTTAGCCCAAAAGCTGATAGAGGGGAGTGCCCAGGCTGGCTCCCTGAGGCTAGGCTGTCCCCTGTGACCTCTGCCTTCCACAGGCTTGGGCGGCATGAGCAGCAAGCGAATCACCATCAACAAGATTCTGTCCAACGAGAGCCTCGTGCAAGAGAACCTGTACTTCCAGGTGCGGGTGGCGCAGGGGCCCCGGTGGGGGATGGGTTTGTGCCCAGTTCACCGCTCACATCCTCACGGCTTCCCGAGGGAATGACCAAGGGGTCAGGGCACGCGACAGAGGGAAGGGCCTCCGTGAGCGTTCGGGCCAGCCTCCCTCCATCGCCCCCGCGGAAAGCCGGGAGCTGAATGGAGGGGCAAAGGCAGAGCGTGCAGGTCAGCAGACGGGAGCACACAGGAGACTGGGGAAGGAAAGCGTACCAGGCTGTGCCAAAGAGCCAAGGGCTCTGTAAGGTGAGAGCCCGTGACATCTTTAAAGTATGATGCGGGAACGCCTGGGTGGCTCAGTCGATGAAGCATCCAACTCTTGATTTCAGCTCAGGTCTTGATCGCAGGGTCATGAGTTCAAGCCCCACGTGGGGTTCCATGCCCAGCATGGAGCCTGCTTTAAAAATAAATTAACTAAACTAAAATAAATTAATTAAGATAAAATATGATGCAAGCTACGGACCTGCCCTCTAGAAAAATGTGTCCATATATGCCCTGGATTTTTATTTATTTGGGGGGATCAGGGTTCCCAGAAGTTTGCCATGAATGGATCCCACCTTCTGAGTCCCCGTCCCACTTCTGTGTAAAAGCACAACTTCTGTGATCTTCTGTCGTGCTCTCTCTGTCACCCCTGTCACCGGACCCTGATGGGAGGGGCACTGGAGAGGTGGGGGGGCGGCTAGGTGAGCGCTGGAAAGCTCCCTGGCGTGCTGGGGCCCAGGGTCCGCTGGGGCAAACAGGAGCAGCATGGACAAAGCGACAGGAGTGTCCCCTCACTTGCCTGCCCTCCCTCTCCCCCCTCCCCCAGCGTTGCCTGGACTGGAACCGTGATATCCTCAAGAAGGAGCTGGGGCTGACCGAGCAGGACATCATCGATCTGCCCGCCCTGTTCAAGATGGACGAGGACCGCCAGGCCAGAGCCTACTTCCCAAACATGGTGAGGCCCTCAGGGCCCCAGACTTCATCCAGGCCGGTCAGGGGCAGCCAGATCCAGAGGGACCCCTGAGCGGAGGCTGTGCACTCAGAGGTCCAGGTGCCCGCCGTGGCTGAGCCGCTGTGCGGCGGCGCCTACCCACCCCAGGCCCCTCGCCCTCCCTCCTGGGGTGACCGCTCATCCCAGCCGCCTCCCTGGGGTCCTGGGAAATCCCGTCCCTTAACAGATAGCAAAGTGCTTTCTAAGTTAAAAAGGCCTTCTCAGAGAGGAGGGATGCTTTTCATCCTAGAGGAGAGTCTTCTGGGGGACGGGGGGAGGTTAGGACACACACGGATACACGCTGGCCCGCACACGCCGGTAAGGACATGTGTCACCACATGCAGGTACCTGTACACACATACACGCAGAGGTAGGTCGCCCGGTTTTCCGCCTCAGCTCTGCCACATATGAGCTGCTTGGCCCTCTCTGTGCCTCGGTTTTCTCATCTGTAAAATGGGGATGATGGCAACATCTACGTCACGGGGAGTTAGGGACGCCCAAGAGCTTGGAACTGGGCCCGGTGAGTAGTAGGTGCTCACTAAACGGGAGCTGTTGTTTCCCCCCCTCCCCCGCCCCCCGTCACAGGTGAACATGATCGTGCTCGACAAGGACCTGGGCATCCCTAAGCCGTTCGGGCCCCAGGTGGAGGAAGTGTGCTGCTTGGAGACGCACGTGCGCTCCCTGCTGGAGCCCCTGGGCCTCTGCTGCACCTTCGTGGACGACATCTCCGCCTACCACAAGTTTCTGGGGGAGGTGCACTGCGGCACCAACGTCCGCAGGAAGCCCTTCTCCTTCAAGTGGTGGCACATGGTGCCCTGAGCGGGGGCGGGGCGGGGTGGGGGGGGCTGTGCTGTGTGAGTCTCAGCCTGTCAGTAACCAAGATTGTGGCGGGACTGGCCCTCGTGGTTCTTATGATTGCAAGACGCCCTTCAGCAATAACGGTCAGGAAACTTTGTGGGGGTGGGGGGGAGAAAGGATGGTTACTTTCAGGACCTGGAAACTGCACAGCACACCTGGGGCCACACAGCAAAGTCGCAGGGAGAGAGGGACAGCACAGGCCTGGGATTCTGCTTTTTGGAGGGGTCAAGGGTGGAGGCTGGGGGTTTGCAGCACTAGGGGGGATGGGGGGAGGAAAATCAAGGGGCTCAAATGGTCAGCTTTAGAAACCAGCCAAGAGTTCTAAAACGAAGGAGCCTGAGGCAGGAGGAAGCCTGGCATTTTATCTAGTCCTATGGCTGGCAACGTGCTTATTGGAGATAGCTTTCTTTGAAGTGGATATCTCAGCAATCAAAGCCCAAGTCAGGCACTTGCATTACCAAAAAGAGAAAACCCACACAACGGGGGCCTTGGCACCTCCCTCCTTCCTTCCTCCTCTAGACCCCTGGCACCCACCCCCAGAGCTTCCCTCTGTCTGACAAGGACTGGACTGCCCCCCACCTCAGGCCTCCAGGAAAGGGGGAGGGACCTGGGACATTTGTACCTTGCCATCTCTCACAAGGGCCCCAGCATCCACCAAAGTCATCCCCGATGAGCCTCAACTCGGTCCTTCCTGAAAATATCTGTGCCTTTGGCCAGCATCTGTATAGCCCTAACACGGAAAACCAAGAAACAAAAACTCTGTACCCAAACCATTCCCCCAAGAGTTCTTAGTCTCTTGTCCAAAATTGAAGAAGGGAAGAAGGTTCTGGAGGCTCTGGGATCACCAGCTCTGGCAGCCGTGCCTTAAAGGTCAAGGTAGATCCCATGGAAAGGGACCCTGGGACCCCGGACGTACCTGGAACTGCCGTCATCATTTCAAACTCCCCACTCCCTTGGAGTGTGCAAGGGTTGCCTCCAATTATTCATTCCTTCCTGGCCTCTCTAAGATCCCCTTGGCTTTCTCTCTGCAGTGTAGACATCACTGACTAGCTTCCCCATTTCCTAAGGGTCCAATAATTCAGCTCAGAACCTTCCCCCAAAGTGGATTTTATCAGACCTCTCCGTTTCCAAGATGCTCCTTATACCTCATCTTTCTGATGGACACAGGCTCTTCCAAATGCTTGTGGGGCTCCCCCCAGACCGGCATCCTTGTACCTGACAGTGCCATGGGTATAGATGCCTGGGCTTGTCCATATCCTTCTCCTGCCTGGTTCTCCATTCCCTGGGCAGCCCCTGGCCTCCCTCCTCGCATGCCTCCACTTCCTATTCCCAATCCCATGCCTCCAAGAAGCCAGATGGGGACTTGTTTACCTCCAGCCAGGCTCAGACCTGCCCCAGGCTGTAATTGAAGACCCTTCTGTTCTCCCCAGACCTTAGACCCAACATCTAAGGACCTGACCTGGCCCCCAGCCCAACAGCCAGTTCTGGGCCAGCAGGTGGCCTTAGACACAGACTGTCTATCCCACGGAAGTTCACCAGCGCATTTGCTGAACACCCTCTCATCTGGACATAACTGGATTAATTCCCTGGCTCCAACCCAAAAGACTCAGTTTCCACTAAAAAATAGTTCCTTGAGGGCCAGCTGATGCCAGGAGAATAAGTGAATTATAATTCCACTTTGTGGGTTAAAAAGAGACGGTTATAAATTTGTATTCTCGGGAGAACAGGATTTTCTCCTTGAGTTATTTCACTCACACATTCAGCAGACATTTGTTGTGTGTCTACTAAGGGCCAGGCACATAACCCACTGGGCCTGCTCCCTGCCTCCTGGAGCCGCTCAGTTCTCAACATGCCGTGTCCACCCCTAAATGGCCAATATTTGCCCTTTCAGTGATATGCTCTTTCAAAGTGGGAACCCGCTCTATTCAGGAAATACCCGGGGCACAGAGCTTCCTGCAAGTCAGTATTTTGGATAAAGGTAGAGGGTTCTTTTTCAAGCAGGCCTCCTATCCCACCCAGCTGGGATCAGATCAGACCCCAGAGCCTTCAGAAGCTATCATACCCCTGCCTTTGGGGGCCAAAACCCCAGATCTCTGCAACCCCAGAGCTGAAAACACCAAGTGCCTACTTGAAGGTGTTCATATGGAGACTTGGAGTTGTGTGTGTGTGTGTGTGTGTATGTGTGTGTGTGTGTGTGTGTTTATTTGGTTAATGTGGGGTTTGGGATTTTCCTTCATTTTTCGAGTCTACCTTTAAGGGGAAGTGAGCATCTCCCATGTGGAGACAGTGTGTGTTTATAGATTTTTCTAAAACTCTCCCCATTGGTAAGTTGGTAATTTCCGATGATTCCGGAGCCCCCAGAACTCAGACACCAATTCCCATCTTGCTTGCCACCCGCCGCCCCGTGTGACTACCCTCAGCGTGCACACTTCCCCCTGACCCCCGTGGACTCATCGCTCTTCCCCATCCCCCACTTTCTAAAAATGTAGGCCTAAGATACGGTTCTGTGTTGCAAAACTCAGCTAAGTTCCTGTTTCGATCATTATTTTGAAATATTTTATGTAAGGGAAGGGGAGGCGCTGTAAAGTCGGCAAGAAGCAGGGCAGTTTCAACTTTCGGGACGAGAGGCCATGATGAAGATCGAAAGATGTTTGGGGAAGAGCCTAATTAAATAGCAATAAAATAAACCATCAGAGGGGAAGTCATACGTTGGTGTGATGTTCATTGTTGCCTCAGGGACACAACCTGGAGCGAAGCAGGCCACGCATGGGCACTCTTCCGGTCTTGCAGCCCTTGCTCTTCTGAGCACAAGGTCAGGGCTCAGCAAAGGTATCTCAAGCGTTTGGAATCCCCCACACATTCAATGGATGTGTATTACATGGCCAACCCCCAAGGTCAAGACCAATACCCACCATAAAGTCTGGCTGTGTTTTTCTGGTGGTATTCCCCAGAAGGAGACCCTGAAATGACCAACTGAGAACAAGTGATGTAGTATTTATTAAGTGCCTCCAAGAAAAGCCAGGAAGGAAGTGAAGGGAACAGGACAGGGAAAGGGAAGAAGCCGAACGAGGATGTGACTTGAGGTGTAGCCTCAGCCTGATCACTGGAAAACTCCGCAGCGTAAGTGCAGCTCAGAGTTGTCCCACCCGGAGGCAGAGTTTTGAACACCTGCACCAGTCAGTCCTTGGTGGTGGGGACGTGGGCTCTCTGAATGGCCAAGGGGGCACCAGTGGCAATCAGAGCTGCTGTTAGCAGCAAAGTCACGAGAGCTGGGGAATGGGCTCACAACCGGAAGAGGATCTGGAAGGGCACCAAGAGTGTCTACCCCTCCAGATCATATCACATTCTTATCATATGGAATTGTTACATGTGTGGACATTTGTGATTTGACCCACGGTATAAAAATCCATACTACCTAGCCATGGTCTAACAGGGTCTTTGTGAACAAGTTCTCTGAAGCCCTAAAAATAAAGCCACCTAGTTACTTGCTGAGCCTAGAAGCCACTCTTGAACTCTTTGGGATAGACGTGGGGGCTTCTTGCCCCTCAGCCCCATCTTAGACTTCTGGACTGATTTTTTGTTGAAACCATCTTAAGGAGCAAAATGAAAATCACTAGTTCTCACCCAGACTTAACCTGTGGGTCCAGCTCGCTGAGGTCACACTTCCCTTTTATACCCAACTAAGGTGGCCCAAGCCACAGCAATGGCCATCTTCACTGGGGTTTCCCCATCCACCAATTTTGGAGACTCCCCAAGAGATGCCGATCTCTTAAACCCAGCCTGGTGGTGCCTTCATATCTTGGCCACTCACCTACCTCAGGATGGTTGGAAGTCACCCTGAGACTTCTAGAACAGCTCTTTCCAACAGAAATGTAATGCAAGCCATGCATGTAATTTTAAATTTTCTACGTATAGGACATTTTCATTCAGATTAGCCACAAGGGGCTCCCATGTTTGAAAGCACAGTTCTAGAATCTTCTCTGCCAGGCTGAGCCCAATTGTAAGAGTAGGCACATTCTTTAAATCCCCAGAGTCCAGCTAGTCTGACTGCAACAGCTAAAATAGTTTAGTATTATAATACCACAAAGAGAAGTATAAACTAGACATCGGCGCTCCCTGGCCCCAGTGTGCAGAGCCTTGCCCCTCCAGAAGGTCCTCTTGCCTGAACTGTGGCTGCTGCCATGTTACCAGAACTGGCCTCGCCCTCGGCAAGGGGAGTACCTTCGGCCAGGCCGCCTCTGCCCACTGTCAAGATGAGAACCCCCCCACCAGCCCCATGGAAGATAGAACCGCCTCACTCCCAGCCTTCTTCCCCTCCCTGTGATACAACTCCACTCTGCGTCTTACTGCAGGATGTTGTCTGCAGGTCGCCATTATCTCAGCCCCTTCATTCCGGATGGGACCTGATCCACACCTCAGCAGAGCCAAGAGCTTGTGGAAGGGGGATCCCTCCCCCCAAAATAAAAAGAGCATCCAGGGATGAATTCTGCCTGCCCAGTGTGATGCATCCAGGATCCTCACCCAAGCGGCATCAGGTCCAGGGGACTGAGGGCGACATGTTTGGTAACTCAATATAGTGAGTGACGTCAAATGACAGCACATGGAATCTCTTACACCAGCTGGACAACCAGAAAAAGGACATGCCCAGGCAGAAAGCTCAGCACTGCAGCCTCGTCTCCAGGCAGGCTGATGTGCGAAATCTGCCTTTCCACTTGAGCTTCACCTCTGGGCAGCCCAGGCTCCTTTTGAGCCCTGATCACTGAGAAAGTGAAGGTCTGGGCTTCTCTAGCTAGTCTGGAAGCAAAGTGCCAGGCTCAGGTCAAGCCAGCTTGTGCCTCAGCCCCTCATGCTCTATAAGCTAAAGGTCTATTTTTACCGGTCGTGGGTATGCCGCCGGATGAATCTTACCGACCCGTCTCTGACCTGCATTCTGGAACCTTCCTTACATGCTACCCTGCTACTGGAAATGTTATGAGGATTACTCTACTTATCTCCCGCAATTCCTAGAACGTAGCGCTCAGCAAAGACCTTTTTTTTTTTCAAGATTTTATTTATTTATTTGTTTGTTTGTTTGGGAGGGGGAGAGAGAGAGAGAGAGCAAATGCTCAGGGAGGAAGAGCAGAGGCAGAGGAGCAAGCAGGCTCTGAGCTGAACACAGTTCAACCCAGGGCCCAATCCCGCAACCCTGAGATCATGACCTGAGCTGAAATCAGGAGTCGTTCACCTAACGAACTGAGCCACCCAGGCGCCCCAAATACGTTTTGTTGTTGTTGTCATTGTTTTCTTAAAGATTTTTATTTATTTATTTGACGGAGAGAGACACAGAGAGAGAGGGAAGACAAGCAGGGGAGTGGGAGAGGGAGAAGCAGGCTTCCCGCCGAGCAGGGAGCCCGATGTGGGGCTCGATCCCAGGACCCTGGGATCATGACCTGAGCCGAAGGCAGACACTTAACGACTGAGCCACCCAGGTGCTCCCCCCAAATACGTTTTGAATGAAAGAAAGAAACATCTGTCCGGCTAGGCCATGGAAGCAGAAAGATCCACCCAATCAGATGTCAGGTGTTAATAGCCACGGTGTCTTACACAGTCACGTGCCAGACATCTGCTCGATTGAACTATGTGAAAGGCCATTTTGAAGGTCAAAATGATCAAATACAGATGATTTCACATGATATTTTACATTCCTCATCGCCTCTGATTCCGCCCCCCACCACAGAGCCCTGAGGTTAGTATTCCCACTTTACAGATAAGAAAACTGAGGCTTAGGGAGGAAGTGACTTGGCTCAAGTTTCCACAGCAGGAAATAGCAGAGCCAGGATTCCCACCAGGGTGATCTGACTCCAGAGCCCACCTGCCGAGCCTCTGCTCTGGGCTACCCCGTCCGAGAAGCCGCTTCCTAACCCAAGTCCAGCGGGTCCTCCCCTCTTTTATTAGTAAATGTTTCTTTTGCACTAGTCATTTCTTAGCGTGGCCCATTAGAACCTTACAACAAGAATCCCCCACCACCTACAAACATCTGTCTGGGGATTAGAGGATTCCTAAAACCCCTCAAAGGCAACAGAGCCCCGGGGCGAAATGACTTTCCACAACATAGCATGTTCTCTCCGAGCTTCAGCTGAGAGTAAGAGGGCATCTCCAAACATGAGAAGCAAATTACATTCATTCAGGGACGCCTGGGTGGCTCAGTTGGTTGAACTCCTGCCTTCGGCTCAGGTCATGATCCCAGTGTCCTGGGATCGAGTCCCGCATCGGGCTCCTTGCTCAGCAGGGAGCCTGCTCCCCTCTCTGCTTCTGCCTGCCTCTCTGCCTGCTTGTGTTCTCTCTCTGTTAAAATAAATAAAATAAAATCTTTAAAAAAAAAAAATTACATTCATTCATCTCCCGTGTCATTTGTTTTTTCCAATTCACAGTTACTGTAAGCATCTATCGTGCATAAAACTAAAGTGATTGTATGATTTCTCATCTAAAGCAGAGTGGAAGGTGGCACTATCAATAATTTCACCTGGATAACAGGTAAAACTGGAACCACACTGGGCAAATCAGGTTATCTGTTCTCCTTGGAAACCCCTTTGCACGAGACGTGATCTCATCCCCCCAGGAACTGATAGCCAAATCAGGGTGACAGACAGGAGGCAGACTGATGGAGTAGGGACTTGATGAATATTTGCTGCACGGAGGAGTGAAAAGGTACAAAAAGGCTGTGGAATCCCATATACATACATGCGCGCGCGCAATTTTTTCCAGCTGGGAGAGTGACCAAGGGTGGCCCTGGTGTTCATTTAGGCTAGGATAAGCATCAACTGAGTGTAGGAAAAGATGATTGGTCAGAGAAGGGGGCACTTCCAAGCTGAGCAGAGATACAAGGGAGCGTAAATTTGTGCCATGTCTAGCCTCAGAGCAAGAGGCTAAGATATAGACTTAAAGCTATGCTGGAAACACAAGGGTTTGAGCAACAGGGACCCCCTAAAGATTCGGGATAGCTACAGCCACGTGATCAATCCTGCATTTTAGAAAGAGGACAGTAACACACAGGAGGATTTATTTTTTACTGCTCTTAAGCTAATAGGAAAATCATTTTAAGAAACTACCTAAAGAATAATCAAACCTCAGCACATGCCTACATTGAAACATTTAGGAGCACATAGATGAAATAGATCTGACATGGAAAGAGCTCCAAGACATTGGGGCACCTGGGTGGCTCAGCTGGTTAAGCATCTGCCTTCAGATCAAGTCATGATCCCAGGGTCCTGGGATCAGGCTCCCCGCTCAGCAAGGGAGTCTGCTTCTCCCTCTCCCTCTGCCCCTATTTGCACTCTCTCTCTCTCAAATAAATAAATAAAATATTTTTTAAAAAAAAGAGAGAGAGCTCCAAGACAGAACATTTGATGTCAGTATTTAAAAAAAAAAAAAATCAAGCAAAGCTATGGATTCCTATAGAAACATACATATGTATATACACGCAAAGAAAAAGATATGGAAGCAATCCCATGAAACTGACAATAGTAATCACCTCTGGAAAAGGAAGTGTGACCGAGGGGATTTAAACTTTATCTATGTTGCTTGAAATTTTTACTTCTTGAGAATTTAATTACATATGTACTTTTAAAATTTTTTTAAAGCTGCCTGAAACCCGTGGCATCATTTTTATGCTGAAGTCTTCCTGTACTGATTAGCATAATCTCTTTATTCCATAATCTTTTTATTCCATTTTTATTCCCCCAGCTGGGCATCCCACCACAGTTTAAGACTGACCAGCTCCTTACAGATACTAATTCCTTTACTCCTGCCTGTGAGGCAACTATGATTCTTTTTTCCCATTTTATACAATAGAAAAGTAATCCACAGAGACAGTAAGTAACTTGCTCAAGGTCACACAACAAATGACTGATAAAGCAGCATTTGAACCTCCAATGCCCCGCACACTTAACCACTCCACCTCCCTGCTCTCTAGAAGGTCGAAATTGCTTTTAATTTTTTGCACCTGTCTGACTTGTACTGTTTCCAGGGAGCCAGTGTCTAGTCACTACCAATGAGTATTTACCGCCATTCGTTTTTCGCATTTCATTTACACGACTTCTTCTCTGATAGAAAGGGGTGCTCAAAATTCAGATTGAGCTGGAAAGGGAATTTTACCATGGACTGTGTTTACAAAGCACACACCCACACACACCCAAAGGATCAAATTAACTGCTAATTTGAGAGTATGCTGGTGATGTGGCAGGCAGACAGAAGTGAGACAGAGGTTAGCAGGGTGGGTGAGCTCTACTTGTGTGTGTGTATGTGTGGTGTGGTATGATGCTATAGGGCCCGGCAACGTGACAGTCCCCAGAAGACCTTGGGCCACTTGCTAAGTCCCAGCAGCTGAGCTGACTTCAGCAGTGTGAAACGCAGCCCCATCTGGAGTGGGGGTGGCTCGTGACTTTTGCTCCGGGAGTTCCATAGAGACTGCTCATGAAATTGGAGACGTCTGTAGCATATGATGGTCCCCATCCCACTCAGAGAGAATATTTTGAGAAGTCTAATTATATGGTGGGGTTTAGAGGGAGAGGGTTTTAGATAAGCCCTTTCTAAGGACAGGTTGAAAGGGGCTATTAGGGAGCCGTGGACAATTCCATGAGGCAGGGGCTCCCTCTGCAGGTGGACTAGAGTAGCTGCAACCACCAGGTTCCCAGGGACCTTGGGAAGCCCGCCTAGAGCCCAGCCATGTCCCTGAGGGAGGACACTGACCTCCTAGCTGTATGACTTATGTGAGTTGTTGACCCTCTCTGAGGCTCAGCTGCCTCAACTCTATTTTTTATAAAGATTTTTATTTATTTATTTGACAGAGAGAGACACAGCGAGAGAGAGAACACAAGCAGGGGGAGAGGAAGAGGGAGAAGCAGGCTTCCCGCGGAGTGGGGAGCCCGATGCGGGGCTCGATCCCAGGACCCCGGGATCATGACCTGAGCCAAATGCAGAGGCTTAACAACTGAGCCACCCAGGTGCCCCCTGCCTCAACTTTAAGTGAAAGACAGAAATCCCTACCTCATGGGCTTGCCTTCATGATTAGACAGAGAAAATGTACCCAAAGTGTTTTGCAGAAGGTCTGTTACACAGGACCAGTGAATCTGCCAGATGTAGCAGCTGACCGGAGGCCATGCTGGGGATGGGTGGTTGGTTGGACGTGGCAGGCGGGAGAGTCAAGGTACACAACCAGGTTTCTTGCTTAGTGGTGCTGAGAAGGGAGGAGCTGTGGACGCCTCAGGCGATACATACGGTTGGGGACAGGTTGAGTTTCGGGGACCATTGGGACACCCAGATAGAGATGCTCAGGAGACAGCTGGACAAAGGGAAGAAGTCAGCCAGAAATGGAAGAGAGAGCCCATTGGTCGAAGGCAAACGAAATCCTGAATTTTGGATGAAAAGGCCCCTGAGTCCCACCACAGAAATTAATTAGGGTGAGATGGGTTTTTCTCAGAGACAAATAACTCTCTGAGGCAATAATATAATCTGATATTTCTCCCCTAGATCTTATCTGATAAATCTCCCCTAAATCCTTGGCCTTCTGGCTGGGGAGGAATCTAGCCACATTGCCCTAAATCACAAGACACTAAAATACAGTTGATTGTACAAATGCTAGTTGATACACCATAATGGTTTTGGTTTTAATTTTTATTTTTTTAAGATTTTATTTATTTATTTGACAGAGAAAGACACAGTGAGAGAGGGAAGATAAGCAGGGGGAGTGGGAGAGGGAGGAGCAGGCTTCCCGCCAAGCAGGGAGCCCGATGTGGGGCTCATCATGACCTGAGCCGAAGGCAGACTCTTAACAACTAAGCCACCAGGCACCCCTGTTTTTAATTTTTAATTCAGGCCTGGATTTCCAGCCCTTAGGAAAGGTAGAGCTCCTGACACAAGATTCCCGCCCAACCAAAATCGCTCAGCTTTCCCATTATCCAAAGACTAAGAAAGTGTATAAAATGGGGGTAGTTCTTCCAACCAAGAAGGGTTGTTATGAGGACTAGGGAAGACTATTGATGTAAACAAATTTTTAAGTGATGAGGCTCAGCATAAACTTAAAGCACATAGCCGACTGTTGAAAAGCAATACTTCACTCACTAAACAAATGGAAACAGACAAACAAGAAAACCTGGGGTCTCACCACGGGGACACCTTGGGAAGATCTGTCAGGAGCAGGCCATGAAAACTTCTAAGCCCTGCAGCTGTGCCTTTCTGGAATCCCAAAGTTCAGGGCGGAGGTGCGGCCGTCCAGGAATTTATTCTTCTATAACTCTGAGCTCCCCAAATCCCCATGAAGCCCAGGAATGATGTGACTGCAGGGCGCATGGGCCCCTTGGCACCAAGAGCCCCTCCATAAATCAAGGTCTCACTTCTGCTGGCCTCAGACTACTCTTTCCAAGGTGACCTGAGCAAAGTAAAAGGATAGTCGCTTCTCCAGGAACAGACTCTGCCTTTGAGATGAAAGAATCATGGCCAACAGGACCAATTCTCTGGAAACATATTCCTTGGAAGGAGAGGACGCTCTTCCTTCATCTCAGAAGACAATTCAGCCGGGAGGAGTTAGAAGGAGAGTGACGATCTTCCCACGAAGTCATCCAGGTGGGTTGGCCCAAGAGGCCTTGAGGCAGACTCAGAGGAGCCCTACTCCTGTGCTGGGTCAGCCCCCATAAAAAGTCAAGGTGACCTCACCCCTGTCAACAGTTATGCTTAAGACAGCCCCCACTGCACCCCACCCCCAGGCAGCCTCCGGAATCACAGAACCCTAGATCAGGGGGCCCAACACCCTGATGATATGGGCAAGGAAACTATAGGCCAGAGATGGGGAGGGACTTGTTCAAGGTCACACAGTCTTGAGAAGTTGGAGGTTAGACCCAGGGGTCCAGGCTGTTTCATGTGGCCTCACTACACCCCTCCTTTTAATGAGGCCACAAAGCAATGTAGCCAGGTTCCAGCCCAGGGCTCCAGAAACTTAGCTCCAACAAATCAATTTGCCTGGCCTTCTTAATTTCCCCAGGCATTTCTAAATGATCTGTGAGAAAACTGAAGACTGTAAAAAGATCCCCTTCATATGTTAGAAACAAGCGGGCAGAGAAGGGAAAAAGTCATTCCTGACAAACACGAGTACTTGCAAATTCTACTGCCTACATAAACTTTGCCAGAGGTGACCCAAGAGACCAAGCAACTTGGAGGACTGAGGCAATGGAGCCCTCAGAGGGAGGCAGGCCCTGAGATGAGCCACGGAGAGGTCGGGGAAAGCAGCTGAGAGGACTAAAGTGAAGACCAGCACACACAGACTTCTCCCACAAGACTGCTGGCGGGTTTAAGTGTGATGATGGAGCCCAGTGCTAGGCCTATCGCAGGTGCTCAAGCAATGGTATCTGGTGCTCTATGGCTAAGTAAGCCACCCAAGGGCTGGCTCCCCTCTCCCCACTATTTTACAGAGCAGAGCTCGCTGAGGCGTGAGAGCCTGGTTGCGTGCCTATGAGACAGTAAACCCAGTGAGGGCAGGAACTGTGCCTGGCTTGCTCACTCACTATAGCTGCCCAGGACCTGGTGCAGAGCAGTGCTGCTGGTGTATCTTTGGATGGATGGATGGATGGATGGATGGATGGATGGATGGATGGAATGAGTGGACGGGTGGGAGGATGGATAGATGGGTGGGCAGACGGGTGGGTGGATGACCCATCATCTTTGACATCCCCTCGTTTCCTTCATGAATCCTCCCGGTTTGCCTGGGACTGAGGAGTTTCTCGGTATGCAGGACTCTCCGTGCTGAAACCGGGACAGTCTCGGGCAAAACACACTGTGTCTGATAACTGTCTGACTAAAGCCAATAAGCTCATCACTAAGAGATAAGTGAAACTACTGACAATTTTTCAAGAAGAAAGGAGGCTGAAAAGGGGGCTGGACTCAGATCGGAGGGCTCCTCCCAAGCCCACGATCTTGGCCCGGGTCCTTCCAACGCCCTCCTCAGACTCCGCCTACTTCTGGGAAGGTCACCTTAGGAAGGCGGGAGGCCAACTGGGCATGCGCCGCTCACGCCGCAACTGCGCACGCTCGCGTTGGCTTTTTCTGCCTTCCCTCCTCCCACTCGGGAAACCGGAACCGCCACCCACTCGGCGGCTCCAGCGCGGCTAGCGGGTCCTGGGCGGGTGCCGGCTCGACGCCGCGGTGCTCAGCGGGACGACGGCGGAGAGCGACCTCGGGGTTAAGGGGTGGGGCGCGACGTCAGAAGCCAAGATGGCGGCGGCGGTCGGAGTCTCCTTGAGGCGCCGGTTCCCGGCTGCAGCCCTTGGCGGAGCCTGCCTGCAGGTGAGATGCGGCGCCGGAGGGAGAGGGCAGGCAGGAGAGTGATGGAGGAGGCCTGTTGCTCAGGGGGTCGTGGAGGAGGCCGAGGGAGCACAGCGCAAGGCCTCAGGGAAGGGGAGGACCCGCTCCCAGTGCGCCGCGCTCGGGTCTGGGCCTGGAGCATCCCTGTCCGTTATCCTGCGCCTCGCCGCAGCCTGGGAGGTTATCAGGGCGGATACGATTTTTTTAAAATAAGGAAAAAAAGTTCAGAGACGGGTCTCGAGTTGCCCAAGGTCACATGGGAAGCAAGTAACACTGTTGGAGGTAGAATTCGAATCCAAACCTTTGGGCTCCAAGCGCTTTCTCTGTCTTCAAACTAGCCTCTGTGGAAGAGACAGACCTGCGGGAGTGACAGGGATGGGAACTGGGAAGCGAGGTCTCTCCTCCAGGGTGCAAGATTGAGGGCTCAGTAACCAGGGACCGGACCGGGATTGGGAAGGGAAGGGCAGGGGAAGGGAGAAATGGAGGCAGATCACTCTGTCTCCTGAAGGATCTGGGCCCTTCCCCTGGTGGGGGGCTGCGGGAAAGACTGGGTGTCATCCTCTCAGTGTCCCTGTCTGCAAAGGGCATACAACAATACCGAGCGTGGAGTTTTGGCATGGATATCATAGGTACAGAGCTTGGCGCTGCCCTTATATATTTTTTTATATTACTCAGTGTGCCGTGATACGTTTCCCCACACAGCCCTTGTATTGTCAGGAAACCACACACTTCTGATCTGCATTCTAAATGGGACTATTTGTAAGGGGAAGGGAAATTGCCCTTACACATGTAAGGGACTAAGAACTTACAAATCCCTTTCAAGTCTGTTTCCTCCTCTGGGCTCTTCAACAACCCCTGCAAGGTGGGTGAATAGCAGTTCTTACCTCCTTTTTAGAAGTTTGAAAACGGAGGCCCCAGAAAGAAAATTTTACTTGTTCAAAATATCTGGGCCAAGAACTGGTAGATCTAGGGCCTAAATCCAGTTTTGTAAACATAATATGAGAAAAACTCCTAGCACAGATCTGGACACAGGTGAACCAAGCATTATTCCTCCCCACTTCTTGTACTTACGTGAGAGTTTCTCTCATTCTAAATACTGCTCTGACCCCCATAAGACAGTATGTATGGCTTGTCTTCTGGTACTAGCTCTTTCCAATATGCTGTCTGTGAGTGAACTCGGACAAGTCATTTTATAGTCTCTCAGAAAAGGGGGGATAGGGAAGGAGGACTGCCTACCAGAGCCCCAAGTTGGTGTCCTGTGAGCATTAAATTGGTGACTAATAATGACCTTGTTTACCAGTTCCTTTTATAGTTTATAGAACTTTTATAGTTCCTTTTATAGTTCCTTTTAAGTTGTGAGAGCCCCACCAATGAGAATGAGTTCTAAAGCTCAGGTCCCTCTTCCATAAATGAGTAAGGAGAAGGCTAATTTCATAGGTCAGTTTCGTAATACCAGGTGAGGCCGTTCCAGGGTTTCCTGAGGGCAGAGAAATAGAAGAGTCCCTCTCCACCTCTTAGGAAGGTGGATTCCATAAAACCCACCTCAAAAGAATCCAATAACCAGGGGCACTTGGGTGGCTCAGTCATTAAGCATCTGCTTTCAGCTCAGGTCATGATCCCAAGGTCCTGGGATGGAGCCCCATTGGGCTCCCTGCTCAGTGGGGAGTCTGCTTCTTCCTCTCCCTGCCACTCCCCCTGCTTTGCTCATGTGTGCATGCACTCTGTCTCTGTTAAATAAATAAATGAGCTTGGTATATTATCTAAGGTGATATTCAGGTTCCTCGGACTCTTAAGATACAGGATTTCCCTTTTGAATTCCTTTTATGCATTAGTCTGCTCCAGTGAATCATAGTTCTTGCCTGTAAGTGTTTGGCTGTAGTGTATTAATTGATTGTGTTGCCTTATTTCTTCATCTAGATTATGAACAACGTTAGGGCAAGTACCGCCTTCTCTCATTTGTGTATCTCATTGCTCTTAGCACTGGCAGGTCTAAGGATACCTGTCTGCCAATCAGAATAATATAGAAACTGATGATATTGCAGAAATTATATTCTGGACTACGCTAACCGCTTGACCCTCCAGTTTAATCTTACGAGGTAGATATTGTTATTCCCTCCTCTTTATACAGACGAGGAGATAGAATCAGAGAGGTTAAGTAATTTGCCAAAGAACACACAGCTACTAAGTGATAGAGCTTGGATTTAAACCAGTGCCACTCACGCATTTCAGAAACAAGCCTGCACCTTCTGTCTTATTCAGGTTTATACAGACTTCTTTGCCTTCCTCCTCTCCGTTTCCACATCTTTTCTTCCTACCTCCAAATCTGCGTCTGCTCGGTTGAGCTTTATGCCTGCTCCTTAAGGAAGCTTTCCGAAAGAAATAACAAGCAGCCTGGAGCGTGATCCAGAATACACCCTTTTCATCGTCTTCGTTCTGGTTCAGTCGAGTGTTTGTCTTGCCACCTTCCTTAAATTAATTATAAACTATGGAGTTAATCTTATCCGAGATTTTCTAGAAAGGCATGCTCAGCCGTGAATACCCATTAGACACAAGGTAGAAATGCCTTTGAAGGATCCTCTTCCATTGGAGCTTGTAGTATAAATTGCTGGAGAGGCCACAAGGAAAAAAAAAACTTAAATTGCTGCCCACCTCCCCACTTCTGCCCGTATATTCTCCTTTTCTTCGTGTTACTGTGGGAGAATGAGCAGGACTCCTGTGGCTAACCCTTCATTCGTGCTCTGTATCCCATCGCTTATTCAGAGGTGGTTCTCCAGTAAGTCTGCTCTCCCCTCCACTGGCAGTGTTTCGCTCTCCCTCAGATCTGCAGCACGCAAGCATGCTGTAATCTCTCCCATTGTTAAAAAAACAAAAAAAAATATCCAGCTACCACCCCATTTCCCTACTTCTCATCTTTATACCATGTGGCTTGGGCCAAAAGCTGGAGTCACCCTTGCTCTCTGCCCCACTCACACATCCAGTCTCTGAGGAGCTCCTGTCAGTTCTTTCTTCAAATGTATTCAGAAACTTACCACTTCCTACCATCCACAGCCACCAGCCTAGTTCAAGCCATTGTCATCTCTTAGCTGATTACTGATTACTGCAATTCTTACCTGCTTTTCTTGCTTTCATCTTTGATTCTCATAACAGAAGCCAAAATGATCCTTTCGAAACTTAAGTCTGACTTTGTCACTCCTCTGCTCAAAACCTTCCGTAGTTTCTCATCTTACTCAGGGTAAAAGCAAAAATCCTTATAAGGCAGGGGCACTGGGCTGGCTCAGTCGGTAGAGCATACAACTCTTGATCTCAGGGTCATTTGGACCTAGAGCTTACTTAATTAATGAAAGGTGGGGAGCACCTGGGTGGCTCAGTCAGTGAGCCTTGGACTCTTGGTTTCAGCCTAAATCACGATCCCAGGGTTGTGAGATGGAGCCCCAAGTGGAGCTCTGCACTCAGCATGGAGTCTGCTAACCCTCTGCCCCTCTCTGCACATTCTCTCTTTCTCTAAAATAAATAAATAAAATCTTTAAAAAAATATATTCTCCAAAGTTTGGATCTCACATATACAACTTCCATCAAGTACATTTAATGAAATTTGCTAGGGGCGCCTGGCCGGCTCAGTCAGTAGAGCATGAGGTTCTTGATCTCAGGGTCACAAGTTCAAGCCCCATATTGGGCATAGAAAAACAAAACAAAAAAACAAAACCTTTAGAAGGTCCTTTGTGATCTGGATCTCCTGGTGACTTCCTAATTGCCTTCCCCATTCCTGTCCCTCTCACTCACTCCATTCTCAACCACATTGACCGCCTTGTTGCTCCTCAAGCACGTGAAGTCTTCCCTAGTCACCCCTTTTAGAACTGTAGAATTACAGCCAAGCCACTCGCTCCTTTTTATTGTCTCCACGCCCCCCCCCCACCATTGCATGTATCCCAAGGGCCCACATACCATTGATGTTATTTGTGTGTACCTCCAGCCACTGTAAGCTCCTCGGGGATCAGAATGTACGTGTATTTTGCCCTTGATCCCCAGGGCCTAGAACAGTCCCTGGAACATAGAAGCCACTCTGTAATTGTTTATTGAGCAAATAAACAAATGAACAGGTCTGGGCCAGCTACTACCTAAGAACTTGCTAATCGTTGAGTTGAGTGTTCTTAGATATGTTTGTGACCAGGAATTATCTTTTTGTGCTGGTCTATTTCGGATTTGCATTTTCGTCACAGACAGAATGGGTAAAGGGTTGAACTTTGGAGTCAAATGACCTGTATTTGAATTCTGGCTCTCTTGTATGATTTTTGCTTTTGTTTTTTAACTGAGAATAGTAAAACTTCCTGTTGTGGAGATGTGGTAGAGTAGAGACAATTTAGTACAACATTTCATGCATAATAAGGACTTAGGGAATGGAAGCTTTTTTTTTCCCCTCCTAGGACACGCATGTAACAAATTTTTCGATTTCTCTGTTGCACGAATTTATTTCTTATCACAGCTGCCATAGTCCACCACTCCTTCACTTTAGAACCAAAACCTCCTCTGGTAATTTTGATTTCCGTGTCTTCTCTCCTTCCTCTTAGCCCTCCCCCCCCTTATCCCACCAATATGCAAAAAGAGTTTAAATTCGTTGTTTAGAAAAAATCAGTAACACTTTGGAGTACCCCAAAACTTACATTGGGGCTCATTGCCCTGTGGTAGTGCTCTGTCGTGATGCACCCCCGCGTTGTTTTTGTCTCACGTCATTCATAGAATAAGAGTTTAAATGATCTGTGAAAAAACCTAATCACATTTGGGAAGATCTTCATGAGCAAGTCTAGACCTTTGTATTTTGTAGAGTGGATACGAAGCAGACTTAAGTATTAGAAGGAGGGGTTCAGGTTAGGACCTGGGGCAGGGAATGGCCGTCACCTTCGATAAGCCTTTGCGGGAGTGAGACCAAGCTTCCTGGGACTGGGTGCCTTTTGCCCTCTGACAACTATTAAAGCAGCCTTCACAACCATGGGGCTGGAGTTGGAGACTCCAAAGTCCCAGGTTCTTTTGAAAGTCCAAGCTTTACTAATGTTTTAGCAGGAAAAAAAAAATTGCAGTTCTAGGTTTTTTTTTTTTTTTTTAAGATTTTTTATTTCTTTATTTATTAGGAAAGAGAGAGAGTGAGAGAGAGCATGAGAAGGGAGAAGGTCAGAGTGAGAAGCGGACTCCCCATGGAGATGGGAGCCCGACGTGGGACTCGATCCCGGGACTCGATCCCGGGACTCCGGGATCATGACCTGAGCCGAAGGCAGTCGCTCAACCAACTGCGCCACCCAGGCGCCCTGCAGTTCTAGGTTTTAAAGGCATTTTGTTCCTGTCTCTTTGATCACCTGCCCGAGGCAGCGCAGCCACCCACGCCACTGTCGCACAACCCAGCAGTTACCTTCCTGGGCATTTATCCCAGAGAAAGGGAAACATGTCTACAAATATTCATTGTAACTTCATTCATGTAGCCAAAAACTGGAAACAACCCAGATGTCCTTCAGTGGGAGAATGGCTACACAAACTGGAGTCCCTGGTCCAGTGAAACCACTCCTCAGGAGTAAAAAGAAACTACTGCTTGGATGACTCCCAGAGAATTATGCTGAATGAAGAAAAGCCAATCCCAGAAGGTTACATACTAGACGATCCCATTTATGTATAACATTCTTGAAATGACAAAATTATAGGAATAGAGACGGATTAGTGATGGCTGGGGGTTAAGGAGTAAGGGAGGGAGGCATGAGGGCTGTGGCTTTGGCTTTGATAGAACAGTCCTGGGGGTCCTTGTGGGGATGGGAATGCTCTCTGTCTTGACTGTGTCAGCGTTGATGGTCTGGTTGTGCGATGGTGCTGCAGTCGTGGACGGTGTCTTCACGGGGAGGTTGAGTAAGGATAGGAGCGATCTCGTTATTTCTTAGAAACACATGATTCTCAGGGCGCCTGGGTCGCTTGGTTGGTTGGGCATCTGCCTTCAGCTCAGGTCATGATCCTAGAGTCCCTGGATGGAGTCCCATGTCGTGCTCCCTGCCCAGAAGGGAGCCTGCTTCTCCCTCTGGCCCTCACCCCACTTGTGCTCTCTCTTGCTCTCTCTCTCTCAAATAAATAAATAAAATCTAAAAAAAAAAAAAGGAAAGAAAGAAACGCATGTGATTCTATATCTCAAAATGAAAAATTTAATTTTTATAAAAAGCAACAAGTTGGGCATATACAACAACGCTGTGAATGACTCCCAGAAGCATTATGTCGAGTGAAAGAAGCTAGACCCAAGATTCCCTGTCCGATTGCATTTATGTGAAATTCTATAAAAGGCAAATCTGTAGTGGCAGAAAGCACATCAGTTACAAGGGGTAGGGTAGGGCACAGATTGTAAAGGAAAACTAGAGAACTTTCTAGATGGAAATGTTCTGTCATAATTATGGTAGGACTTATACCACTTTGTTAATACTCATCAAACTATACACTTAAAATTGGTGAATTTTGTTGTAATTATATGCCTCATTAAATCTAATCAATAAGGTGGGGGACTAAACTAGCAGAAGGCTGCTGGAGCAAGTATCTATCTTTACTTCACATGATCTTTTCACTTCCTGTACTTTGTCTTAAGTGCCACAAGGTGGCATTAACCAAATGTTCCTGGTGTTTTACAAAATGGAGTTCCTAGGGGGCGCCTGGCTCATTCACTAGAGGGAGCGACTCTTGATCTGCAGGTTGTGAGTTCAAGCCCCTTGTAGAGATTAAAAATAAATAAAATAGAAAGAAATAGAATAGAATCCTGCCTCTAATTTTTTTTTAGGATTTTATTTATTTGACACAGCGAGAGAGGGAACACAAGCAGGAGGAGTGGGAATGGAAGAGGGAGACGCAGGCTTCCTGCTGAGCAGGGAGCCCCACGCGGGGCTGGATACTAGGACCCTGGGATCATGACCTGAGCCGAAGGGCGATTAACGGCTGAGCCACCCAGGCGCCCCAGAATCCTGCCTTTAATTCTTTAAAAAAGGAGGAAATAAAGATGGAGTCCCTAATGGAAGATGTTCATTTGTAAAAATGACATTCCTTTTACTGCTGGTCCTAGCCAGGTTGGTGACAAAGGAAAATACCACTATTGTCTTCACCTTCATTCTCGTCTTCTCTCTGTGCTTCCGTTTCTCATCCTGAGAGTCGATGTTTATATTTTCAGCATCACTTAATTCAGGACACTTTTTGCCAGCAGGTAAGACCATCGCATTTCTTGTAGTTACAATGAACCTTCCCAGTTTCATCTTTTTTTACCAGCTTATAAGAGAACGGGCTGGCCTGGGAGATAGTCTGTGTGTGTCTGCATTCAAACTGAGGGCTCAGCTGCCAGTTGGTGTTTGGACTAACAGGACCCCCCCCCCTCAGGTAGAGCCCGGGGGACTCGGTGTGTCCTCCACCTGGATGGGAGAGTTTTGAGGGCTATGGGGTGGGGACAGCATGTTTGCATTAGTGTGATGCTCAAGTTTTGCTTTTTGCTTTTTCCTTTTTCTAATTTATGTTATTTTATTTTAAATTCCCGTATAATTTTTTGCATTTTTCTTCAATTTTTCCCAACCACAAATTGAACTGCTGTAGGCAAAGACCCGGACCCGGTATGCTGGGAGATGTAAAACGTAACCTGTTCCGTGTTGTGAATGGTTAATTTTATGTGTCCGCTGGGCCCCAGGGTGCCCAGGTAGTTGGTCCAACATTCTGGGTATTTCTGTGAGGGTGTTTTTGGATGAGTTTAACATTTAAATTAAGAGGGGCGCCTGGGTGGCTCAGTGGGTTAAAGCCTCTGCCTTCGGCTCAGGTCATGATCTCAGGGTCCTGGGATCGAGCCCCGCATCAGGCTGTCTGCTCAGCAGGGAACCTGCTTCCCTCCTCTACCTCTGCATGCCTCTCTGCCTGCTTGTAGTCTCTCTCTCTGTCAAATAAATAAATAAAAATAAAAATCTTTCAAAAAAAAAAAATTAAGAGACCAGGGCACTTGGGTAGCTTAGTCCGTTAAGCGACTGCCTTGGGCTCAGGTCATAATCTCAGGGTCCTGGGATTGAGCCCCCCATCAGGTTCCCTGTTCAGTGGGGAGCCTGCTTTTCCCTCTCCCTCTGCTGCTTCTTCTACTTTTGCCCTCTCAATCACTCTCTCTTTCTCTCAAATAAGTAAAACCTTTTTAAATAAATAAACCAACCAACAAACCAAGTAATATAGATTGACCTCCTTAATGTGGGTGGGCCTTATCCAATCAGTAGAGGGCATAGTAGCACAAAAGCCTCCTCTTCCTCCAAATAAGAAGGAATTCCTCCTGCCTGACTACTTCCGAACTGAACATCACCTCTTCTTGGGTCCTAAGCCTGTTGGCCTTTGAGCTAGAACCACATCGTCAGCTCTCCTGGCTCACGGGCCTTCAGGCTTGGGCTGGATTTACATCATTGGCTCTTCTGGGTCTTCAGCTTGCCAGCTGCAGCTCTTGGCACTTGCTCTCCTCCATAATCAGGAGCCAATTCCTTATAATAAAATCCTTTTATAAATATATGTATGCATGTGTTCATATGTAAGTATACATGTATATGCATGTATAGATATGCACACTTCTGATTCTGTTTCTCAGGGGAACTCTGACTAATATACATGCCCTCAAAGAATTTAAGACATAAAAAGAAGACAAACAGAACCAAGAAGAGACCTACAAATATTCACAAATAAATAGGATAGCACAGTGTTTAGGAGCATGGGTTCTGGAGTCAGAAAGGCAGACTCGGGCTCCAGTTGTGGCTCCTCTCATCGGCTCATCATACACAGTGGCTTTAAAAATGAGTGTGAATTTAAATATAAAACTTTTGAGCAATAGCACCCTTTTTGCAAATGTGTTCTTAGGGTGAAGCTGATCTGGCGAGAGAGAAAAGGAGTCAGAGACCAGGCCTCTTCACGCGACTCTCTCGTCGCAGCCCCTGCAGTGGCAGTCCAGGGTTCTGGACTCACATGGTGTGAGAGCCGCTGGCAGAGACGGAATATCCAGGAGGTGGAACAGAATCATCCTAGAGAACAGGACTCGGCTGTTCGTTAGTTCCCTAAATGTATTCTCTTCTTTCCTGTGCCCTGAATGTTTGTGATCCCCCAGACTTCATACATGGAAACCCAGCCCCATCGTGATGCCGCTTGTAGATGGAGCCTGAGAGGGCATTAGGGTTAGATAAGGCCGTGAGGGTGGGGCCCTTCTCATGGGATTGGTGCCCTTACAAAAAGAGGAAAAGACAGGAGATCCCTCTCTGCCACATGAGGATACAGCAAGAAAGCAGCCATCTCTAAACCAAGAAGAGGGTTCTAACCAGACACCAAGTCTGCCTGACGCCTTGATCTTGGACTTGCTAGCCTCCAGAACTGTGAGAAACAAGTGTCGCTTAGCCGCCGAGGCTTTGGCGTCTTGCAGTCCCGCAGACCGACTAGGACACCCAATCTAAAAGCACCAGCAGCTCGTTCTGACAACTCCAGCAGCTTTCTGCTGGTTTCTCCGCGTGTTGTCTGACAGTTCTTCCTTCAAGCCAGGGCTATTCTCAAAGATAAAGCTGATTATGTCTCCCCCGTGATAATTTGTGCTAGCCTCTCGTTGCTCTTAGGATAAAATCGAAATCTTGACCTCACATCTGCCACTTCCATCCTTACTCACGCCTCCCGCACTCATACGGGACTTCTCTGGGTTCTCCCAGAGGCACTGTGCTCTCCCCCATCCGGGCCTCCACATGTGCTGTTCCCTCAGTTTATGCACGCCTTCTCCTTCCCCTAGCCCCTACTCATCAGGTCACAGCTTGAATATTCCTAATGAGGCCTTCCCCGATCTCTTGTACTAGCGTAAGTCTGCTGTGTTCTTCCCTCTTTATACTTTATTATGAATATTTAATTTCTCTCTTGCTGGGATGCCTGGCTGGCTCAGTCAGTTGAGCATCCGCCTTCGGCTCACGTCATGATTCCAGGGTCCTGGGATCAAGCCCCGCATCTGGCTCCTTGCTCAGCAGGGAATCTGCTTCTCCCTCTCCTGCCTGCTGCTCCCCTTGCTTGTGCAATCTCTCGAGTGTGCACACGCACTCTTTCTTTCTGTGTCAGATAAATAAATAAAAATCTTTTTAAAAATAAAATTTCTTTCCTGCTCATTCAGCGTAGATTCTGTGAGGGCAAAGACTGTTTGATTATGTGCTATTTCACCCGCCCCCAGCACCGTGTCTGGTCTGTGCTCGGTGCTTAGTATTTGTTGAATTATCAAATGACTGACTGCCTTTCTTGGTGGCTCGACTCCATTAAGTCTCCAGCTTTTTTTTTTTTTTTAAAGGTGTCCAACTTAATTTTGGCTCAGCTTGCGGTCTCCGGGTTTTGGGATCAGAAACCCGCCTTAGGCGCTGTGCTTGGCGGGGAGTCTACTTTAGACTCTCCCTCTGACCCGCCCCTCTCTGTGCACACACATGCTCTCACTCTAAAATAAATAAATCTTTAAAAAAAAAGAAAGAAAGAAAAACTGTGTGTCAGTAATATGTGGGCTTATATCCAGTGTGGTAGTTTATAGTGCCAGCTAAACATAGAATTTATCTTGCGTTTTTAATTTTTTTTTTTTCTTCCTTGTGAATTTTTCAATTTCAGGCCTGCCGGGGGGTCCAGACAGCTGCTGCCGCAGCTCCCCGAATCAAGAAATTTGCCATCTACCGATGGGACCCAGACAAGACTGGAGATAAACCTCATATGCAAACTTATGAAATTGATTTGAATAAGTGAGTATCTGTGTGAGAGCTAGGTATTTGATAAGTGGAAATGAACTCTTGATCTGATTCAGGGGCATGCTTTCCGCATCCTTGGAAGGTTTAAAAACATCCCTCAGTGGTTCTGGAATTTATCATCTCTTTTTCAAACAAGAGTGAGGTATGTACCTGATTCAAAAAGATAACTGGGGGGGCTTCTGGGTGGCTTAGTCAGTTAAGCATCTGACTCTTGGTTTCAGCTTAGGTCTTAATCTCAGGGTTTTAAGTGAAACTCCCCATGTTGGGCTCCACTCTGGGCTTGGAGCCTGCTTAAAAAAAAAAAAGAAAGAAAAAAAACTAATACCAAGAAGAATAACTTGAGAATTTTTCTTTTCTTTCCCTAAATCAGAGGATGACAAATTCCTAGTAGTACTGGTAGAGCAGGATCGACACCATATATTTGGCTGGAATGGTGATAAGACAAGACAGGGATGTAGTTAAAATATTGACAGCAATTTGTACCTCTGTTAGTTTTTCAATTTCTGTCACATCAAAGTGCCACAAACTTAGTGGCTTAAAACAACATTGATTCATTATCTCCCAGTTGTGTTAAAAGCCTGGGGAAGGTTTCATCAGACTAAAATCAAGGTGTCAGCAGGCCGTGTTCCTTTCTGGAGACGAAGGGGAAATCCATTTTCTGTTCTTTCTGGCTATTGGCAGAATTCGGTTCCTTATGGTTGCAAAAGCGAGTTGGCTGTAAGCTGAGGGCCACTTCCAGCTTTTAGAGGCCTCTGTGCTCTGTGGCTCCTAGTCCCGGCCTTCAGAGGCCCTGACAGCAACTTGAGTCCTTCATCTGTCTCCGAGCCCCTCTCTTTGATCGGCTTCCACCCTGAAGGATCTCCACAGGTACCCAAAAGGAAGGAGGAATCTAGCGAGCTGGGGCTCCAGCTTCCCCCTGTGCCACCCCTCCCTCCCCAGCATAACCAGAACTGCTTTTATGATCTGTTGTATCTGTCAGTGAATAAGTACTTTATTTCTTTTGAACAAAAGCTTCCGAATACTACTATCGGGACACCTGGGTGGCTCAGTTGGTTAGGCAGCTGCCTTCAGCTCAGGTCATGATCCCAGCGTCCTGGGATCGAATCCTGCATCGGGCTCCTTGCTCACCAGGGAGCCTGCTTCTCTCTCTCCCTCTGCCTCTGCCTGCCACTCTGCCTGCTTATGCTCTGTCCCGCTCTCTCTCTGTCTGACAAATAAATAAATAAAATCTTTTAAAAAAAGAAAGAAAAAACTACTACTATCAATGTTTTCTTTGACTCTCTATCAACACATAAGTTCTTGATATATAACCTTCCTTGTCAAACAGACGGTTACCAAATACTCAGCAACCAAAAATCTTAAGTAAAATTCAAAGAAAAGAAAATTACACAGGGCACATTTTCTTTTCTTTTTTTAAGATTTTTATTTATTCGTTTGAGCATAGCAGGGGGAGGGGCAGAGAGGGAGAAGCAGGCGCTCCCCGCTGGGCAGGGAGGCCAGCATCGGGCTCAATCCCAGGACCCTGAGATCATGACCTGAGCCAAAGACAGACACTTCACTGACTGAGCCACCCACGCGCCCCCAGGCCAATTTTCTGACCGTAATACAATGAAACTAAAAATCCACATCAAAAACAAAAAACTCTACTTGAAAATTAAAAGGCACTCTTTTAAATAACTACTTTATTAAGGAATAATGTAAAATATTGTTAGCTACTTAGAAAATAAAAGCAATGCAAATCAGAACTTAACAAATGAGACTAAAACTGGAAGAGTTAAATTAATTAGTACTTTTTAATAATAAAAAATGTAAAGAGAAATTAACATTCACTTCCAGTCAGAGCAGAGTAGCTTTCATCAGGCTGCCCCTTCCCCAAACAGCAGCTGTAAACTTCGGGCAAAGCATCAGAAGTAATGACCTGTGGGCACAGGAGAGCAACCGTCACGGGCAGGTACTGGGAGGCCAGGCCGTTGGCACTTGGAAGAACAGAATGCTACTGGGCAGATGGACAGGTTTTTGTACGCTTTTTCCTGAGAGCAGGCCCCAGTTGATGTGGAGGTACAAGGGCAGAAATTAAACCAGACTGGTAAACAACCAGAAGGTACAATGAATGGCTACCACAGCAACCAGAAAATGGGGGGGGGCGGGGGAAGGCCAGATTCTATTTATGGACTCTGCCCAAGTTGGGAGTTCAGCACATATTAAATATTGCTTTAAAAAAAAAATTAGGGGCACCTGGTGGCTTAGTTGGTTAAGCAGCTGACTCTTGATTTCAGTTCAGGTCATGATCTTGAGGATGTGGGATCAAGCCCCATGTCAGACTCCACGCTCTGAGCAGAGTCTGCTTGAGATGCACTCCCTCTCCTTCTCCCCTGCTCATGGGTGCCTGCTATAAATAAGTAAATAAAGTCTTTTTTAAAAATCGGGGCATCTGGCTGGCTCAGTTGGTAGAGCATGCAACTCTTGATCTCCAGGTTCTGATTTCAAGTCCCGCGTTGGGCATGGAGCCTACTTAAATTAAAAAATAAATATTTTAAAAATCAGTACTCTCCAGGGAGACAATAAAATCCAGAGTTTTGGCATCATGATATTCACAAGGTCCAACGTACAGTCCAGCATCACTAATCATACCAAGAGCAGTGAGACATGACCCAAACTGAAGTGGAAAGACAAGCAGTGGAGGCCACCCAGCCTTGAAATGATCCAGTTGTTGGAGTTAGCATACATGGTTTTCAAGTAGTTAAACCTGTGTTCACAGATAAAGGGAAAGATGCTCATGAGATAGGAAATCTCAGCCCGGAAACAGAAACTTAAAAAATAACCATATGGAAAATCTGGAATTGAAAAATAGCAGTATCTAAAAAAAAATTCACTAGATAGGCCTCACAGCAGATCAGAAGTGACAATAGGAAGACTCTGTGAACCTGGAAATACATTAGTAGAAATTATCTGTTCTTAAGAACAAAAAGATTTTTTAAGAAAGAACCTCAATGATCTGTGGAATGCTATCAAAAGGTCTAATATACATAATTGGAGTCCCAGGAGGAGTGGAGAGAGAATAGGCAAAAAATACTTGAAGAACTAAAGGCCAAGAATTCCCCCCAAGCTCGTGAAAAACATAACTGACATATCCAAGAAGTTTGGTGAACCCCAAGCAGGGTAAATACAAAGAAAACTACATCCAGGAACATCATAGTCAAATTCCTGAAGATCAAAATAGCAAAGAGAAAATCTTCAAAGCAGGAAGGGGAAAACATGTCACACTGGGAAACAATACAAATGATTATTTACTACTCAGAAATTGTAGACACCAAAAGACAATGAAATGACATCTCTAAATTACTTTTAAAAAACACTATCAAGTTAATTAAAAAAAAAAAAACCACTATCAGGGGCACCTGCGTGGCTCAGTCATTAAGCAGCTGCCTTCGGCTCAGGTCATGATCCCAGTGTCCTGGGATCGAGCCCTGCATTGGGCTCTCCGCTCGACCGGAAGCCTGCTTCTCCCTCTCCCACTCCCTCTGCTTGTGTTCCCTCTCTCGCTGTGTCTCTCTCTGTCAAGTAAATAAATAAATCTTAAAAAAAAAAAAGTAAAAATAAAAAACACTATCAACGAGAATTCTGTATTCAACACAACAGTGAAGTGAAGACATTTTCAGATAACCAAAAATCGAAGAATTCATAGCCAGAAGACCTGTACTACATGAAATGCTGTAAGTTATTTAGGCTAAAGAAGCTTGGCTCTTGGGAAAGGAATGGAAAGTACTAGCTACAGTAAATTTAAAAACATTTTTCCTCTTAATTTCATTAAAGTATATGTAGGACTGTTTAAAGCAAAATTATAATACTATATTGTGTAGCATATAACGTAATACAGGTGTAATACACATGAGACCTAGCATAAGGGCTGGGAACAGGTTGACCTATAAGGTTGGAAAGTCTTGTATTACATGTAATGGTACAATATTAACTCTACATAGGTCAAAAAGTTAAGGATGCACATTATAATTCTAAAGTAACCATTTTTTTAATCCAGAGAGAGCGAGCTATAAAGCCAATATATAAGTTATGTGGAATTCCAAAAATATTTACTCAATCTAAAAATATTACTTAGGCGCGCCTGGGTGGCTCAGTTGGTTGAGCATCCGACTCTTGGTTTTGGCTCACATCCTGATCTTGGTCCTGGGATCAAGCCTCATGTCTGGCTCCACATGGCTGGGAGTTTGCTTGAAGATTCCTCTCCCTTCCCCTTCTACCACTCACATGCATGTGTTCACTCTCTAAAATAAATCTTTTTTAGGGATGTCTGGGTGACTCAGTCAGTTAAGTGTCTGCCTTCGGCCAGGTCATGATCCCAGGGTCCTGGGATTGAGTCCCGCATCGGGCTCCCTGCTCAGTGGGGAGCCTGTTTCTCCCTGTGCCTGCTGCTCCCCCTGCTTGTGTGTGCGCTCGCTCTCGCGCACTCTCTCTCTATCAGAAATAAATAATTTTTTTAAAAAAATAATAATAAAATAAATCTTTTTATAAAAATAAGTTAAAAATATTACTTAAAAGAAGTCAGGAAAGAAACAACAGGAAAAAAAAAAATGTTGGGACAAATAGTAAAACGAGATACCCAAATTCAACCACATCAATAATCCTACCACGCAAAGGCACTCTACACTCCTAATTAAAAGGCAAAGATTGTCAGAATAGATAAAAAGCAAAACTCAGTTTCATGCTGCTTACAAGAAATGCACTTTAAAAACAAAATTCAACTAAGTTAATTTTAAAGATCTTTCTGGCCTTATTTAACCATTCCTGAATCCTGCAACATCCAATCTAGCAGAGAGAAAGGACCTCCAAGGGGCATGTGGTGGCTTGGTCAGTTAAGCATCCAACTCTTCATCTCAGCTCAGGTCTTAATCTCAGGGTTGTGGTTGGAGCCTCCTTAAGCGTGGAGCCTACTTTTAAAAAAGAAAAGAGCTCCCCAGAGTTGCACACAATGAAAGACTTATAGGCAGACAGGAGTGGGAATTAAAAACAAAGCGTATTGGTTATGGCAAGTTCACTTTATAGGATAGCAGGATCAATTAGGCAAATACCTAACTGGGTGATTCCTAATTGACAGGTTTTAAATTCTATTTCTGGGAGAACCAAAACTGAAGGTAAGTCTCCATTTGATGACATGAGGCTTGGCATGAGTGACTCCATTTTGGGCCTATTGTTTTGTTTTTAACAATATAAAGACACAGGTTGAAAATAAAAAAATATTCATACAGGCTGCATAACCATAAGAAAGGTAGAGTGGCCATGGTAAAAGATGACTTGAAAGGCAAAGAATATGCCAGAAATAAGAGGACATTTCATAATGTTAAAGGGATCATTTTGTCAGGAGGACGTATCAGTCGTAAATGTGCGTGCAGCTAATAACAGAGCTTCAGAGTTGGCAGAATTGAATTTCAAGAATTAAGGAGCATGAGCACCTGCAGTCCTTTCAGCAATGGTAGAACAATTAAGAAGTTAGTAAACACAATCTGAACATTGTCAATCATCTTGCTGTAGTATTTTTGAGACAGCACTCCAAATGTTTGTAAAACATGCTACATTCACTGTGATAACTGGGCCCTAAAACAAATCTCAGTAAGTTCCAAAAACTGCGATCTTCTAGAATGTGTTCTTTAACCACGATCGAATTCAAATAGAAAGCAGTAATAGTAGGACCTCTGAGGGAGACACAGTCCTTTAAAATATGATGCAGGAGTGCCTGGGTGGCCCAGTCGGTTGAGCATCTGATTCTTGGTTTTGGCTCAGGTCAGGATCTCAGGGTCCTGAGATCCCCACATTGGACTCTGTGCTGGGCACGGAGCCTGCTTGGGATTCTCTCCCTCTGCCCCCCCATTCTCTCCTCCCCCCCCAATCTCCTCCCTCTCTCCCTCCCTCTCTCTCTCTTTCTCTCTCTTTCTCCATATAGATAGATGTAAAAGCTAGAAGAAAATTCTGTGTATTCATGAAACCTCCGGAAGGGGTGTGGTCTTTTTAGATTTAAAAGTGGTAAGTCAGTTTTGGGCGCCTGGGTGGCTCAGTTGGTTAAGCGACTCCCTTTGGCTCAGGTCATGATCCCGGAGTCCCGGGATAGAGTCCCATATCGGACTCCCGGCTCTGCGGGAAGTCTGCTTCTCCCTCTGACCTTCTCCCCTCTCATTCTCAGTCTCTCTCTCTCTCTAGTAAATAAATTTAAAAATCTTTAAAAAAAAAAAAAAGTGGTAGTCAGTTTAACAATGTAAGCATTTAAATTCCATTACCCAAATTAGAAGTCAAATAGCCAGTTGCTGGTTGAAGGCTGGGGTGGGGAGAGGGTTAGCATCAGATATACCAGATTTGTGGTATATATTTTGGTCTTGTCCAGGCTTTCTGGCTCCTAAAACCCGTGTAATCATAAGAGATAAGAGCTACAGGGTCATCTTTTATTATTAGGATTTGGTTTTGCTTCCCAGTTCCTGAGATAGCTCCAGATAAATAATAAAGGTTAAGTGGGTGGTCCTTTGTTATTCATAATAAGCCCCTTTCAGCCATTGGCATTTATGTCAATGAGGTGATTTCTAGAAATCTAGATAATCTCCTGGGTAACTGGAGGGAACCAAGCCTGTCTGGAAGTTTGAAATGCCCAGCCCTGTCCCTTGACCTGGCGGGGAGAGAAGTTAGAGGTCAGTCACTTAAAGCAGCAGCCAGTGTACACAGTCAGGCCGAGGCACTGAAGCCACCATAAAATTCGGGGAGCTTGGGCGGGTGAACTCGCAGAGGTGCAGGGAGAGGGCATGGCCCTGTGCATCTCCTCCATTTGGCAGTTCTACTAAATCATAATCTAGTAAGTTAACCGTTCTCCCAAGTCCTGTGAGGCACGCTAGCAATTAGCAAACCCAAGGAAGAGATCGTGAGAATCTGATTTGTAGCAAGTCGTTGGGAGCCGGGGTGACAGCCTAGGCTTGCAGGATCGGAGGAGAGCAGGCAGTGTGGGACCGAGCCCCTCCCCGTGGGATCTGACACTGTCTCCCGGTCAGTGGTGGCGGACTGAGTAGGATGTGGGACACCCCACTGGCGTGGCAGGGTTGCTCGGTTCTGGAAACGTTTGGTGACCAGGAGTATCACGTGAAGTATCGGGGGTGGGCAGGGGAAAAGTTCACAGCTTTAAAAAAATTTCCTTTAAAAAAACATTCCCAGATCTCAGAAGTAGAAGGACAGAGAACACGGGGACGGAGTCTCCGTTAATTGGCTAGAACGAACACGCCACGCGGGTGTGGATTTTCATCCGTTCTCTGGGGCACCCCCAGCACCCAGAGCAGAGCCCAGCACAGCGGACTTCCAATAAATAGTTGGTGAGCGCAGAAAAATCTCTGATTTTATGACAGATGCTCAGCCACTGTGATTTTCAGAGATCTCCCATTAAAAACACCCAACTATGGTAATACTTCTCCCTCCTCAAGATAGCAGAGGTGGTTAAAGGTCACGGTTCTCGATATTAGCAAAGATAGGGCGGTGGGGTATTCGGGGTATTCCGCACATTGCTGATAGGAGACTGATGACACAGCACTTAGCTAATCTCATCCTGGTGATCATTTCACAACAGACACGCCCGGTTCTGGGCCACACCTGCGTGCTGCACACCTTAAATCCACACCTTGTCTGTGATAATCTCAGTAAAGCCAGGGAAAAAAGTCTGGGGCACGCTAAAGGATGTTTGGGGAAGGGGGCTTGTGTTTTTAAATGGCACGCATTGGGAAGTACCGAGCGGCACAGGGCGGCGGCCAGAAACAGGTCTGTCGAGCACTGGTCGGTGTGCGAGCTAGCAGGAAAGGCGCAGCTTTTGAGTTCATCTTTGTAACAGACCTGGGACCTAAAGGTCAGTCCCGTTTTACGGGTGAGAAGCAGGCTCAGAGAGCTTGAGCCGGTCCACAGAACTGCACGCTCTGCAGGATAACAAACTCGAAGGTGGGATAACAAACCTCCCCGCGGGTCAGTTCACCTGCCCTAGTCCTGCTCTCTGCTTTGTCAGCGGGCGGCTGATGAAGGGGTTCGCCGAGAACCTAGTGAGCGTCCCAGCCAGGACTCTGCCCCGGCTCCCGGACCCCAGGCCTGCACGCCAGCTCCTAAGCCCGGTGCTGCCACCTGCTGCCCCCACGCACAGCACCGTCGAGTGGGGGACTGTCTCTACTCCTGCAGCTTTCCTTTCCCTAGAAATGTATCTGCGGCGTGACTCTGCCATGCTTAGAATGTGTAAGAATACACAAAACAAAAGCGTGGGAAAAATTCTGAATTGCCCTGAGAAAACCAAGCGGTTGAGAAGAGCAACTCGCACATGCCCGGATGTCCCGGATCATATAATAAAGCGGGGAGATGGGACTTCCCATCAACACAACTGCGGCGTTTTGTTGTTTTTGGTCAGATGTGGTCCTATGGTGTTGGACGCCTTAATCAAGATTAAGAATGAAATTGATTCTACCTTGACCTTCCGAAGATCATGTAGAGAAGGTAAGCAGTTCCTTCCTTGTTAGGCTCTAGATGCTTGGGCTCTGGTTCCGGGGTCTGCCACAACCAGCTGGCCTTCTGCCAGGTGACCTTGCTGGGCATCGCACTTCCTTTCCTTGGGTAAATGCGCCAAGAATTCCAAGTGTGGTACAGGTTCTTTATGTCACATGGTTGTCGCCTCTGGCGATCCCGTGAGCTGCCACACCCTTGGGGGCCTAGCCTCCCGCCTGCTGGCCGCCAGCCACCTCTGCACCGCTGGGGTGTTCGTTGACTTTGGGGAGGTGGGGGGAGACGGTACAGTGCCCGACCCCGCCCCGGCTCCCAGCACTACGTGTGTACGTGTTTACAGAGCAGCTGCTCAGTAGGACCGTTGTAGGTGGGAACAGTTTCCCCCGGTGTGCTGCCGGTGCCACAGGAGCTGAGTTTAGGCAGCATTCAGACCAGCGGTTTTCACTGTAATAGCTACGTATTTATGTGATGTGTTAGAAAAATATAATTACTAAAGGCCATGTAACAGTTATCTAGTTTTTTAATATAAGTTTAAGTAAAAATGAGTTGATTTTAAGAAAGCTGCTAAATAATCCTTCAGCAGTGCTTGGACGTGGCAGAAATCATGAGGGCTGGCACAAGGGCTGACGCGGCCTGACGGCGTAGAGCCCCATCAGTGTACCAGCCTCTGTTCTGTGCACTGTTAGCGTTGAGGCCCAGGGAGTTTAAGGGACTCCAAAAAAACCCAGAGGTGGTTAGCGAGGAGCCAGAAGTCAGCCAGAGTTGTCAGATTCCAGAATTGCGCTCCGGCGGTACACTCTGCTGGCCGGGCTTGGAAGACCTGGGACCAAACCAAATCAGGGTAGCTGGAGCCACGACCAGTGGGAAGCTTCCTCCTAAAATGACCTTCCGGAAAAGGAAAAACCACTATAGCTCTTGGCCCATCACTCTTGTCTGTGTTCTGCCGTACATTTCAAGTATTTCTGCCCTCCTCCTAAGACGTCTGCTTTGGTTCAGCTAATTGTACAGCATGGGAGTTAGTGTACCAAACGCTGACAGATACGGTGATAGTTTGGCTGCGTCCTGCTGTTCAGGGAACGTTCTGCTGTAATTAAATACCAACCTTCCCCGTGTAAGTCCTGGCAACACGGGAAATATGGATGCTTCTCAGTAACCTTTCCCCGTAAGACTTTTTCAGAGCCAGGAACGTATGATGTGACCCATCCGAACTAAAAAGTAGGAGGCAGAGTGTTACTGATTGCCACTCCTTTTTATTCCCTTACTGATTGTTTTTTTTTTTTTTTTTTTTTTAAATATTTTTTTAAATTTTTATTTATTTATTAGAGAGAGAGAGACTGAGAATGAGAGGGGAGAAGGGCAGAGGGAGAAGCAGACTTCCCGCAGAGCCGGGAGTCCGATATGGGACTCGATCCCGGGACTCCGGCATCATGACCTGAGCCGAAGGCAGTCGCTCAACCAACTGAGCCACCCAGGCGCCCTCCCTTACTGATTGTTAAGAGAATTTCCAGGGGAGCGTGTTTCAGAGAAGACTCATTGGATTTCTTTTTTAAGTTGTATACCATTTCTTACAAGAGCATACTTCTCTGGTTGGATGCCGGGCACACGTAAATATTTAATGGCCATCAATCTCCCAGGAAACTTTAGGAGTATTTGCTTATGAGGGTCTTTGTTATCTGACACGCTTACTAAGATTTACAGGAGGGCACCTGGGTGGCTCAGCGGATTAAGCGTCTGCCTTTGGCTCAGGTCACAATCTTAGGGTCCTGGGATCAAGCCCCGCATCGGGCTCCCTGCTTAGCGGGGTGTCTGCTTCTCACTCTCCCTCTGTGCTCTCCCTCTCTCGCTCTCTCAAATAAGCAAAATCTTTAAGAAAAAAAAAAAAGATTTACAGAAGAAGAGGGGGTAGTCTTACTAAAGTGATAACCCAGTACAGGTTTCACAAGTAATCACATTTCTCTGGCCTGATGGTCTTCAAAAACACAGCTTCAGAGAAGTGGTTCAGATCGCTTAGTCCTCTTTAAACTCTGAAATACCTAGGAACTTTCCATACACAGCAAAGAAAAATGTCATTTTCAGGATCCTTGGTCAGCACCTTATTTTTGCTTGGTTTGCTTTGCTTTCACCTGAGTTCATTCTTCTCCCTGGAAAGGCGGTGCTCAGGCAGTTTATGTGGGTATGCGTCCCCGGGGCAGCCACTGCGCTGCTAGTTTTAGTGGGGACATTAGAGGAAGACTTGTATGTGGGTGATCCGCATCCAGACCTCGGCCAGGAGATGACAGCACGGTGTCGATTTGCTTTTTGGTTCAGTCTGTTGCAGTTTGAGTTCAAATAACGGGCTTTCTAAAAAAGGAGTTGGAGTGCTGATTTATTTCTGAAAATGCGTGAAGCCTGGCGCTAGGACTGGTGTGGGAAGTCCGGGATGCCCACAGTGCCCCAGGCCCTTCTGTCTCCAGTGCCGTCTGTGGTGCGTAGATTCCAGCCCCTGGGTTGCCTCCCGGTCACCAAATTTGGAACTATAGTCATTAGATCCATATTCCAGGCAGTCAGCTGGAGGAGAAGGAAAACAGCCACGGGGCACCTGGGCCACGGGCGTATGCCGTGTCAGTGCTGCTCCTGATGGTAGGGGAACGACATTCCGGAAGAAAAGAGTTTGAAGCGGGACTGACGCGACATGGGTGAGGAAGCGTTAAATGCATTTTCTCTCTCAGGCATCTGTGGCTCTTGTGCCATGAACATCAACGGAGGCAACACTCTGGCTTGCACCCGAAGGATCGACACCAACCTCGGCAAAGTCTCAAAAATCTACCCCCTCCCACATATGTATGTGATAAAGGACCTTGTTCCCGTGAGTTTCTGCCTCTCCCCCATCCCACCCTCTCTCCCACTCTCCCCAGCCCTTTTTTTATTTTCTGGGGAGAAGGGCAGAGGTGTGTGTGAGGGAGAGATATGTTATCATTCTCTAGGGCAGACTTTTTTCCTGAGTTTAATTAAGGAAATTGAATGGTGGAAGATAAATAGGCCTAGAAGATTCTCCAGCCTCTCATTGGGGAGGATTGTTTGGGAATAGCAGGGCATAGGATTTTAGAGTTGGAACAGTCCCAGAATCAAGAATTCGACCATAGCCACAAAGAATTCATATGGAAAATACCAGTGGGGAAGGCAACAGTTGTTACCCGTCGTACTCCAATCTCTGCCTCCCCGTATCTGAGCGCCTCCACCGACGGCTTCGGGATTGGAAGGGTTCCCTAGTGGGTGAAGGGGAGATTGCCCGGCCTGTGCTCTCCCGGGCAATCTCCCCTTCACCCACTAGGGAACCTGTGACTGTTTCTCCTTCTGTCATCTTTGCATGGGTCCACGCCAAGGGAAGAGAGTCAGACTTCTGCTGGCATGGGATGGGGAAATGGGCAGCGTCCAAGAACTGGGGTGAATAAGAAAGCTAGGGAGTGAGGGTGCAGTCTGACCCTTCTTTTCGTCTTCTTCCTCTCAACCTCAGGACTTGAGCAACTTCTACGCTCAGTACAAATCCATTGAGCCTTACTTGAAGAAGAAGGATGAATCCCAGGAGGGCAAGCAGCAGTATCTGCAGTCCATAGAGGATCGTGAGAAACTGGTCATTAGTCCCCATTTATTGTCTTGCTTGGAGGAATTTTGTCACAATCATGCTTGCCTTGCCAGGAAGCGTGGCTAGGGGAGATGGGGTGGGGAGTAGCAGCACGGAACGCTGCAGACCATTTATGGAGTGTGTTCTGGAAAGGATCTGCAAGAGCATCTGTCCAAGGGCTGGACACCCGTCCTCTCAGGGCCAGGGGCGGGTGTGATCCCACAAGGGCCCCACAGCGGGCCAGGGATCCGAGCACGTCCACCCAGCCTGGAAGGGCGTGTTGCAAGATGTTGGTTTCAGAGGAGATTTGTATGCAAATGACTGGTGTTGCCAAGGTGACAGCTCCTTAGCGGAGTGGCCACATCAGACATGAGCCTGGCAGTCATGCTCCCTCCCAGGGGCTGGAACCTTGCCGGTTCTTTCCTAATACTGAGTGTCCGGGGATTGCCAGGTGGGGCGGGGACGGCCCTGTCACTCTCTTGGTGCTCCATGGTCCAGACTGCAACGTCTTAACAGTGAAGGGGTCATTCTCAAGTTTTCAGTGTCCTTGCACAGAGGGAGCCCCAAAAGGTGGGTCCCCACAGTATGTCTGCATGGGGCAAGGAGACAGTATGTCTCCATGTCCTGCGTTCCTCCGACCCAGCAGTTGCCGGGAGAGCATCCCTGACCGGCACCCCGCCAGCAGGCTGAGCGCACTGAGCCTTACTCCCTGAGTCCCGAGGCCTTGGCGCTGGTTATTTATCAGTACGTGTCGGGCACGTGGATGAGTAAATGAAGTCTTCGAGAAGGTTGAGGCCCTCTCTTCTTCCCTGTAGAATTTTAAGAGAGGAGAGTCCTCGTGTGAGGGCCCCGAACTCTGCGTAGAAGTGTAGAGTGGGGTAACGCGAGGACAGCTTTCTCTGTGTCAGGAGTTCCTTGTTCTCGGGGCAGGGCTGCCCCGCGTTCCTGACTCTCGCAGGGAGTCTGACTGCCCAGGGCCACAGGGCCGGCTTGGAACTGGTCTCTCCAGGCCAACTCCCCCTCCGGCATTCCTCCGGTGGGCAACCCCCGGCTAGTAGCCGCCGCCTCAATGCGCTAGTAGTAAGGCACGAAGGGTCTCCCTGAGCGTGTTTTCTAGATAATCCAAGTTTACACACTTAAATACCAAAAATTTGTTAAGCATTTTTCACTTCCTTAAATTAATATGCTAAGCATAGCTTTTTCTCACAGTTTTGAAAACCGTAATACTCAATTGTGGATAACTGGAAGATACAAATAACTTAATGCTGAACAATGACGTTATCTCCAGTGGTTCACTGTTACAAATAAGGCTGAATAGACATCTTTATCTTTAAAGTTAAGTGGGCCAAAGAACACGAGCATCTCAAAGGCCCTTAAGCCTGCCGTCCTGTGCCCTCTAGACCAGTGGGGCAGCGTGCGCTCCTAGCTGCTCTCTGAACAGGACGTGGATTTTGTTGAAGACTTGAGGTTACAGTTGTGACCGTCAACTCTGTGCCATCTGTTAGAGCCAGCTGTTACTTCAGCTGTCAGTGTGCCCTTCTGTCTTGCTGCTTTTTAATCACTTTCTGTTTTTCGCAAAATCAGAAAGTCGGGTTTGTTAGAACTGGCTGCGTGGCAGGGTTCAAGGGCAGGTGGGCATTCCGGAGTCGGACTGCCTGGGGGCCCGTCCCAGCCCCGGCTGCCTGCAGCTCGGCGACCCTGGACCAGTGACCTAACCTCTCTGCGACTCCAGTAGTCCTCACACCGTAGGGTCGTTGGGATGATCAAATGAGCGGAAGTGAATGCAGCGCAGGGGGCTTATTTAGGATAACGTCCCACTGGCAGCCCGGGCAGGGGCTGGGGTAGACCCCTCCATGCCCCACATGCGGGTCCTTCTCGTTGCTCCTAGCGAGCGTTCCGGGTGGTAAGGTGTTTGGGGTAGGTTGGTCGGTTTTTTGTGGGTTTTTTAGTTTGGGATTTTTTTAGATGACTGAGAGGTTATTGTTTACTAGAGGATAAGTGCTTGGACTTAACAGCTCTGGATTCTAACCCAGCAGACATGTACACTTTAATTCCAAGACGTCTTTTTGAATCTGATAAATCTCTGCAAGCCGCCCCTAAGATTTTGCCAAGAAAACTCACATGCAGGCGGGCCTGTTGTTCACGCCCTGAGCCCAGCATCAGTCGGGTCGGCTGGAGACGTGGCCGGCTCGTCCGCGGCTTGCTCGTCCGCGGCCTGACCGCCCTTCCCTGCTCGCAGGACGGGCTGTACGAGTGCATCCTCTGCGCCTGCTGCAGCACCAGCTGCCCCAGCTACTGGTGGAACGGAGACAAGTACCTGGGGCCCGCGGTGCTCATGCAGGTAAGGTGCTCCCTCACTGCTCTACAGGGACTTTGCACCGAGGCCCCCGGGGTGCCTGGCTGGCGTAGTCGCGGGAGCGGCCAGCTCCCGGCCTCGGCTCGGGTCGTGAGCTCAGGGTCTCGAGAGCCAGCACTGCGTCGGACTCCGCACCCGGTGTAGAGTCTGCTTCTCTCCCTCTGCCCCTCCTGCACGTTCTCTCTCCCCCTCCCCACCCCCCAAAATCAATCAATCAATCAATCTTTTTTTAAAAAAAAAGCCCAAGAGGACAGTACGTTGTTGGAAACCAGGCATTCCAACGGGCACCCGTTACAAACAGGACCGTTGTCTTCACTGGGCTTTCAGTAGATCTTCGCCTGCAAAACACCTCATTCTGTGTGGTGAGGGCCACCCCAAGGGTGGCATGCTTTTTGGCAAAATAGGCCTCGCAGGTGTTTTAAGCGTATCCCCTGCGCAGCTGTCTACCCGGACGCCCACTCCGCCCAGACAGCGTCCGTCGGGCGGCCGCCCAGCGCCCTGGCACAGGGAATTCTGACGTGCAAGCAGGGGAGAGAAATTTCTTCGAGGGGCAGCTTCCCAGCTCTAAGGCTGGAACTGGTTTCCAGGCTACTGAAAGCCTGGAGTCCTGGGCTTAGGGGTTACTTGGCAAGAAGGCAGCGCTGCCTTTCAGGGCGCGTCGGCAAATGTGTGTAGTCACTGCAGAGAAACTGCCTTTGTTCCCAGAAAGCTGTGCTTTTGAAATCTGTGGTCAGTGCTTTTCACAGATTCCCAATTCCACAACATGAGTTCTCATTTCTCATCTTCCCACAAAAAGGGAAGTTACATGCTGTGTGACCACTTAGCAGTGTTGACTTCCATCCACATGAGACATGGAGTAATGAGGCGCATTCTCGGTGGGCCTCTGCCCCACGCGCTGCGAGTTGGGGGGGAACAGAGCGCCCTCCACTTCACGGCGCGAGCGGCCGGGGCCCCGGCGGTTGGCTGCCTTCAGCCAGCTTGGGCCAGGCCCCGGGCCAGAGTGCATCCGGGGAACATACTGTCTCCGGACAGATGTCTTAGGTTATCGGTCTGCTGGGAGACCATAGGTTCGTGCCGTGAAGACACTGCACTTCCTGCCCTCTTGCTTCCCGCACTCAGAATCTGGGCAGGAAGCCAGTGAGCACCTTGAGATAATGGGACAACGCCTGATGGCCTGTAATGAAGCGCCAGGGTGCCCGGTGCAGTGTGCCCCGGGGGGCGGGGGGCGTTAATAGAGAGGAATTCTTGAGGAGGGGCTCTCCCTGACAGATGGCAGACACAGGCCTCCAAGCTGAGGGATCCCCTTTCTGCCGCCCCCCTGGGGCTCTGAGCTGGCCGGTTAGGATGCCCGCGCAGCTCATCAGCCCCCCGCCCCGGCTCCCCAGGCCTACCGCTGGATGATCGACTCAAGGGACGACTTCACAGAGGAGCGCCTGGCCAAACTGCAGGACCCCTTCTCCCTGTACCGCTGCCACACCATCATGAACTGCACCCGGACCTGCCCCAAGGTACGCAGGCCCCAGCCCTGCCTGCGGGGCCCAGGAGAGGGGCCGGAGAATGCTGTTCCTGGCGCACGCGAGCTGCCGGGACCAGACGGCCTCGGGCCCTCCCCCTCCGGAGAAAGCTTTCCTTGTGGGGCACGCCCCAGGAATCCACGAACAGGAGCCCGTGCTCGCTCTCCCTGACTCAGTAGGAGCCACAAGAGGAAAGGCGGCAGAAGGCGGGTAGCTGTGGGGCGTGTCGCAGGGTCTCCGGCTCACAATGTTGCTGCCAACGTGCTATGCTCTCGCAGCCCCTTTCTCCCCCGTGTCCCTTGGTCAAGGCTCCTGCTCTCCGTGCTTTCCCTCCCGCTTCCTGCTCATCCTCCCCCTTCCTGCTCTCACCCTGACCTTGGGCTCCTGCCACCTGCCCGTCTTCTCTCAGCCTGTCCGTGGGGCCCGCGTGCCGAGAGGACGGCCCGCTGTGGGCTGGCTGCCGTCTGGTCAGGGGCCGGCCCTGGTCTGCTCAGTGGGCAGGGAGCAGCCGGGGCCACGCGGCTCAGGACACGGCTGCCTTTTGGGCAGAGACTACGGGCAGAACGGCGTCCCTGAAAGAGGCAGCGAGGGAGCAGGCAGCAAGGTGGAAACTCTGCTGTAACCAGTGGGCAGTTTTAAAAAAGCGGTGGGGGGAGATAGCACAGCTTAAACAGGAAGTCGAGACTGGGTGATTCCCTGCTTTTTTGCCAGAACGCCCGTGTTTCCACGGGCCCCCGTGTCCACCTCAGTGCTCCTCGTGGTCTGGCAGCAGTGGGGCCTGGCGAGGGCCCCCAGGCGAGGGAGAGCACAGGCTCCAGCCTGCTGTCGCCGGCTCTGCCCCGCCAGGACCTCTAACTTGTGGGGCAGGTTAAGGCATTAACGTGCTTAGAACCGCTCCTGGCACACGGTGACCCCTCAGCAGCGGGGCCCACACACAGGGGCCCGGCCTGGGAGGGTGTCCGAGACGGCAGCCCCAAGGGCAGGCAGGGCTGCCCCGTTTCTCCGAGAGCTCTGCCTGGGCTCCTGACGCCTTCCCAGGCAGGCGCCTTCGCAGCAGGCGGGAACGGGGCGCTCTGTGACCTGGGGCACTAGACGAGGCCCGGACTGTGTGAGCTAGAAGGGCCCCTTCCGCGGACGGGGAAGGCGCCCTGGGCAGGCGTTGGTGGGGGGGCGGGGTGCAGCCCCCGGACTCCCTGACCCGGCTCTCCCTGCTGCCCCAGATGAGCACGCTGGCGCGCACTGACCCCCAAGTCCTGCGGTGAACGGGGGCGGGCGGGGGCGCCACGGAGGCCCTTGCAGAGGGCTCACGCTGCACCCAGATGTACGCAGGTCCTTTCGTGGCTCCTGTGGCCTTTTCCCCTTAATTTACTCGGGAGACCATTCCGTATCAATCTCTGAAGAGTGTCCACTCTCCCTTTCTTTCTCTCTGAAGATCTCGTTTCTTTTTCTTTTTTCTTTCTTTCCACACACTTTCCTTTTCCACCCTGGAAGTGCTTCTTTTTGGCAGTAGAGTGGAACGGACTAAAGCTTCCAGCTGGGTGGGACGAGGAAGTCACCAGTATAGACGATACCGGGAGGGAGGGAGAGCAGATGGCCTACGAGAAGCCCCCGCCGTCCGGAGCCTCCAGGTCACGGAGTCGGCGGGGCCCGAGGGCTCCGCAGAAGGCGCCCTGGGCCCTCACCGCAGTGGGCAGGAGGGCGCGGCGGCCCTGCGCGGGGACCGCAGGGCACACGGCAGCAGCCGCATAGCCCAGGATGGGAGGCCAGGCCCGAGCACAGAGCACTAGGCTCTGGGGAGTCTGGTGTGGGCAGGGGGGCCCCGGGCGGGACCAGGTGGCTGGGCTGGCTTGGTCTCGGGCAGAGCCGGGCACTTGGCACCAGGGAGGAAGTTGTTACAAATGTCACCTCCTCCTCCCCTACTTCCTCAGTCTTCTCTGCGGGCTCGTTGACAGTGCGTGTGTGTGCACAAGTACAAACTCGGCCCTGAATTTCTTGCCCCTGAGAGCCACGTGCCCTTGGCCAGTTCTGGGTGTTAGAGGTGACTGACTTCCGCTTCCTGCTCGGGGTCTTCACAACCCATCTTCTGGGCCTCTTTCCACACACTTCAGTGTCAGGGTTAGAGTTGTCCTGCTAAAACGGGGGGTGGGGGACGCTCTTCCAACCTCGGAGGAGTCCTTGTCTCATTTTGCCGCATCTTCACATGTCTGCCCGCCTGTAGGAGGTCGGCCCCGTGGGGCTTAGTTACCGTGTCTCCTACAGAACCGGCGTGGCGGCCACGCGGACGGCCGATGGCGCTTGGGAGGGGCGGCTGGGGAGGCTCGGGTCCCGGGAGGGCGCGTGTGTGCACTCGGCCCTGGGGGGGGAGCCCTGAGTTCAAGCCCCCCGCTTTGGAAGGACGCGGTTTGCATCCACCTTGCTTTGTTCCCACTGGGGGGTTCACCCAAGGCCCTGGGGTCTTCGTTCGGTCTCGCTTACCCCGTGATATCGATCCTCTTCTCTTTTCTCAAGGGGCTGAATCCAGGCAAAGCTATTGCTGAAATCAAGAAAATGATGGCCACCTACAAGGGGAAGAAAGCGTCAGTGTAGCATGGCCGCCGGCCCGGCTAGCCGTGCTTTGTGTCCGGTTCGAGTCCCTTCAGAGGTCTCGATTTTCCCTGAATACAGCATGTATAATAAAGATTTTAAGAAATAAATGTTATTCTACTTTATTAACGAAAAAAGCAAGCCTGTTCCTTTTACCACTGAAGAGGAAGCACAGGTGCCAGAAAGAAGTCTTTGTCCTTGGGGAGGGGTCTGGGGGTGGGGGGTGATGTTCCCTTTGCCCCTCCCCTGCTGACCCCTTTGGGCGGCTCCTTCTCCAGCCTCCATTTGTCCTTCTGCACGGGGAGGGTGGTGACTGTGGCCGCCTCGCCCATCCTGCGGGAATGCAGGCCCTTCCGCTGCTCGCTCACGGTTAGCTCATGTCCTTACGCAGCCTCCCGGATTGGAATTAAGAGTTGGCAGCGCCTCCAAGGCGAGGCTGGCCGCCTCCAACACAGAGCAGTGACCGGGTCAGCTGCGACCTCGCGTTCCACGGCTGACCCCCCAGGGCCTCTCCCGGCAAGCACAGGTTCCCAGCACTCGGCTTTACCACCAAGGCAGCGACGCTCACTGAAACGCCAGACAGCACGAAAGTGCATCAGGGCAGAAGTGAAAGGCCCTCCGCACACCCCACCCCCGCTGATGGTTGTATTTCCTCCCAGACTTTATGGCATGACAGAAAGCTTTCCCTTCAAAATCGGGGTGTGATGGGGGCGACTGGGTGGCTCAGTCGGGTAAGCATCCAACTCAGGTCATGATCGCAGGGTCCTGAGATCGAGCCCCGTGTCTGGCTGAGTGTGGAGTCCGCTTGGAATTCTCTCCCTCACCCTCTGCCCGCCCCCCACCACCCCAGCATATGCGCTCCCTCGCTCGCTCTCAAATAAATAAAATCTTAGGGGAAAAAAAAAAAAACAACGGTGTGATCTAACCTGTCCACTTTCCCTTTTCCTCTTGTTTTATTGTGGCCACATACATGTAACCAAATGTATGTCCTTAGCCATTGTTGAGTGCCCCGCTCAGCGGCAACATCGTTGTGCAGCCGCCACCGCCGTCCAGAACTCTGCATCCTGCAAAACTCAGTCCCAGTGAAAGGACTCCCCCGCCCCGGCCGCCACCCTTCTGCTTTCTGTTTCCGTGACTTTGACGATTCTGCCTCCTGGGAGGGGAATCGTACAGTATTTTGTCTTCAGTAACGCTGAGCATGAAGTTCTCAAAGTTCATCCGTGTTGCAGTCTATTGTCAGAACTACTTTCCTTTTTTTTTTTACTTTCCTTTTTTTTTTTTTTTTTAGTTTTTATTTTTAAGGAGCACCTGGGTAGCTCAGTCCTTTAAGCATCCAACTCTTTATTTCAGCTCCAGTCATGGAATCAAGACCTGCCTCGGGCTTTGCGCTGAGCAGGGAGCTTACTGGAGACTCTAGATGCCTCTCCCTCTGCCCTCCCCAACCCGCCCCCAACCCTGTGCATACCCTCTCTCTAAAAATAGAAATTTAAGTAATCTCTACACCTACCGTGGGGCTTAAGCCCACAACCCTGAGATGAAGAGTTGCATGTCCCTGGGCTCCTGGGATGAGTCAGTCGTTAAGCATCTGTCTTCAGCTTGGGCCCTGATCCTGCGGTCCTGGGATCGAGCCCCACATGGGCTCCGTGATCAGCAGGAAGCCTGCCTCTCCCTCTCCCACTCCCCCTGCTTGTGTCTCCCTTGCTGTGTCTCTCTCTGTCAAATAAAATAAAATAAAATAAAATAAAATAAAATAAAATAAAATAAAATAAAATAAAATAAAATAAAATAAAATAAAATAAAATATTAAAATAAAATAAAATAAAGAGTTGCATGCCCCATCAACTGAGCCAGCCAGGTGCCTCCGAATTTCCTTTTTCAGGCTGAAGAATACTCCCTTGTCCTGTGTGTAGACACCACATTTTGTGGATTCATCCATCCCTCAGTAGACACTTGGGTTGCTTCCACATTTTTTAGCTATTGTGAATAACACCAGCCTTCTGTTTTCTCCCCACGATAAAGAAGGGCCTCTTTGGCGCTAGTAAAGATCTACCTTTGTGTGTGATTTAAATCACGCTTGAGCCTTTCCAACCCCAGGTCCAGAGCTCCGTGGTGCAGGTGCACAGTAACCGACCCTCCTCTCCCCAGGGAGCCCTCCAAGGTTGCTCTTTTCACCCATAGCAGTGAGATCAGCCGGCAAACAAAGGCTCCTTGCATCTGGAGGCAGGCAGCTAAGAAAAATGTCTGACTCATCCAGGATGAACTTTAATGAGCGTTTGTGGCTTTGAGAAGGGACGGCCCAGAAGGACTCGTCTCCATTATTATGAGAGTTTAGGCGCTGGGGGTAGAGATGAGTAAGATGTGTTCCCTCCCACCGAGGAGCCCAAGGCACCAAATTAAAAAGAAGCAGACACCGATTTCACTAGAAATTCAGAACACGGTCTTTGCCCTCAAGTGTCGCATCTCAAATTCTTGACCACTCCTGGAAGACCACACGGTACCCCCATCCTCAGGAAGCAGGAACCGAAAGACCCCAGCAGCCCCCGCACCTTCCATGCCTGCTCACACCCGGCCCACCTCTGTCGGCCCCGGGAAGGTCACAGTCCTTGGATCCACACATGATTTGACTTTGCCTCTGGTGCCTCGATGGGTAGAGAAAGACGGGTTTTCTCGCGCATGACATCGTGGCTCGGAAGGACAACTGTGCGCCGCCCGCTCCGGGGACGAGGCAGTGTCCGGCCCTGGGAGTTGCCCGCAGTGATCTGCTTCCGCACCTGGCAGATCCGTGACCGCTGGCCACTGTCACTCCGTCCCAAAGTGGGGCCAAATGCAAATGTGTGATCCACCCATAGTTTCACTTACTGCGTATTTAATGTGTCCCTGGACTTTGGGCAAGCGTTCCATTTCAACAGTCACAAAGACTTTTTCAATAAAAACTTCAGACCTGAGCAAAGATGGTATTCTGTCCCTTATGCTACTTCTGTGGCCCTGACCGTGTCCAGACAATGGGCCTTCATTCACACAAGTAATATTGTGGAATTCCTCGAGTTTCTCTAAGACGGGACCCAGCCATCTTTTCTTCCCTGGTCTTTGGGCAACTTAAACCTCTGTGCCTCTGTTTTCCCATCTACAAAATGGGAATTAATAGCACTCACTGCTCAGAATTGTGGTGCAATTCCAAATGAGAATAAATGTGAGTTCTCACCCCCCTAAAAAAGTAAACATGTGAGCTGATAGATGTGTGAACTCAGGGAAGAGAATCCTTTATACCTCAAAAAAGCTAAAAAAAAAAAATTTAAGATTTCATTTATTTGACACACACACACACACAGAGAGAGAGAGAGAGAGAGAGATCACAAGTAGGCAGAGAGAGAGGGGGAAGCAGGCTCCCCGCTGAGCAGAGGGCCCGATGCGGGGCTCGATCCCAGGACCCTGAGATCATGACCTAAGCCAAAGGCAGAGGCTTTAACCCACTGAGCCACCCAGGCGCCCCATAAAAAAGCTGAAAAAAATTTTAAATACTTGACATTAATTTTCAAAAAAATAAAGACAAATGGGAAAGCATCTAGCCTGCTGTAGAGCAAATGCTCCAGAAACACAATTCAGAGGATTTGTCTCGAATCCCCAAGGCGTGGAAGGACCGCTCCGGGGTCGCAGGAAGCACCCGGGACTTCCGGTCCCAGCCCCCCGCACCTGATGACCTGGGATGCGTCTCGCCTGCCCGCCAGAGCTAGGGACCTCCCATCCAGAGGATGATTTTCCTGCGCAGAACCAAGAGCGCTCATTTCTCAGGCCGCACTGACGGTTCAGTGCAAGGATAGAGTGCCGCCGACCGACCCCAACACCCAAATTCTCTCGGGCCCTTCTCCTCCTTGTCCAGGAGACTATGAGACAAATTGCTGAAACCCCACTTTATGTGTCCAGACAGCCATCATCCTGTCATGGGGTTTGTTACTAGATGAGAAAATCCACTTTTGTTGCAAAAATCTAGTGAAACTGGTGAAATTGAGAAGTAAGGCAATGCTTCAGAATAAACTGGTTCACACTAGTGACTTGTCAAACCTTTGGCCACTTGGACCAGGCATATTTTATGTCCTTCTCTGGGGGCCCCCCCAAGGGAGCCGCCACTTGCAAGGAAAATTCCTTGATGGTTTCAGACTCACAGGTGACTGGAGCCCAACCCACAGACCACTCAGAAGACCACACTGCAAGAGCCACTTCCCCAAAGGTAACCTCAGCAGACGCCAGGACCTTCCACATTCTCTGTGGTTTGGAAGGAAGCTTCCTCTGGCCTCCCGCAGGTCAAGGCAATGGGCGGGGCAGCAGGTGCCGGCCCTTCCCAGATGGCTCAGAGGGCGGAGCCTCTTCAAAGCCCAGCCGGGGGCGGGGACCAATCTGGCAAGGCGGTCCCTGAGCCCCCTGTTCTATGAAGCTTCTAGCCCAGCCCCAGGAACTAAAGAAAGCAATCGGTTTCCACCAAGCACCTGCTATCTCCTTCCGCCCTCCGAACAGCTTCCGTTTTCCACAGAAGAGGGGCTCAGCGAGGGAAAGTGACTTTTTTAAGCTCATCCAGCTAGAAAGCACCAGATGCTCACCGTAACCCAGGTCTCTGGTGGCAGAGCCCAGCTCCCGTCCCTGTACCACACTGCCTCTTGGCAAGACTATCCTAGCCGGCCAATTCTCCGAACCCAGCCATTCTGCCTGCTGTGCGGTTCTGGGTTTCCCCGGCAAGAGGTCCATCAGGCATGGAGCTGGGCTCTGGAGGAGGACGTCGGGACTCTGAGAGGTAGCCTGCCCACACTGGAAACGTCACCAGCAGACGACACAGGACTTCTCAACGGAGTGAAGCCAGCCGCATCCCCCAGGTGGTCAAGCTGCCTGCTCCGCCAGCACCCTGGCCGAGCTCAGCAGGTGGCTCCATTGTCCCCTACCTGCTCAGAATAGAACCCTGGAGGTCTCTGATGCCTCACTCCTGCACTCCACATCCCACCCATCACCGTCGTGTCCCCAGCTCCTAGAACAGCACCTGGCACACCGCAGGTCACACTGATGGATGATGAATTGGGCCAGTCCCATCCTGGCCCTAATGTGATCCTTCCCTGATGTGCCCCAGACCCTGGGGTCTCGGATTCACCGTCCGCTTTTGGAGGTCCTTAGTCCGGAAGCCACCGACCCCGGGGTCAGGGGACACTGTGTCTGCGCCTTTCAGGACGGGGCAGTGGGTTCCATGCTGCATCCAGGGACGAGGCGTCCGGTGCCTGTCAGGCCCTCCAAGCGTCCCACCCGTGCAGGTGTACCCACAGTCATGCTGTGAGGCTTCTGGAGGCTGGGCTATCCCTCCGCTCTCCCTCTGGCGTCTCAGGTGCCTCCCGGGCCTCTCTGCAGACTCCCCGGGTCCGCGCATGTGTCGGAGTCTGCGAGTCTCTGCGCAGGCGTCTCTTCCTTCTTTGACGTTTATCAAGCCGTGCCAGGTGCTGTCTCAAGTGTTTACGTTTTTCCTCATGTGAGCCTCACAACTCTATGAGGCAGGCATCGCTGAAGTCATTGGTTAAGAAAAGTTAAGCAAAGAGGCCCAGAGAGTTAGGTGACTTGCCCAAGGTCACACAGCCTGGAAAGGCGGAGACCAGCCTGAAGCGGCTTGCAGAGTCCTTAGCTACTGCGGTAGGCAGCTGGGGCTGACTCCATGTCTGCCGTGCACGGAGGGGGGCTTATATCTGTGTTTCTGAGTGTCACAGCGCTGTTGTGTATGTGTGCGTTGTCTGTCTCTACGTGTCACCTCTCGGTGCGACTCTGTATGTGTGTGTGTCTGAGGGTTGCTGTCTCTGAGTGTGTGTCTGTGTGTTCTTGGGTCTGAGGGATGGCTGTCGCAGTCCCTGAGCGCGCGGCATTCAGGGTGTGTCTGTCGCCTGCGGGCGGCGCAGGAGGCTCGGACTACAAGTCCCGGCAGCCCGCGCGCGGGGCGGACGTGGGCCCGCAGTGGGCCGGGCGGGGCTTGGCTGCGCGCACACCCCGACTGCGGCACCTTCTCCGCCGCGCCAGCCGCCGGCTCCTGCAGGTGCCCCGAGTCACCTCGCGACCCCCAGCCTTCCGCCCCACGCCCCCAGCCTCCCGCCTCGCTCCCCCGCCGCGGGGCATCGCGAGCCCGGGCCCGGGCCACGGGCCGCAGCGCCGGGGCCGGCGATGAGCGCGAGGAGCCGGCATGAGCGCAGGTGAGTGCGCAGCTCGGGCCGCCCGGAATCGGGCGCGGTCCCTGGGCCTCGCGTCTTCGCGCCACGCGACACCCCCACCACAGGCTCGCTGGCCAGGGGAACAACCCTCGGGGGCGTGCTCGGGCCCGTCCCCGCCTCCGTCTGGGTGAGTAGGCACAGGGCCGTTCCCAGAGAGGCCAGGAACCCCGGGGATGGCGGCGCGCGGAACCGTCCCCTCCCCGCCCTCCTGCAGCCCTGGGTGCTATGCAGGAGGGTGATTGGAAGTCTGCGGGGAAGGGGCGCGGGGAGATGCCCCACGCCCACTGGACTCCTTCCTGCAGTGACAGATGTCCAGGTCAGGGAAGAGTCGTGGAAGCCGCTGCATCTGGGGCCTCTGACTAGTTATTCCTCTTTAATGAATGAATGAATGAATGGGGGTTGGAGAAGCCAGGGCTCCCGCATCCTTGAGTCAGAGTGTCCTAGACGCAAATGCCACTCCTGATCTCCTGCCTCAGGCCCCCCAGAGGAAGCCTGGCAACACCCAGGTCTGAGGACCACACCCTGCATGTTACCCAGTCCCGACAATGGGTCCCAAGCCCACCCTTTTCGGAATCTAAGTCCCACCTGCTGCAAATGGCGCCAGGAGACCTCTCTTCTCCAGGAGGGTCTCATCTCCACGGCAGTCACTCAGACCCCAGACCTCAGCAAAGGGCCCACCAACGGTTGAGCATTGTCTACAGAGGCAGACCCCTCAGTTCTGGTCTCTCCCTCCCGATCTTCCACCTCTCTTCCCCCAACCCATACGGAAGCTCAGTGTGCACCCTGGTGAGGAAGGGGGAAGCTGAGGACAGAGGCCCTCTGGACTTCAGATCTAAAGCTCAGGTTACTACTAGAGGGTTGTTCCTGACCCCCCCCCCCCCACCCACCCAGCCAGGCAGAGGAGAGGAGCCTCTGGCTGCAGGGGGAGCACGGCAGGGGAGAAGGCAGCCCTGCCGCCCTGGTCCACTGCCAGGTCAGCAGCAGGAAGCTGGGCTTCCGCAGGAAACAAGAGGTTCTCAGATGGCTTTGACTGCAGCCCCTCCCCTCTGCAGTTGAGTCAGGGGAGGTTCAAGTCTCGCCTGGACCACCTGCAGCTGTGTGACCCTGGACATATTAACCTCTCTGTGCCTCCTGGTAAATGGGATCCACATCCATACTTTTCACGGGGTGACCGTGACGACGAACTAAGGGCTGTGTTCATTCTGACCCACTCACTTCCAGCTTCTCCCCTTTCCAGCTGTATGACTATGGGCCAGGTACTTTGAAGTTCCGGCAGTTTCCCCTACTGTAAAGTGAGCTGATAATAGTCCCTCCCTCCCAGGGTGATGGGTGACCAGTCCCTTCACTCAGAAGAGCAGTACAGTCGTTGCGAAAAGTATTCTCCCACACAGCCTGCTCGGGGCCAGCCTGAGCCGCTGTTCCTGAAAGATCAGACGGGCCCTGACCTTCCTGTGCCATCCCCCCGGGAGACTGAAATGGGACTGGAGACAAACCAGCACTTCCGAGTGTTTGGACAGGGGTCGTCCCTCAGGAGAGAGAGCGGGCTGGGCTTTGACCTTGCGGGGAGACTAGAGTTTTCCACAGACGTGACATCCTTCTTCAAGCCCCTCTTTTCTCCTTCCTCCCAAGGTGGACTTGGGAGAGCGTGCTCCCCGAGGAAATGAGGGGTGTGTGTAATAGGCAGCAGAACACTCTTCCCAAAGGGACATTGTTGGGATCGCGGGGGAGGCGAGCGAGGGTGACACAAGGTGACCTCTGGCAGGGCCCTTCCCGAAGAGGCTCTCCCCTCTGCATCTGGCCGCTGACTGACCAGAGGCAGGGTCGTTCTGGGAGCGAGGTGTGCAGGCGTGCTTGCATTGGCTCATTCAGTAAATGGTTTCCCAAGACCTGGCCGCCTGCCAGGCGCTGTGGGCAGGATGGGGATGCCCGATCCGGCCGGATGGCATGGTGGCTGTCGGTAGATGTGGCTGAGGCCGGCCGCGAGGGCTTTGGAGCAACACCCTTTCCAGCTGCTAGACAAGTTGGGGGGCCAACTGCCTCTCCAAGACTCATTCTTCTCACCTATAAAATGGGATGAATTGCAGGGTGGTCGCAGATCAGCACGAGCGAAGCGACCTGCTCCGGGGGGCCCAGCAGGCCACGCGGGCTTCTTCCCCACGCCCAGCCCAGCAGCGAGCCGGGGAGAAGCGGTCGAGTGTGCACAGGGGAGTAGGGGCACGGCGGTGGACTCGGACAGGCTGATGGGAACGCAGAGGAGAGCCTGAGAAATGGGTCAGAGCTGAGCCACACCTCTTTGGCAGGGAAGCTGGCAGCCGCCCGTGAAATAGGCCCACGCCTCGGGAACGTCCGCCTCCCCCCGGGGCGGCCGCCGCTCGCACTTCCTCGTGTGCCAGCTGCTCACAGCTCTGCTCCTAGCAAGGGGAAACGGAAACCCAGAAAGGTTAAGGCACTTGCCTCCCCAAACACAGCTTGCCTCTAAGACAACCAGGGGCCCAGCAAAGAAGCCGTGAAGATAGGGGTGCAGTGGTTAGGAGCGTGGACCCGAGAGAGAGCCAGACCGCCTCGATCTGGATCCCACCACTCTCTGGCCCCTGGGTCCCCGGCTTCACCTCTCCCGGCCTCAGTTTCCCAATCTGTGCAATAGGGATACAAGTAGTACCCTCTTCATAGAGTGGGGGTGAGGAATAAGTGAGGTGACGTATTGAAGCCCCTGGAACAGTGCCGGGCCTGTGTCAACCCCTGAGAACCCCGAGGTGCTCCTTCCCTTACTCCACGGAAACCCCCAAGACCAGCCCTCGGGGCCAAAACACGAGCCACCATGCCCCGCTCGCGGAGCACGAGGAGGACTCTGGCGAAAAGGACAGCTGGGACTCCAGTAGCAACTGGGTCATCGCAAGAGAGGCCTGTGGCTTTTTGGTGGCCAAGGACCTGAGAACGCAGCTTGCCAGGCTGTGTCGCTTGCCCTGAAGGCCCACTGCTCTGCCGCCCAGGCCAGGAGCCGGAGCGAGTCACCCCCTCCCCGGCCCCCGCAGCTGGCAGAGGGCCCTCCGCTGGGTGTTGTCTGCGGGCCGCTGTCAGGAAGGGAAGGAAATGCTTCCCTGACAAGCCTCACTCACAAGCCGGACGGGGCCGGGACCCGAGAGTGAGAGGAGACGGGGTTGGGGTCTGTCGGAGCCCCAGGGAAGAAGGCTGACCTGGCCTCCTGCCGCTCCTGCTGCCGGCCAGGGACCCCCGTGGTCGTCGGCTCCAGGCCGTGTGTGTGTGTGTGTGTGTGTGTGTGTGTGTGTGTGTGTGTGTCCGGCCTCTTCCCGGAGCTGGTGGCTGTATTTGTTCTCTGAGTCAGCCGAGGGGACGGGGACGGCCCGGCCGGAGGTGCAGCTTGGGCTGTTGAGTCGTGGGGTTCAGAGAGGCCTGGGGAGGTGAGAGGCCTGGGGAGGTGAGGCTCGGAGCCCCGGGAGCCCCTAAAGCACAGGATCCAGCTCCGACGTCCTGGCCCCAGCATTTACGGGGGGTGGGGTCTTTGTCTCCCTGAGCCTCAGTTCCCTCATTGGTGAAATGAGAGAAAGGAGTCCCCCTCCTCGCCTCCCTGGCAGGTTGAATGAGCTCATTCATCTGGAGGCCGAGAGTGGGTCTTGTCACTGGCAAGTGCTTAATGGCCGTTGGCGGCTCTGATTACGGTCATTACCATTGTAATTATGGTCCCCATCGGTAGATACAGGGGCTAGGGGAGGAGGGCACAGACTCTGCCTAGTCTGGTGGGGGCACGAGGCCCCCGTCCCCGGGCGTTCTCGGGTCGTGCAGCAGAGTTGGCTAAAACCCACGCTGGGCTCAGCCGGCCTGGACCCTGATGCGACCGCGTCCTTGCTGTGTGAGCTTGGCCAAGTTGCTTAACCTCTCTGAGCCTCATTTTCTTCTGTGAAAAGAGGATAATAATGGAGCTCATGCGGCAGGGTTCGTGTGTGAAGCGTGTTTCAAAGAGCCGGGAGCAGAGCCCACACACAGTGGGCTTTTGAGAGTGTTCTGAAAGCTGCGGGAAGCCCACGTGTTTGAGGACAGCAGCTGGGGGGTTGGGGAAGGTGTGACAGTGGCAGCGGCCTGGGATGCTCTGGGCTCGTTGGTGGAAACTTTTAGGTCAGGGCCCTGGCTGGGGAGGGGAAAGGGCAGGAGCTCAGAAATCTGCAGCCTGCCCCCACCCGCCCGGCGTGCCCATCGCTCTAAGTGAAGCCAGAGGCTCCTGTGAAGCCAGCAGGTGCCCAGCACTGCTCCTGTCGCTCCGGAAGGTCTGGGGATGGCACCTGCGAGGTTCAGCCCCACCAAAGCTGCCCAACGGCGGGAACAGTGAGCCCAGGCCCTCCACAGCCCCAGCCCGCTTGCTGTCCACCTGCCCTGCCAGGACCTCCCTCTGCCGTAGGGGAGACAGGAGGAAACAGTTTCTGCAGTAGAGCCTCAGTTTTCCGATCTGTACAATGGGGGTGATAGTCAGCCCTTCCCCGCAGAGGGTTAAGTAAGGAACCCTGGTACGTGCTCAGCTGGGACATACAGCTTCTGTCCTCTGCTCCCCCCTCCTCCCTGCCCTCCCTCCCCCCTCACACTGGGTGAGCTCCTCCTTCCCCCTCCCCCATCCCACCTTCAGAGTGGGGGCCTCTTTCCTGGCTGCTGTCAAAGGCAGACCTGACATCTCCTCAGTCCAGACTCGCCTTCTCAGCATCTCCTCGCTGCCAGGACTCTGCTGGGCACCAGAGTTGAACAAGGATAAGCAGCCCAAATCTGTGCCCTCCAGGTGGGGCCTGGATGCAAAAGTGGGACCCAGAGCTCCCGGGAGGCAGATAGCTGGATGGGTGAGGGCTGCGGAAGTTCAGGGCGCTCACCAGGCCCTGTCCCCCCATTCTGGGCCCCCACCCAGCCAGGGATAAGCAGACACACAAGGGAACAAGACCCTGGGAGCGAGACCCCCGGAACGATCAGACAACAGACCGTGAAACCTTGAGCCATTGGGTCCGTCAGGCCTGTTTATAAAGTTGCGATGCCTTTTTTTTTTTTTTTTAAGATTTTATTTATTTATTTAAGAGAGAGAGCAAGCGAGAGCTGGGAGCACAAGCAGGGGGAGGGGCAGAGAAGCAGACTCCCCGCTGAGCAGGGATTTCAATATCCTGGGATCCAGACCTGAGCGGAAGGCAGATGCTTAACCAAATGAGCCACCCAGGCACCCCTAGCGATGCTTTTCTTCTTTTTACTTCAAGTCTTTCCTTGGTCGCGCCAGCATTAGCAGAAATACAAAGGTCATGGTTGGCCATCTAAAATATCCCGTGGTCTTCTCGCTTGCCATAGTGTCCCTCTCGCAAGTGTAAGCCCGTAATGACAGATGAGGACCCCTTTCCTGGCCACGACCTCATTCTAAAGCATAGCTCCAGCAGCAAGCTGGGGTCTCCAGTCTTCAGAATCAGGCACCACCAGGAAACATGGGGGCAACCAGGTCCCAAGGTGGTTGTGTCCCATTGCGGCCATGGTCCCAGGATCCTCGCTCAACCAGAAAGTGCCACTTTGGTTCCTGCTAGAACCTTCATCTCACACAGCTGCAAATACCATTGTCTTGAATAGTCTTATTGTCCCTTTCCTGTGTTCTTCAGCATCAAAGGTTTGACAGCTTTTGGTCCCGGGAGCGACACCTGAAGCTTTTCAGGGCGAGGACCCAAAGCACTGCAAGGATCTGTGCCACCTGCCGCTGCATTTTTCCAGTTGGTGTGTCCAACCCACTCCCATCTGCCCCTCCGTGCTGGTCCTTGGGCTCGGCATGCTAGCTCTCAAAAGCTCCACTATAGTAACTGTAGGCGAGGCCCCATCAATGGAACATTTGTGCTGGCCTCTGGAAACATGTCAGGTTTTTTTGTTTGAAAGAGAAAGAGTGAATGCGGGGGTGGGGGGTAGGGCAGAGGGAGAGAGAGACAGTCCCAAGCAGATTCCACGCCCAGCACGGAGCCCAACTCAGGGCTCAATCCCATGACCCTGAGATCATGACTGAAGCCGAAATCAGGAATTGGATGCTCAACTAGCCGAACCACCTAGGCGCCCTGTGTGTCAGATTAAATAAAGCACTCGTCTGTACCTGAGAAATGGCAGACACAGTGGGGACTGTCTTTTCCCCAAATGTTACAGGACAGTTACAGCAAATAGGACAGCAAACGTCCAGGAGAACAGACCCTTCGGCTCCTCCTTGACCACAGCGGCTGCACGGAAGCCACAGCAGCTTTGATACGGGGCCACGATGCTAATTTTGTTTGAAGATATGAGAGAGGGAGCAGTGCCCCTCCCAATGACTTCTCTCCTTTGTGCCCACAGACAGCAGCCCTCTCGTGGGCAGCACGCCCGCCGGCTATGGGACCCTGACGATAGAGACATCTGTAGATCCCCTCAGCTCCTCAGTTTCATCCGTGGTAGGTGGGCCCCAAACCCCGGCGCCCAGCTCCTCCGCCGGCCCCGCCCCACCCCGCCCCGCTCCTCCCCGGCCCCGCCCCCACTCCGCTCTGCTCCTCCTTGGCCCCGCCCCACTCCGCTCTGCTCCTCCCCGCCTCACCGGCCCGCGGGACCCAGAGCCTGTCTGTCGCCCCTGCAGAGGCTCAGCGGTTACTGTGGCAGTCCATGGAGGGTCATAGGCTATCACATCGTGGTCTGGATGATGGCGGGGATCCCTTTGCTGCTCTTCCGCTGGAAGCCGGTGTGGGGGGTGCGGCTGCGGCTCCGGCCCTGCAACCTGGCCCGCGCAGAAACACTCGTCATCGAAATAAGAGACAAAGAGGTGAGGCAGCCTAATGCTGGAGAGGGTGGCTCCGGGGCAGCATCCGGCAGCATCCAGACCCCAGCAGGGTCTGGGGGGGTGGGGATCAGGTGTGGAGTCTCAGCCCCATCTGGCCACTGATTTTCTGTGGGACCGCTCACAGGCTGTCATCTCTGGACCTCTGCTTTCTCATCCGAGCAGTGGGTGGAAGGGGCAGGAGGGTGGCTCCTGAGGGGGTCATCTATGTCCCTGATCCCTGGCTCGACCAGCAGCGGCCACCGGGCGGCAGGGTGGGACCCGGGAGGGGAGGAATCTCTCCTGGTACCAAGTCCACTGGTCTGTTCCAGGATAATTCGTGGCAGCTGTACACTGTGCAGGTGCAGACGGAGGCCATCAGTGAGGGCAGGTGAGGCAGCCCCATCACCTCTCCCAGAAGCCCCTTGCTCCCCACTCGCCCGGTCCACAAGTGCTCTGAACAAAGGCAGCAGTGCCTCCCACCCCGGCGTGGGGGACTGCGGCTCTGGGGGGTGGGGAGGTGCTGGATCAGCTTCCCGAGTTCCCCAAGCACCCCCACACCCCTCCCAGCCTGGAGCTGCCAGCACAGGGCCCAGAGGACGGCCGGAGCCAGGCGGCGGTGGGCACAGTACCAGAGGGTGCGTGGAAGGACACCGCCCAGTTCTGCAGGATCGAAGAGGCAGTGAGTGGACAGCTGGGTTCTGGACAAGTCCTTAACCCTCCCCGGGCCTCAGTTTCACGCTCTGTACAATGGGAGGGGTGGACGCCACATTCCCCGGGCACCTCCGGTTCCATTGTCCCCAATGACCCCAGTGTCCATGATGCTTGGCCGACCACCTTAACACCCCCAAACCTCCCTGCCTCCTTCCTGTGACTCTGGCCTCTTCCCCGCTCTGCCCTCTGCCCCCGTCCTCCTGCAGCCGAATTCAGCCTCTTCTCTCTCCCCTCCAGCAGCGGACTCTGCGGTACTACCTCTTCCGAGGTCAGCGCTACGTCTGGATCGAGAACCAGCAGGCCTTCTGCCAAGTCAGGTAGGGGTCAGGGCCATGGCCCGGCGTGGGCTCCCCGCTCAGCTGTGTGCCTTGGTCCCCTGCGACGCGAGCCAGTCACTGAGCCGCCCCAGGCCCCGGGGTCTCTGTCTGTAACCAGGGCAATCGGGCTATTTTGAGGGGGAAGTACGTAAGCTTGGCCCAAAGTTTGGCTCAGCCTTAGGCTGAGGTGAAAACGCTGAATCAGACCTCAGACTCTGGACTCGGACCATCCGTCTGGGGCCTCGTCCCTCCTCTGCCTCCTCCTAAGTGCTTGTTAGACGGAGCCGCATCTGCAGAGGTGGGTGCCAACGGGACATGGGGATGGCACCAGCCACGTGCTTTGTGTGGCCTCTCACCCCACCGGAGCCCTGCATGGCAGGTGCTGTCACCATCCCCGCTCTGCAGATGAGACAGCAGGCACAGAGAGGTTAAGTCACTTACGGAAGGCATCAGCGTTGGAAAGAATTCTCAATAACTGTGATCCATGTCGCTCTTCATTATTCTCACCGTTGCTCAGTGTTCTTTCTCGGCGAAGTGGTTGGGGGCCCGATGAGAGGAACAGGAGGTTAAGCCCAGAGTCAGTGAGGGACTTGCCCCCTCCCAGGAGCTCAGTGGGCCAGAAGGGGCCTGGAGCCCCGAGTCCCATGGGGCGGGGGGGGGGGGCAGTGCTCAGGCCCCGTCGCCCACGTGAGTTACCCCCTGCCCCGCGACCCCCCCAGCCTGCTGGACCATGGCCGCACCTGCAACGACGTCCACCGCTCCTGCTCCGGCCTCAGCCTCCAGGACCAAACCGTGAGGTGGGCACCGCCCCGCACGCGTGGTCTTCCGGTCCCCTGCCTTCTCCGGGCCTCGGTTTCCCTGGCTGTAAGACGAGGAGCTCTGTCGCCCTTGGAGGGTCCGGCTGCCGCTGCCTCCTCCATCTCTTCGCCCGGCCGCTTCTCTTTACAGGAAGACCATCTACGGCCCCAACGTGATCAGCGTGCCGGTCAAGTCCTATCCCCAGCTGCTGGTGGACGAGGTAGGGGTGGCCCTGGGCCTCGCCCCAGCTCTGGCCTGGCTTGGCGGTGTGACCTTGGCTGGGGGCGTGCCATCTTAAGGTCCCTTGTAGGGACAGACCGGAGCAGCTGTCCCCTCCTCCACGGGGGAGGGTCACCTCAGACCCAGCCCCGTCCACTCAGGGTGAGGAATGGGAGGCTGGGGTCCAGGTTGGGGCTGGGAGCAGAGGCCGGGAGGCCAGGCCAGAGCCCGAGCCTTGCTGCCCCTGAGCCGCCTTGACCCTCTGGCAGCCACACGAGCAGGGGCACTCGGTTCACCCGCAAAGCTCCCAACCTTCAGAGGGGTGATGTCCTAGGGGACACAGGGGAGCCGGTGAGGCGGACGCCCTAAAGGACACTGAGCATCCCAGCTCTCTGAGCCGGAGGGAGACAGGCTCCTGGAGTCGGGCCTGATGGGAACCCCAGGCAGCCCCTGGGGCGCTGCGTGGTTCGGTGCCAGTGACCTGAGCCTTCCTTGCCTCGGCGCCCTCATGTGCGAAATGGAACTTGGAGTTGTCATCACCACTGGATGACCCTTAGAGGATGGGCGTGGCGGGGGCCTGGCATCTAAATGCCTGTGTCCTCTTTCGAGCCAAGAAGCCGGAGGCTCCAGGGATGTCTGGAGGGGCTGAGCCGCCCCGCGGACGCGGACCCTGATGCTGCCTCCCCGCCCCTCCCCCAGGCACTGAACCCCTACTATGGGTTCCAGGCCTTCAGCATCGGGCTGTGGCTGGCCGATCACTACTACTCCTACGCCCTGTGCATCTTCCTCATCTCCACCGCCTCCATCTGCCTGGCGCTCTACAAGACCAGAAAGGTGGGTGGGGGGCCGGGCGGGGCCGGCAGGTCCCCCAGGGGGCCGCGGCCCCCCTACTCCCCATGTGCCCCCCCCTTGCCCACAGCAAAGCCAGACCCTGAGGGACATGGTGCGACTGTCGGCGCGGGTGTGCGTGTGCCGGCCCGGGGGAGGTGAGAGCGAGGGACGGGGGGAGGGGAGGGGGGCTCGAGGAGGGGGCTGGGGGTGCCCTGGGCCGCGCTGAGGCCCCCGCTTGCCTGCAGAGAAGGAATGGGTGGACTGCAGCGAGCTGGTGCCGGGAGACTGCCTGGTGCTGCCCCAGGAAGGCGGGCTGGTGCCCTGCGACGCGGCCCTGGTGGCCGGCGAGTGCGTGGTCAACGAGAGCTCCCTGACAGGTCAGCTGCCCCGGCCTCCCTCCCCTCCCCCCTTCCCTGCCGCCAGGCCCCTCCGCAGCAGCACTTTGAGGTTCTTCTCCCCCTTTTGCCCTCGGGTGACAATCCTGGGTTGGTGACAATCCTGGGTTGGTGACAATCCTGGATTGCTAATCCTACACCCCTCAGGCGCTCAAGGCTTCCGAGAGGTTGAGCGCCCCCGCCTGCCGTCTGTGTATTGCTTTGAGTTATACAAATAATACCACCTGGTACAAAATAATTCCAACAGAGTGAGGCCGTCTTCCCCGCGCCCGCTCCCCCGGCTGGGTGCAGACGCGCGCGCACACACCGTCGGGCTCCCCCGGTACCCAGCTGGCACACCTCCTTCCCGGATTGTCTGGTTGGGTCTTTATGTCTTCTGCCCTGAGCCTCAGTGCCCCCTCTGTAAAATGGGCGCAGCGATTTCTGCACGTGTGGTTACGAGAGTGAAGCATCTGGGTGGTGGGGAGGGGTGGCGTGGAGGCCCCCCCTCACGGGCTTCCTACCATGTCCCTCCCAGGGGAGAGCGTCCCGGTACTAAAGACGGCCCTGCCGGACGGGCCCACGCCCTACTGCCCAGAAACCCACCGGCGGCACACGCTCTTCTGTGGGACCCTGGTCCTGCAGGCGCGGGCGTTCGTTGGACCCCACGTCCTGGCAGTGGTGACTCGGACAGGTAGGCGTCAGGGAAGCAGGGAGGGACGCCAGGCTCAGGACCCCGGGCAGGGCGGGAGGTTGGCTGGAGGAGGTGGGCAGGGATGTGGCCAGTAAGCGGGAGCCCACCCCTTAGGAAGGCAGCCGACCTACACAACTCTGGCAGGTTCTTGTCACGTGGGAATGGGACCTAATGTCCCCCGGTCTGAGTGTTTCAGCAGAAAACACGCATATCCGGATTTTAAGTGAAACTGCCCACTTTATAACTTCCACTCATTCCATTTTCACTAACCCCTGTGAGGGCTGGGCAAGGCCTCTGGGCCATCACGAGTCACCCCAACCTGGATGATTTCTCATCCCAGGAGCAGCGACTCACAACCCTCAGGTGCTGTGGGGTAGGGCAGGGGCTGGGAGGGCCTGTCCTGACCCTCCCCCTTCCCCCTCCACCCCCTGGCTTCTCCCAGGGTTCTGCACAGCAAAAGGGGGCCTGGTGAGCTCCATCTTGCACCCCCGGCCCATCAACTTCAAGTTCTACAAACACAGCATGAAGTTCGTGGCTGCCCTCTCCGTCCTGGGTGAGGGACCCCCTGCATGCCCCTCGGCTGGCCCCGCCCCCCCGCAGCCCCGCCCCCCCATCCCCGCTGAGTCACCTGTTGTCTCCCTAGCTCTCCTGGGCACCATCTACAGCATCTTCATCCTCCACCGCAACAAGGTGAGCCTCGGGGCTCCGGGGGTGAGGGGGTGGGGGTTGTTACGGGGAGGCCTGGCCCTTGGCGCTCACGGTGGCTCCTGCCAGGTGCCGCTAAATGAGATCGTGATCCGGGCTCTGGACCTGGTGACGGTGGTGGTGCCACCCGCCCTGCCAGCCGCCATGACCGTGTGCACGCTCTACGCCCAGAGCCGGCTCCGGAGTCAGGGCGTCTTCTGTATCCACCCGCTGCGCATCAACCTGGGGGGCAAGCTCCAGCTGGTGTGTTTTGACAAGGTGGGGGCCGCAGGGCGGGGGCCCCGGGCACCACCACAGCCAGCCCCCTACACCTGCAGCCCTCAGTCGGCAGCCTAGGTGAGGGCCGAGGGCCGGCTCCGTGCCAGATCCGGTCCTGGTGCGGAGACGCTGGAGGCCCCGCCCCCACCCCGCCCCACCGTGCTCCCACGCACACGCACACGCGGCTCAGTCCGCACACCCGGCTCAGTCCACTCCGGCTCACGGTCTAGCAGGCTAAGGGTCTGAGGTCATTTAGTCGCTCCCTGGCACTCCCTGAGCACCGAGACCCAGCAGAGACCCCCAGGGTGATGGCCCCCACCAGAATGAGTGACTTGCGGGGCACAGGGAGCTGCAGGGGGGTCATGAGTTTGGGGAAGGATGTGAACAGGGCCCCTTGAGGGTGATACGTGGGGGTCGCTCCCTTCCGGAGATGGCGTGAAGGAAGGCTCCTTGTGACCTCGAGGCAGGGGTGGGGGCTGCCCCCAGAGACATGAGGCAGGGCAGGCTGGGGCGGGGGAGCAGTCAGCCTGGCTCCTTGGAGGAACAGACCTGGGGCACAGGGAGCAGTGGGGAAGGGGGGCCGGCGGAGGCGGCCTGGACCCTGGTCAGGCAGAGGCTGGTGAGCCCTGTTGAGGAGTTTGGACCTTAAAGATTGATTGGAAACTCCCACAGGGAGTTTTGAAACAGTGTGGCCAGGCCTTCCTGGCCCCACCTCAAACAAGTGTTGGGGGGTAGCAGAGTGGTTGTGGGTGGAAGCCCGAAGCAGGGGCCTCCTGACCCTGCTGGAGGGGGCCGGAAGACTTCCTGGAGGCAGTGGTGCCAGACAGAGGAGGTGGAGGTTGGGAAGGGCCACCCTGGCAGAGGGACTGCTTCTGGCTCCTGTGCGGGCTCCCGGGCTGGCCCGGCCTGGGGTGTGGGCGCCGAGCGCGGGCACACAGCTCCTCCCGGACTCATCACTGGCCCGCCCCTTGCCCCCTGCAGACGGGCACCCTCACGGAGGACGGCTTGGATGTGATGGGTGTGGTGCCCCGAAAAGGGCAGGCCTTCCTGCCTCTGGTCGCAGAGCCCCGCCGCCTGCCCGTGGGGCCCCTGCTCCGAGCGCTGGCCACCTGCCACGCCCTCAGCCGGCTCCAGGACACCCCTGTGGGCGACCCCATGGACCTCAAGATGGTGGAATCGACGGGCTGGGTGAGGAGGCCGAGCAGGTCGGCCCCTGCCTCTGGGCAGCTGGGCTCCCGCCGACCCCTCCTGGTCTTCATTCCAGGACTTCGGGTGGTGTCCGTTGTGCCACCGTCATTAATAATAATGGCCGGGGCCACGTGGGAGGGAGCACCCGCTTGGTGCCAGGCTCCACGGCGCAGGCCTTGGCTCGTGTTCCCCCTGTAGCCCAGGAGGGAGGCTTCCAAACCTGCCCCACAGGGAGGAAGCGGAGGCTGAGGGAGATTTGGAATAACTCGTCCAAGGTCCCCCTGCAAAGTGGCAAAGCCAGGGTTTGAACTGGGGCCCATCCGACTCCACAGCCCGTGTTCGTGACTTCCATCCGCTCTCCCATGAAGGCAGGCTTCGGGGAGGCTAACTTGACTCTCCTGCCTCCTCCCTCGGGGGGCCCACCCGCCGCGGCCCTGGGAGGCCAACCTTCCCTGCCTGCCTCCCAGGTGCTGGAGGAGGGGCCGGCTGCTGACTCGGCGTTCGGGACGCAGGTCTTGGCGGTGATGAGACCCCCACTCCAGGAGGCCCAGCTGCAGGGCACGGTGAGTGGCGGCGGGGTGCAGGGTGGGAGGGGCGGGCTCCCCGGGCCGGCCCTTCAGCTGCCCCCTCATCCCCGCAGGAGGAGCCCCCGGTGCCCGTCGGCATCCTCAGCCGCTTCCCCTTCTCGTCAGCCCTGCAGCGCATGAACGTGGTGGTGGCGTGGCCCGGAGCCGCGCAGCCCGAGGCCTACGTCAAGGGCTCCCCTGAGCTGGTGGCAGGCCTCTGCAAGCCCGAGACAGGTGAAGGGGACAGGCCGCCGCCGCCCAGAAGGGGGTGGGTCCCCAGCTCCTTGTCCCGGTAACACCTCTCCCCGGCAGTGCCTCCGGACTTCGCCCAGAGGCTGCAGAGCTACACGGCCGCCGGCTATCGCGTGGTGGCCCTCGCCAGCAAGCTGCTGCCCGTGGCGCCCAGCCTGGAGGCCGCTCAGCAGCTAACCAGGTGGGCTGTCCCCTCCGCCCCAGGGACTGGGCCTCGGGCCCTGATGCGGGCAGAGGGGGGCTCTCTGTCCTCTGTCGGCAGAGCCCTGGGACGGGGATGGGGGCCTGGGCCACTGCGTGACCTCTCACCCGGGTCTGGCCACCCTCCAGGGACGCGGTGGAGCGGGAGCTGAGCCTCCTGGGGCTGCTGGTCATGAGGAACCTGCTGAAGCCGCAGACCACAGCGGTCATCCAGGCCCTGCGGAGGACCCGCATCCGCACCGTCATGGTGACAGGTGCCCAGGGGCCACGGGCTGGCTTGGGAGGGCGGCGGCCCGCCCACCATCGTGGACCGAGGCACCCCTCCTTTTCGGGCCCCTGCCTCAGGCCAGGTCCTTTTCAGACGTCTCATGGGTCTTCACGGGATCCCTCCCAAGTGGCCCTTGTCCCCGCACTTGACAGATGAGGACGGTGAGGCCCCGGGGAGTAGAATGACCTCCAGGCGGCTCCCCGGGTGGTGCTTAGCAGCCTGGGTTCCAGCCCATGCGCCTGCTTTCGGCTTCTCCATGTTCCAGCGCCCCCTATGGGAAATGGGGGGAATAATGTCACCCTGGAAAGTGGTGACAGGGCAACGCCAAGGAGCTAGATCTGTGTCCTTCCACTTGTCCTCCCCACTCTTGTGTGTGCGCACACGCTTTCCAGAAAGTCTTGCAGCAGGAAGTAGTACATGTGGGACATTGGCCCTGATCCCCACTTTCCCCTAAGTCCTTCGATGCCTGGTTTTATGGGTGAGGAAGAGCTTACCCAACCAGTCATGGCAGACAGCATGTCTGGCCTCAGTTTTCCCATCTGTAAGTGTGGGGGTGAGAATGGCCCCCCCCATGGCAGCTGGGCCCCGACCTTGCCCCCACGCCCCTAGGGGACAACCTGCAGACTGCAGTCACGGTGGCCCAGGGCTGCGGCATGGTGGGCCCCCGGGAGCGTCTGCTTATCATCCACGCCACCCCCCCGGAGCGAGGCCGGCCCGCCTCCCTCGAGCTCCTGCCGTTGGAACCGTCCGCAGCTGTGAACGGGGCTAAGGTGAGGCCGGGCTGGGGTTCTGGCCACACACACCCCCGCCGACCCTGGCCCCGGCTCTCCAGGGTGGGCAGGGAAGCTGAGCTGAGCTTCCTGCGCCCCCAGGATCCTGAGCAGGCCGCCAGCTCCCCCATGGAGCCGGACCCCGGATCCAGCCACCTGGCCCTCAGCGGGTCCACCTTCAGTGTCCTTACGAAGCACTTCCCCAAGCTGCTGCCCAAGGTAGGGCTGCGTCCATGCTCCGCTCCCTCCGCGCGGCTCTCTCACCCCCACCCTGCAGCTGCCTCGGCCTCTCCCTCCTCCCTTGCTCTCAGGTCCTGGTCCAGGGCACTGTCTTCGCCCGCATGGCTCCTGAGCAAAAGACCGAGCTGGTGTGTGAGCTGCAGAAACTCCAGTGAGTGCCTGTCGGCGAGGGGCCTGCGGGGGGCTAGCGGGTCCGGGGGGGGGGGGGAGGGTGCACAAGCCCCCGCCTCCCACCACAGGCAGCAGGAGTCGCCGTCACCCTCGGGGAGAACCCCAGCAGGCTCTCCCGGGGCCCCTGCAACATTCCGGGCACCAGGCGGGCTCCAGCCAGGCCCCCCTCTGCGCAGGTACTGCGTGGGCATGTGCGGGGACGGCGCCAACGACTGCGGGGCCCTGAAGGCGGCAGACGTGGGCATCTCGCTGTCCCAGGCCGAGGCCTCGGTGGTCTCGCCCTTCACCTCGAGCATGGCCAGTATCGAGTGTGTGCCCATGGTCATCAGGTGAGGCGGGCAGGGGCCGGCGGGGGGGTGGAGGGTGCCCTCGGGGCCCATCAGCCAGCCCGGGCCCCCTAACGCCCTGACCGCGCACCCAGGGAAGGCCGGTGTTCCCTGGACACGTCGTTCAGCGTCTTCAAGTACATGGCTCTATACAGCCTGACCCAGTTCATCTCCGTCCTGATCCTTTACACGGTGAGTGGGCCACAGCCCGCTGCCTGGAGCGGGCCCAGAGACAGGCCACTCGGCCCCGTGCCTGGGAGCCCAGCAGCTTCTGCAGCGGTTGGTGTGGCCTCAGAGCCCGCTCTGCCACGTTCTAGCCGCGTGGCTTGGACAGTTCCTGAGCCTCAGGTGGCGGCACACGGTAGGCCCTCAGAAACGGGGATGGCCGTCCTGTGCTAACATGTCGTCCCTGTCCACGGGAGCTCCTGTGTGCAGGGGAGACTGAGGCCCAGCCCAGGCAGGGACAGCTAGGGCCGCTGCTCCTTTCCCACTGAGCCACCACCGTTGCCTCGCTCGCCCTGGCGCAGACCTTGGCCGTGCCTATCCCCCTGCTCAGAGGGGACCTTCTAGGCTCTGCTCTGAGCACACGCGGCTCGGCCCCACGGAAAGCAGGCGACGTGGTGGGGCAGTGCAGATCTCGCGCGGGCCTGTGTCCCTGCATCCTCCGGTGACCTGGGGCTCCGCCAGGCAGAGCCTGAGCACCCCCCCAACTGGGAGCTTCCTGGGGGCAGGAGGAATCCATCCCACTTTTAGGTGTCCCAAGGTCACCAGGCATGCCTTCTCCCTCACACTGGAAGGGGGGCTCCCTGAAGGCAGCGCGGCGTCTCCCCCATCAGACCAGGAGTTCCCCAGAGGCAGAAGGGCGCTGCCGGCCCCACCCCCCGCCTTCCCCATCAGACTCCCGAGGGCAGGGCCGGCGCCTCCCTGCCATCTTCCTGTGCCCTCCCTCCCCTGCCGGCAGATCAACACCAACCTGGGGGACGTGCAGTTCCTGGCCATCGACCTGGTCATCACCACCACGGTGGCCGTGCTCATGAGCCGCACGGGGCCGGCGCTGGCACTGGGGCGGGCGCGGCCGCCGGGGGCCCTGCTCAGCGTCCCCGTGCTAAGCAGCCTGCTGCTGCAGGTGACCCTGGTGGCCGGCGTGCAGCTGGGGGGCTACTTCCTGACCGTGGCCCAACCCTGGTGAGTAGGGAAGCCGGCTCCCAGATCCCCTTCCCCATCCCCTGCCCACGTGCTGCTTGATCCCCGGTCTTCGCGCCCCCAGGTTCGTGCCTCTGAACCATACGGTGCCCGCACCAGACAACCTACCTAACTACGAGAACACGGTGGTCTTCTCCCTGTCCAGCTTCCAGTACCTCATCCTGGCCGCAGCCGTGTCCAAGGGGGCACCCTTCCGCCGGCCCCTCTACACCAACGGTGCCGCCACGGGCCAGGCTGGGGGGCTGCGGGAGGGGGCGCTCCCCTCCGGGTATGCGTGGGAGGGGCAGGGGCACCCCGGCCTGATGCACGCCCTCACCCCCAGTGCCCTTCCTGGTGGCCCTGGCGCTCTTGGCCTCCATCCTGGCGGGCCTCCTCCTGGTGCCTGGCCTCCTGCAAGGTCCACTGGCACTGAGGAACATCACCGACACCTGCTTCAAGCTGCTGCTGCTGGGCCTGGTGGCCTTCAACTTCGTGGGGGCCTTCATGCTGGAGGTGGGGCTCCCCCCGGGCTGGGGGGGAGGGGGGCTTCGCGGGTAGGCCGCGGCCGCAGCCACCCCCCTGCACCCTCGCCGTCCTCCGCAGAGCGTGCTGGACCAGTGCCTCCCAGCCTGCCTGCGGTGGCTCCGGCCCAGAAGAGCCTCGAAGAAGCGCTTCAAGCAGCTGGAGCAGGAGCTGGCCGAGCAGCCCTGGCCGCCCCCCGCCGGGCCCGTGAGGTAGTGCAGGCCTCTCGGCCCCCTGGACACTGGACCTCCCTGCCTCTGAGCCACCGCCTGGGACCGCCGGAGGTTGGCAGACGTCACCCTCCTGCCCGAGTCTGCCCGGCCCAGCCCTCCACTGGGGAAGTGCTGTTGTGTCCCCCACTTCAGACACCCCGTGTAGAGACGACAGCCACCAGGCCCCCTCGGGGCCACTGTCAGTGTAGCAAATAAAGTCAAAGTATTTTCCTGGCGCAACCTGTCTTCCCACGTGGTACCACAGATCGGGCCCCCGGCGTGTGTCTGCTCCTGGTCCCCCTGACTTCAGATCACATTGGGCGACCCCTGTCCTCTCGGGGTCTCCGTGTCTTCACATCCGACAGTCATGGTGCTTCCAAGTTGAGCGCGTGCCTTGCGCTCCATTAATCACCTTGTGTCCGTCGTCACTGAGTCCTTACTGAAGAGTCCGTCTCCTCCCCATTTTACAAATACAGAAACCGAGGCTTAGAGGCCACACACGTAGTCAGAGGTGGGGCCAGAGCGCCTGGACTCCAGCATCCACGCTCTTCCGTCCTGTGCCCGTGCCTCTGAGGCTTTTAACGGGGCCCATTCCCTTCGCCCCCCCACGCCCCGCCTCCCAGGACAAGTCGGTGGTCCGGTTCCTCTCTCAGATGAAATCCAGGCTCCGAGCCCACATCTCCCAGCCCGAACCACGTGCCCGGTCCCCCGGGGAAGGGTGGGTGCTTCTGACCTCATCCCACCAGTGGGGCACCGGCCAGGCCCTGCTCTGCAGAGGCAGCTCAGGCATCTGGCCCGTCGCTGCAGGGCCGGAGATGGCAGGAGAGAAGGACTGCTCCCTGCCTTCCGGAAGCCCCTGCCACCCTCCTTAACGGAAGCCCCGGCGCCAAACCTGGCCTGCCCTCGCAGGAGCCGGGTAAATGTGGAATCGAGTGGTGGAGAAGGGGTGTGAGGCGCAAAAAAGCTATTTACACCTCGAGGCGTGTCCACAGACCTGCACCAAGCGCAGCAGCATCAACCAGCGATAGTTCAGGGCGGTAGGTGTTGGGCAAGGGGAGGCTGGAGGACACCGGGAGAGGCCTGGGTTCGAATCCCCCCTCTACCCTTAGCCGACTTACTCATGCATTTATTGGGCAGTCGCGTGCCCGGCACAGGTGCTAGCCCGGTGTACGAGAAACTTGCCCTCTGCACGTGGACAGCTTGTAACCCGGTGGGAGAGGCGAGCAGGGAAGGAGAGAATCTCCAGGATCGTCAGGAGAAGAGTATCCACACCTACTACCCTCTCCTTGCATAGCTGTCTCCTCTGCTTGGGTCCTTAGGGGGTAGAAGCAGCAGAGAGGACCTGGGGGCCAGGAGATGAGAGTGGGAAGCAGGGGGGCCTCCGTTCCCCCTTTTGTTGAGTGTAGGGAACGGCCTTTCTGCAAGGTGGTTTCCCTCCTACCCTCCTGGGCTCGTGCCTAGCAGCAGCCAAGGACCAAGGGAGAGCAAGGAGGGCTTGCTGGCCCCACGGCCCGCAGGGCTCCAGGTAACAGAAGTCCCTGCTATTCTGTAACAGACCCTGGAGAGGGCTTGGCGGATATTCATTCATTCATTCATTCATTTGACAAACCAGCGCCAGGGAACAAAGGATGCATGGGATATACAGAGTTTCTGTCCACTAGGACTCAGAGTTTAAGAGATAGGCAGTTGTGGGGAGCATGACTTGGGGCAAGAAGATCCCCATGTCCTCCCAGCCAGAGCTGCCACCTCCGGCAGAGGCTCCCCTGACCAGGCCGGGTGGAGGTCGGCCCCAGAGGCAGGGGCCAGCACCCCCCAACCAGCCGGTCTCTCCTGGGAGAACGGAGTGTATATTCATTCATTCCGTTATTGTTCACTGAACAGCGGCTCTGGACTGGCACTGTTCCTAATGAGCATAAACGGGGTGGACAAAAACGGACTTTGTCCCTGTCTTCATGTAGCCCCCAAGCCTCCGTGGGAGAGAAGCAGGGTTCAAATGGCCACAGACGCAGGGCCACCGGACAGCTGCGAGCCTCAAAGCAGAAGGTGCTTAGGGGCAGAACTGGGAGAAAGGGAAGGCTCCTCTGAGGAAGGGAGGGTTAGGTCTATCACCTGAAGGCAGGGGGACCTCATCAGTGTTTCAGGAGGAAGAAACAGCTTGTGCAAAAGTCCTGGGGCAGGCAGGGGAAAGCGTTTAGTGAGAGACTGCTGGAAGGCCTGTGACTGCTGGGAGACCAGGCAGGGAGGGAGGAGGCAGAGCCAGGCCAAGATGAAGGGCGGGGTCCTGGGGGGAGGGGGTCACATGTGTTTAGCTTTTTTCCCAGGTACCATGGGAAGCCAGCGAAAGGCTTTAAGTAGAAGGGGGCCAGCGTCTGAGGTGGGTCAGGGAGGGCAGGGCCCATTTGGGAACGCCTAGATTAGAGGTTATTACAGAGTCCAGGCAAGAGCTAATGGCGGCTTCCACCACAGTGGGGACCAGTGCTCGGGATTAGTGGCCGGGTGCTGAGCTGGGTGCAGGCGAGGGAAGCAAGGGAGGAAGCCTGAAGGATGGAAGAATGCTGGACCTCTTTGCCCAGATGTGGACCTCTTGGAGAGCCAGGCCCGGGAAATGTCAGGAGGCATGAATTTGGACTTGGATGCTCCTTGGATCCTTGTTGCCTTGGGGACATTCTTGGGGCCAGGCCTGGCACCCTGTGGTCCATGGGCGGATGGTTCTGGAAGCCAGCCCTGCCCTGCAGCTGGCTGGGGAGACCCAGAAGGCAGAGAGGCAGGAGGGAAAGCAGGTCAGGAAGGCTGTCCTGGAAGCTAGGAGAAGCCAGAGGGGAGAGAGCTGTGCAGCCGCGGGTGAATCCCCTTTAGGGGACTCGGTTTCTTCCTCTGTAAAATGGGGTAACATGTCCTCCAAAACCCACCTCACACGGGACCGCAGCCCAGATGTGGCGAGGAGACGGGGGAGACGTTGTGCTCCTCTGAAGTCTGAGCTGATGTGAGGGTGGCCCCGGGGGCGCCTCCCCCAGGGCTGCCCCAGAAGCGGACTGGAGCCCGCGGGCGCGGCGGTCAAAGCTCGCATTAGGACCCAGCGGCTCCGGGGCTGGAGGGCGGGCGCCGACCCGTCGGGGGCCGGGAGGGGGGCTCGGAGCGGGCGGAGGGGCGGCTCCGCGGGCGGACTCGGAGCGGGCGGCGGAGTGACCCGACCAGGTAGGTGCGGGACTGGCAGCGGCAGTGGCAGGGGCCCCTAAGGGGGCCCGGGAGGGGGGCCTGGGGTCCGGGGCTCCAGGGGCCCCCCGGGCCTGGGGCCTGCTGCCCGGCTTGCTGCCAGGCTTCCTGAACCCGGGCCGTCTGAGCAGATGCTAAGAGGGCACTTGGGTTTGGAGTCGCTTGGAAGGGGGCCCGAGTTTGGGGAAGTTTGGGGGAGCCCGAGTTGGGGCGTCGGGGTGGGGGGCTCTTGTTGGCCGGGAGAGGCTGAACTGCCGCGGGTGGGGCTGGGGGCGTCGGCGGGAGCAGCCGGGCCACAGCCACGGAGAGACAAAGGGACACCCGAGACCCAGAGGGTGCAGGGAGCTGCTGAACGAGTTGGCGAATGAGTTGGCGGCTGATTGTTCCCAGCTGTGCCCGGCCACATCTGGTCTCCCCCCTCCCCACCCCCGCCGCTCTGCAGCCGGCCGCCCCCCTACCCCGGGAGCATGGGGTCCGGGGCTCTGAGGTGGCCACACTCATCACCCCCTGCCCACCATCACAAGGAGGCGGTCCCCAGCAGCAGAAGGGGCCTCCCCACACCCCAAAATCCATAGTCTAGACAGAGGTGCTTGGAGTTATGGTCCCCCCAGGACGATCCCTTACTCCCACACCCCTTGCCCTGGGGGCCCTTCCCACAATAATAAGCCTGGGCCTGGGTGCCAGACCTTTCCCGGGAGGAAGAGTCCATGCAGGAGGCCGAGAGGCCTAGGACGGGTTTGGGGGACGGACAGCCCGCACCCCACTTCTTAAGGCCCCTCAGGCCCCAGCTCAGGGCCTCCTCCTGAGTGGAGGCAGCTCCAGCTGGCCTGGCTGCCACCAGCCCTTGGGGACAAGGAGGGGAGAGTGAGGCCTTGTGGGGGTTACAAGGAAAGAGCTCTAGGTATTTGGGTCCCTCCTACCTTGAGAAGGCCAAGGGTTTTCAGGAAGGGGCTGTGGGGAGCCAGAGTACCCTGCCCTGGGGCAGCTTGAGTCATGGGTCTCATTTCCTCCACCCCGGCCCAGTGAGGAAGGGAGGGGGGGAGTGTATGAGCCGGATGGGGGTCCCCCGAAGGCTCAGGATTGGGAGGGAAGAGGGACCGATGCCCGTGTTTCCTTCCCCTCTCCCCAGACGCCCTGGGGCAGGTAGGGGGCCAGTTAGCAGTCTGGAAGAACCCCCTTTGCTGCGGTGGGAGGGGGCCCTCACCCTGCGCGCTCTCCGGAGACTGCCTCCCACTGAGCCGGGACGGCCCACGGGACCGTGGACCCTGCCCACCCCACGGTGTGGCCAAACACTGGAGTTCTTGAACTTCAAGAGCCAGGTGAAGGCTAAGGACCACTTATGATCTGCACAACACTTGTCATACGGTGCTGGGGGCTCAGAACCCCCGGGCCGGGTGACATCACGGTCCCTCCAGCACTGCCCTTCCAGGATCCAGAGAAACTCCTCAGACTCCGCCCTAAGTGTTTCCTGCGGGTGCAGACAAAACAGACCTTAGTCTCGTGAGCCTGTGACGAAGACGGCCAGGTCTTAGGACGCCCGGAGGCCTGGCAGGAGAGGAATCTTCTGGGGGTGGGAGCCCTGCCCAGGCCTGGCTGCCCTTCGGCCCCTGGGGCCCATGCATGCATGTGGTTTCCTGCAGAGCAAGACACTCGGGGCCCGGCGGGCTAATTGGGAACAGGTGGTGGGTTCGGCGGACCCTGCGGAGTCCCGGCTGTGATGGGGGCCTGATGGGAGCCAAGCGGGGCTGAGCCGGCCGGGGTCCTGAGGATGGGCCTGGGGTCAGGGGTTCACGTGATCAGCGCATGAGAGACCAGAAGGGGCTGAGTCAGAAGGTGGGCGTGGCTGGGGGCTAGGAGAGTGGAGTCAAGGCTAGTGGGGGCCAGAAAGGCCCCCCAGTGAGGAGGACAGGGTGGGTTCTGTCCATTCGCAAGATCTACGCTGGAGCAAGTTTGGAGGCCTTGTCCCTTGGGACCTGAACACCCCGCGCCACGGGGACAGCAGTTGTCCCTCTGAAGTAGCTCCCCCCGCCCTGCCGGCCTCCCTCCCTCCCTGTGCCTGGCTTCTGGTCTGAGCGCCTCCTTCTCCGGGCTAGATGCCAGCCAGCAGAGGTGGGCTCTGCGGCCCTGGGGAGTGGGCCTGAACTACAGCTTGCCCCTCCTCTTCCTCCAGCTGTCCTGACAGCGGCCCAGACGGCCTCACCTCGGAGCCATGAGAGCTGCCTACCTCTTCCTGCTGTTCCTGCCCGGTGAGTGGCTCCTGGGGCCGGGGGCTCCCCCGGGGTGGGCGGAGGGTGGGAGCTGGCAGTGAGCCTTCGTTGTGCCCTGTGGCCAGAACTCAGCTCCCTAGGTCGCAGGGCCTTCTGCTCTCTGGACCACAGACTGGACTGGCCAACCCCTCCCAAAGTCGGGGGCACCTCCCAGGCACTCCAACTTCCCACAGCGGTAGCCGGGCTGGGCTCTGGAGAGTGAGCAACCCCCCCACCCAGGCACCGGGAGCCCCTGCTTTTCCTCTAATGTACGGGTCCTCCTGGGAGCCGACGTGTAGGAGGGAGAGGCATGCAAGGCAGGGAGTCTCTAGGCCTGGGTTCTAGACCCGTTTGGGACCCAACCATCCTATATAATCTTGACTGTGGAGTAATCCCCAAGGCCCTGCCAGGTCTAACGTTTATTAGTTTAACCCATATTTGTTGAGCTACCACGTGTGAGGCCCTGGACTAGACCCTGGGGATACGGTGATGAACCGGGCAGACACATCCCTCCCTTCGTTGCTGCCTGTCTAGGGGAGGGAAGCTGCCGTATCAAGTCCCTGTGGTAAATGTCAGCGTGTCAAGTGCTGTGATGGGAATAAACAGAATGGGTTGGGGGTGGGCGTGGGCCAGTGAGGGCCTCTTGGCAGAACTGAATTTTTAGTTGAGACCTAAAGGAGGAGAAGTTAACCAAGATTACAGGCCTAGGGGAAGTCAAGTGCAAAGGCCCTGGGGCACACAGGAGTGTGCTGAGTTCCAGGAATAGCCAGGAAGCGGGGATGGGGGTGACAGGCCAAAAGTCAGTGAGGTGACATGGGAACGGGGAGTGTAAGGGCCTTTATGCTTGATGAATGAGTTTGGATCCCTTGGATCTAAGAGTCGGGTTGTAGAATCTTAGGGTCTCACCAGCCTGCGCTTGGGACCTCTACCTAGCCTCCCCAGATGTGCCTCGGGGCTCCTGCTGTCTGTCCCTCCCTGCCGGGCACCCCCTCATGCTTTGCTTCCTCACAGCAGGCCTGCTGGCTCAGGGCCAGTATGACCTAGACCCACTGCCTCCGTTCCCAGACCAAGCCCAGTACACCCACTACAGCGACCAGATAGGTAAGGGCTTTGCCCTCCCCGGGTCTCCCCACGCCCGGCCAGCTGTGCCTGCCTCAGCCGGCGACCCGGTTCCCGGCGGGGAGGGCAGAGTCCTAAGGCGTGGGCCTGGGTTTAGTGGTGACCTCCTTGGCCCCTGGGACCGAGAGATCGCCAGCCCCAACAATTCCATGTTCGTCTTTGTCCTCAGACAACCCGGACTACTATGATTATCAAGGTAAAGGGCAGGCACAGGGCAGGGCAGGTGGGCGGGCAGGCAGCTGGGTCCTGGGGTGGAGAGAATGGAGTGGACCCCCTGATCGTCCCCGGTCTCAGAGGTGACTCCCCGGCCCCCCGCGGAGCAGTTCCAGTTCCAGTCCCAGCAGCAAGTCCAGCAGGAAGTCATCGGGGTCCCCACCTTAGGTAGGCTGCCAGCTCCTCTCAACCGTGGGAGGGGCGGGGCTGTGCCGGGGGCGGGTGCTGGGAATGGACCCCTCTCAGTGATCTCCGCCGGCCTCTCTCCCGACACCAGTTCCAGGAAACGTGGAGACAGAGCCCACGGAGCCTGGGCCTCTGGGTAAGAGCTTCCCCGACCGCAGGGGAAACGGAGGCATGGCCCCAGAGGTCAGGGTAGAGTGGGGTACGGCGCTGGTAGGACGGAGACAGTCAGGCCCTTGGCTTTTGCCGGGTAGATGGTAGGGTCAGCGGCTTGCAGACGTGCCCCTGCTTTAGGCCAGCAACTCCGGGGCCCCTTCGGCAGCTCTGGGGGACCCCCATGCCCCTGGGCTTAGCTGCAGGCTCAGGAAGGGCCCTCTACCCCCAGACACTGGGAAGAGGAAGGGAGCCAGCAGGATTGGGTGGTGCTCATGGCCGGGGATGCCAAGAGGGGAGCCGAAGCCCGGGCCAGCCGAGCGAGCCCCGTGCTGCCCCCACGAGCCTGGGGGAGCCAGACAGAGAGGGCTGCTCTCCCCATGGTGAGCTCAGTGTCAGGGCGCGGCCCTGCAAGCACGGCCCCGCCCCTGTGGCTGGTGTGGGCTTCCGTGACCATGAGGGTGTGGGCGTGGTTGGGCTTGAGCTTCTAGGCTTCCAAGTGTGGTTGCGAATCTGTGCCCGTATAAATACACTGTATAAAACCGGGGGCCCCCGGGGCTCAGCCCTGCTGTCTGTGCAGCTGTGGGTGCCCGTGTGTGGGTGTGCCCCGGGCCAGAGGGCACAGGGTGGGCCTAGACCCCTATAGGAGAGCCAGTCTGGGTGGGCAGTGCTGGGGGCTCGCCCCAGCTCCGGGCCCCAGGCTGCAGCCCCTCGTCTGACCCCGCCCGTCACCCAGACTGCCGGGAGGAGCAGTACCCGTGCACCCGCCTCTACTCCATCCACAAGCCTTGTAAACAGTGTCTCAATGAGGTCTGCTTCTACAGGTGAGCGCGGGCAGGGCAGGGGGCGGGAGGGCGGCTGGCGGCAGGGGCGCAGGGCGGGCAGCGGCTCCTGGCCGAGGTGGGACTTGAGGGAAGCACGAACCCTGAAGTTGAACTCGACTCTGGTGGAGCCCAGACCTCGGGGGTTGGGACGCAAGGGCTCCCCCGGTGGGGCTGGGTGAGGGCGGGGTGATGCCACCATCCCAGCTCTGTGTCCCCAGCCTTCGCCGCGTGTACGTGGTCAACAAGGAGATCTGTGTCCGCACGGTCTGTGCCCACGAGGAGCTCCTTCGAGGTAGGCAGGCCTGCACCCCTAGACCCCTCCCGCCCCCCACCTACTGGTTATTAAGCACGTGTTCTGTGCCGGGGCCATTTCCGGGGGGGATGCTGAGCTCCCTCCAGGCTGTGTAGCCTAGGAACAGTCCCTGTCACGTGGTGGAGGGGGCAGTGGATTCCCGTCACCCAGCCCCACTCTGACCCCAGCTCCCTGCCCCCACCGCAGCCGACCTGTGTCGCGACAAGTTCTCCAAGTGCGGCGTCATGGCCAGCAGCGGCCTGTGCCAGTCCGTGGCGGCCTCCTGTGCCAGGAGCTGCGGGGGCTGCTAGGCGGAGCTGGCAGCCCCGCGCCCTGGACCTTCCTCGGATCCGGGGCCCTCAGGCCCTGCCTGACCTGGTGCTTTTCTCCCCAGCCTCACATTCCTTTTCTTCTGTAAAAAGTTAGTGGACTGTGGCCCTGGGGATTCGTCTCAGGCCCCTCTCCCAGATTGCAGCCACCGCTGGGGCACAAGGGGGGCTCCTCACTGCCCAGCACTCGCCCCCCGGGTGAGGGGCATCCCAGGCCTCTCGGGGGGACCTGGGCCTCTGACGTGCCTTCTCGGTCCCTCTGAGGACAGTCCCCTGGCCCCCTAGCCCCTCGAGGTAGGCTATGCCCCTCCCCCCAGGGTCCGCTTGGATTCCCTACAGCTCCCGGGCGTAGACCACCTTTGTTTTATATAAAATTAAAATTGTTTTTACAAAAGAGTCAGTCATGTTTTGGTTGGGAGCACAGGGCGGGGGGCCAGCTGCCTCCAACACTGCCTCATGGAGAAGCTGCCTGACCCCCTGGGAGAAGGGACCATTTCAGTGACCTGTGGCCTTGCCTCTGCGGTCCCAGTCCTGCCTCCTTGCCCACCGGCTTTAGCAGACTCACCTGGAAAGATGGACTGTGACAACTTCCCCCCCGGGTCTGTGGGGGCATGGTGGGGGGATACACCTTCCTCACTGAACAGGCTGCTTGGTGAGGGAGTGAGTTCCCTGTCATCAGAGAGATACAAGCCAAGACGGGAGGCCGCCCACGTGGAGGCATAAAGGTGCGTCCAGGGTATAAAGCAGGAGGTCAAGGTAGGCAGACTCAGACCCACCTTTGGGGGGAAGGCTGCTGGTTCAGAGGGCAGAAGTAGGGCAAGGCATTCCAGTGCCTCCCTCTGACTAGCACACGAGGGTCGGGCTCCCCGCTTGTGACCGGCACACCCTCCCAACAGGCCTGCGTGATGGGTCCTGGTAATGTCACCGCCTCACAGACGGGAAGCCCAGGGGCATCCGTGACCCACCCAGGGTCCGCAGCTGGTGATGGCAGAGCCTGACTCCACCGGACTCCAGGGAGGAGGGAATTTCTCCTCACCAATACCGAGCGCCTTACTCGCGAACCTCCTCACCACCACCCTGTGAGGTGTGTCCCCATTTTGCACACAAGCAAACCGAGCCTCCGAAAGGTTGTGCGCCTCACCAGGCTCACTCGGTAGAGCCAGGACAAGACCCCATGGAACCTCCCGGGCCCGTCTGGAAGGCCTGCCTGGGTCCAGAGGAGGGCCCCGGCCTGAGGAGGGGCCGGAGAGCTGTGGCTGGAGGGAGGGCAGTTGGGGTCACGGCCCCCATCTGTTACCTGGGAAGGGTGGCACAGGACCCCGGAGCCCTCCCCATGCCGACTTCCTGGGAGGATGTGCCACAGCCCTTCTCAAGCCTCCCCTCCTCCCTGTGGACCCCTGGCCCCAGGGTCTCCCCGCCACGCCCCCCAGTCTCTCAGGTGCAGAAGTGAAGAGACATGTCTGTACAAGCCGTTTTTAGAAAATGAGGTCTCCTTGCTACAAAATCACAGCAGTTCTGAACCGTTAACACTATAAAAAGGTATAAAAATACAGGGACTCTGAACTCTGAGGAATTTCCTGACAGACACTCCGAACTAAGGCGGAGAGAGCTCTGGAAAGCTGGGGGAGGGCCCGGGTCTCTAACTCGCAGGCTCCCCTTCTCTTTCCTGTGAGCCCGGGCTCCAGGGTCAGCCAGAGCCAAGGACAGGCCTCCCCCACCCCCGGCTTCAGCCCGGCCGCTCCGAGGCTCTCATGGGACCCGGAGGCTCATCCCAGGGGAGGGACCAGACTGAGGTGGGACCCATGGATGAGGCTGCCGCTCGGGTCCCCAGCCCTCAGCACTTCCCCCCTCTCCCGGACGAGCTCTGGCGGCCCGGCAGGCTGTACACACGGGGGCTGCTGTCCCACCCTGGCCGCGGCTGCTCTCCGGAACGCCAACCAGGAAGGGGCTCATTCCCCTGCGGGGCCGGACATGGGGGAGAAGGATGCTGAGCTCCTCCGAAGCTCCTGTTCCAACTGTCCCTTCAGTGTGGACACCTGAAGAAGAAAGAGAAGGTGGGGCCAGCCCAGCCGGCCCAGGCCGCCAGTCTGACGTCAAAGAAAGGGGGGTGGCTGCAGCCGGGGCCCCGCAAGGGACCCAATCCTGCCTGTTTCAGGAAAAAATGGGTGTTGTGCAGCACCAGGCCGCTTCCCTCCCCTCCCGTTCGGTCTCCCAGGCAGCTGGCTGTCTTCGGACCCCTCCTCCGCACCTCTTCAGGGGAGATGATCCCCACTCGCATCGCTGAGGCAGGCCTGGTGCTAGCCCGACTCGGGGGACCCATGACCCAGGCCTGGCCCACCCACACACACAGGTCTGGTCAGGGACGGCCGGGAAGGGATCTGGGACCCATGCTGCCCAGTAAGCACCATCCCTGGGACTTCGGCTGTTGCTCTCAGGAAAAGGACCCCTTTCCTCTAGGATGCTGGCTTGCTGGGATAACCTAGGCTGGGGCCGCTCAGGCCACCTGTGCCACCCGGGGGACAGCCATGAGGACAGCAGAGCCACGGCAGGGGGCCGGAGTTCCAGTGACATCACCTGGGCCCATGTCTGGCCATGACGGATACCAGCGTGGGTCCCCCCATGGGACCACCGATGGCTTCTACCCAGGGGCCCGGCCAGCCCTCGGCAGCGCCTCCCCCTCCTCCCCGCTGCCACATCCCGGGGAGGGGCCCGAGTACCTGCTCCTCCAGCCCGCGCACCCGCTGCCGGTGGGCCCGCTCCCGCGCCTCCAGCGTGCGCTCCGTCTGCACCTGGGCACTGCGCAGGCGCTCCACCTCCTGCTGCAGCTCCCGCTGCTGCTGCTCGTCGGCCTCCCACCGGGCCGGGCTCTGGGCCTCCAGGGCCGCCACCTGGGCCTGCGGGAGCGGCGGCCGCTCAGGGGTCCGGCCCTGTGTGCGGGAGCGCGCGCGTGTGCAAGGGGATATCAGGCACCTCCCGGGAGCCTAAAGGGCCCTCGGGGCAAAGTCAGCGCAGGCAGGGGGTGCAGGAGAGATCCCTCCTCGTTCCCCATGTTCCTGGCCCACCTGGTCTGCGAATCCCGGGTCAGGTACCTAGTGAGCCCCGCTGACGGGCGTGCACCCACACGCGCATGCACACACACAGATGTAGTCGGAGAGAGACCCCCCCCACACACAGGCCCAAAAGCAAGCACATAAATACTTACCGTGTTTACACGGACGCACACACATGTGCAAAAGCCCAACACTCCTACATACATCTACATATGGGAAGACATCTGTGCAGAGAGACACGCACACACATAAAACACATGCCTAATACTTCAACTTGCCACGGCCGTGATCGAGACTCAGGCGACATCCACGAGATACTCCCAGGCACGCCCACACCTCCACATGTCCACAGCGCACACGCACACGCACGCACACACAGGCTCACGTGCTAACTGGCATCTCTTTTCTCTCCACGCTGGGAGGACCCCTCCCTCCGGGCCCTGGCTCTGGGCTGCCCCCTCCAAGGGTCCGGACTCAGGGTTCTGGAGGCTGAGGGTGGGGGCGGGAGCTGGGCCCGGGGCCAGGGCTCGGGAGAGGGTGGCCAGGGCCCGGACCTCCAGCAGCTGGATCTGCCTCTGGGCCTCAGCCAGCTCCTGCTCAGCCCCCGTGAGCGTGCGGTCCAGGCGGCCCCTCTCCGCATTCAGCCGCACCGTGTCCTCGTGGCTGCGAAGCTTCTCGCGCTCCACCTGGGCAGGGAGAGGGGGAGGGCATCAGGGGGGCCCCCGGGAAGGAGGGAGGGGGTTCACATTTGGGGCAGTAAGACCAGGGGCCGGGGGGCACAGGGCCAAAAGCACGCCTGGCGAGGACCCAGAGGAAGGGAGGGGAGGGCCCTGGAGGCTCAGCCCACCTTGTCCAGCAGCCTCTTGAGGGCCAGCCGGTCCTTCTCCAGCCGCAGCGCTGACCGCTCCACCTCCCGCTTCTCGGCCTCCAGCTGGCCGAGGGCGCCCTGCAGGCCGTCCAGGCGCTCCTGCAGCAGCCGCCGCTCGTCCTGCAGCTTCTGGGCCGTGTGCAAGGCCGCAGCCTCAGCCTCCTGGCGCTGCCGGAGGACCTGCAGAAGCCACCAAGCCCCCAGTGCGGCCGGGCCTCCCGAGGCCCCTATCAGACAGCCATCAGCTGAGGCCTCGGCTTCCCCATCTGTGTAATAGGGGTGGGGGCGGACGGAACCATGCTCCCCCACGGGAGGCCGGGCCTGGGTCTGGGATGAGGCTGGGATAAGGAAGGTCCCACTCCATCCCGAGGGCCTCAGCATCCCGGGGACGGAAGGCGCCCATCCCGCCCTCACCTCCTGGAGCTGTTGCAGCCGGCCCTCGGCCTCCGCCCGCTGCAGCTCCAGGTCGGCCAGCTCGCCCCGCAGCGTCTGCACCTGCTCGCCCAGGGAGCTGCTCTGCTTCCGTGCCTCGGATAAGGCCTGCCGGGCGGCCTCCAGCCGTTCCTGGGGGACAGGGCTGATAGCGCCGGGAGGGAGCAGAGGCTCCCCTCTACTCTGTACCTCCGGGTCAGGGTCACAGCCCATAAAACAGCTCCAAAATCTTATCTGGAGGCCGAGGCAGACGGCAGCCCTGGCCCGCTGACCTACATAAAGTGGGGGCCCCTCAAACCTTAGCTCTGCCCCATCAACCCTGCCTCTGGGTCCCGATAAGCCTCAGTGAGTAGACTCATTCTCTTATCACTCCCCCCCAAGTCTCCTCTTATTGGCCAAAGTTTTATTGGGTCCCCCCACCTCCACGCCTCACTGGCTGGCTCCCTAGGGTTCCCGACCGGTGGCCCCAGTGGCTGGCTCTCTATCAGGGTCCCTCTAAGCCTGACCTTGGCAGCGAACTCTCTCACTGAGCCCACCCCGAGCCAGGCCCCGGAATCCATACTTGGAGCACTTGGCGGTCATGTTCGCAGGCAGTGAGGGCCTTCTGCAGGTGCAGATTCTTGTCCTGGGTGCTGGTAAGGCTGGCGTTGTTCTGGGCCAAGGCTTCGGTCAGGCCCTGCACCTTGTCCCGCAAGGCCGCCTTGCTCTCCTCCACCTTGACCAGAGCCCCACTCAGCCGATCCACTGTCAGCTGCAGGGTCCCTGCCTTCACCTCACTGTCTGCCACCTGGCAGGAGGACAGAGAGGATGCTGGCTCTGCTCTCACCAGGGCCTCCAGCAGGGAGGCTAAACCCAAGCCAGGCCCCTCCCCCTCTGCCACAGATTCATCACTGATGCTCATTGTTCCCATGTGCGCCCGCTGGCTCAGCCCACTGCAGCCAGGGCCCTGGCCCACTGCTGGTTAACTCCCCTCACCTGGAGTGCCACCCACCTGGCTGTCTCAGACCCCAGTCTCCTCCCTGCTCTCATCCCCCTCTCCTCCCTGCTACAGAAGAGAAAGAGTAACCAACCACAGCCCCCCAAACCTGGACATGTTCTGAGTTCTTGACTTTGGCGGGTGATCGGGCAGGGCTAGGAAGGTCACTGGACATTCTAGAGCTAAGCTTCCTGGCAGCCAAGGCAAAAAGGGACACGAGTGGAAGCTACATCTCTAACCTGTCCCACTTGCTTCCCAGGAGGGCAGATGCTGTTGTCGGAGTCTCACACTCTAAGTCTGTCTGTGTCTCTTACTAGCTACATTGATCTTGGGTGATGAGGTCACCTCTGAACCGCCCTCTGCCCGTCCATGAAATGAGGATGACATCTGTCTCACGGGGCTGTTGGGAGTATTCCGTAGTCCCTGTAAAGCACCTGGCGCTGGGCGTGCGGACGAGAAGCCTACAGGCAGACGTGGGGACGCACCTGTCTCTGCAGGGAGTCCGCCCGGTCCTGCAGGGCTTGGGCCTGGGCCTCACGGTCGCTCAGGCCCAGGCGGCTGCGCTGCAGCTCCCCCTCGAGAGCGCGCCGCTGCAACTCCAGCTTGATGGTGCGGCTCTCGGAGGCGTCCAGCACCTCCTTCAGGCGCCGCTTGTCGCTCTCCAGCTTCACCTCATTGGCCTTCATCTTGCTGATCTTCTCCTGGGGGCGCGAAGGGATCAGGGCCCGGCCGCCCGGCCGCCCCACATCGCCCCCCATCCCCTCGGGACCCTCAGGAAAAAGTGGGGAGCAACCTCGAGGCGGCTGGTCTGACTACTCCCCGTGTGACCTGGGGTCAGTCTCCCCACATGTTCGCAGGATGGGTTGACCCTAGAATCTCAGAGCACGTTCGGTTTGGGCTGCGTCTAACAGGCTTTGTGATCTAGAACTCTCTTTCTCCTGCTCTGTGGCCCTATTTCACATGTGTTTAGCGGGCAGACTGCGCTGCTCGGGGCGGGGGGGTACCACAAAGTATTCGCAGAGCCCTGGGGGGGAGGGTAAAAATGCAGGTTTCAGGGGATCCCCCCTCTGCTGCACCGCCCCCCAGACTCAGGCCCAGAAGCTGCATTGTGGGACCGAAGCGGAGCCGGGTAGGGGCCCCGGGCCCCGCCTGGTTTTAGGGGATCGTGTTCTTCCCTCCCTCACATGGGTTCAGACAAAGGACGCTTGAGAAGTGGGGCAGGACAGGAAGACAGACGGGGGCGCTTCCATTCCCATTCCCATCCCACGACATCCAATAGAACCCCGCCCGGGCCGGCCCCTCCGCCGCGGCGCTCAGAGCCCCCGCGCGGCCATGTCTGGGCCTGGCAGCCCCACGCTGGCCCCTGCCCAGCTTTGTTCCTGGCCTCCTCCCGCGGCCCCTGCGGCTGGGCCCGAGGCCAGAGCTGGAACCACAGACATAACAATCCAGCTCAAACTTGACCTGGAGCCAGAGGCAGGGGGTGGGCTGTGGGGGCAAGGACGGAGGGCCAGGGAGGGAGGAGGGGGGGAGAGAGGGGATCTGTGGCTATGAGAAAGGCTCAAGGCCTTGGTGGCCGGGACTGTCACCGCCAGGGCCAGGGTGCCCTGCCCCAGACACACGCATACACAAACATGCACACAGGTGTCCCCCAAACACAGAAGAACCCCCAGAGCACCATTCATGTGGCCATAGTCAAAGGAAACGGTCCCCCGAACACCATACGTTGAGACCCTTCGAGCATCGTCTCCAGGAGACAATGGCTGGTCTCCCCCGTTTACAGAGGAGGAAGAGGAGAGCAGGCAGGCGAGCTGCCGGGCTAGGACTGGAATCCAGGCTTCTTCTCCATCAGGCTCAAAAGCCGGGGGAGACCCCAGGGAGAAACGAGAGCGCGGAATCTGAACGTGCTTCTGGACGGAGTCCCAGGCCGGTCACGTTCATGGGCGCTGTGCCCCAGGCTGACAGCAACAGAGAGCTGCCCAGTAGGACCCGTGGCCCCACAGAGGCACGGACGCCCCCTGCCCCTGCTGGCCCTCAGCTCCCGCCTACCTGGCTGGCCCGGAGCTCGCTCTCCGTGGTCTGCAGGCTCCTCTCCAGGGTGGCCACCTGGTCCAGGGCGGCCCGGCGCTCCCGCTCGCTGCGCCGCACGCTCTCCTCCTGCTCCGCCAGCCGCGCCTGTACCCCGCTCAGCCGGCCGGCCGCACCTCGCCGGGCTGCGGACCCCTAGCCCTGTCAGGCCCGGCCCCGCCGCCAGAGGCCCTACCCACCACAGGGCCCTCGGGGGTCTGCCGTCCGGACACACGGCGTGGGGCTGACTAGAGAGGGTCCCCTGAAGAGACAGGTCCCCCCAACTCAGGTCACGGTGCCTGGGCTGGGACGCAGGAGCGGTTCGGGCCAATCCCACAGGTCCCACCGCCACCGCTAAGAGCAGAGAGAGCAGAGCAAGGACCCAGCGGTGACACTCACCTTCTTCACTCTCAGCCACAGCCTTCTGCAGCCGTCTCACCCGTGACGTCGCATTGTCCCTCTCGGCCTCCAGCTCGGCCAGTTGGCGACTCAGGGTGCTCATTTGGGCCCGAAGCTCGTCCTGGGGCCCCAGCGTCCGGGGAGAGGGAAGACCTCTGCTTTGACAACCCGCAGCGCCCCGGGCCACCCGGTTCCCTCTCTAGCCGCTCATCAGCCTCACCCGTTGTCTCTGCGCACTCCGCAGCTCCTGCAGGAATTCCCGGAGGGCCCCCCGCACCGCCTCGGGGTCCAGGTCTGGGGATGCCGGGGAGGTGGCAGGTCCTGGGGATGGTGGCTCAGACACAGGGCTGCGTTCCAAGGGGCTGGGGCTGCAGAGCCCTTCGCCACTTCCTAGGAGAGGAGGCCTGCTTAGAGGGGCGGGAGCCCTGGCCTCTCCTGCCTGGAGGGGGCCTGCGGGCTCCTTGTGCACCGCCTCACCCACCGCGCCGCACCCAGCAGCTCGAATGAGCTTCCCTCAGTATGCCGGGGCCCTCGTCCTCTTGCTGAACCCTTCCCAGCCCCCATGGGCCTCAGAATAAAACTCAACTTCCCTGCCATCACACAGAGGCCCTGCTGCTCACCGAGCACAGCCCTCTCACTTTTACAAGCCATCCATTCCACGTCACCCTCCAGTCCCAAGTTCTAGAACATTCCCTCTTCCCTTCTCTCCCCCTGGCTTCTCTCTGCCTGGCCTATTCCTTTAGGCCTGCTCCCCAGAGGTGTCCCCGACCTCGGGCTGGGTAGGGGTGAGCTCATCATCCCCTCACGAGGCTCCGAGATCTGCCTCCCCACCCAAACCAGAAGCACTGCGAAGGCTGCCCCCCCAGGGCACAGTCCAAAGTAGACACGCCACCCGCTCAACATCTCCCTGCGCTGAGTGCCTTCTACATGCCAGGCACTGGGCTCTCCTGCCACACTAGTCCACCTTCACAATAATTCTCTGAGAAGTAAGGACCAATGTGCCCCCTGCACAGGCTGGACGGGCTCAAAGCAGTTAAGGGATTTGTTTGGTCACAAAGCTGGGACAATCCTGAGCTGAAATTGGGAACCAGGTAGAGCCCTCTTTCCAGGGAGAGAGAAACTCTTGCAGGATGAGGTGAGAGGAGCAATGCACACAGGGACAGGGTGGCACCTGGAGGTCAACCTCGGAACTGCAGGGCAGGGGGTCACCCTGCCCCCCATCCTCTCGCCTCTGCTTCCATTGATATAATAAAATACAATTAATTTTTGTATGTTGATCTTGTTTCCAGCAAGATCAACAACTTTCCTTACTAAGGTTTCTTATTTGTTCTAACAATTTATTATAGCTTTTCCTATACTTCCTACATAGAAAAATCACATAATTTGTAAATAGTGGCAAGTTTGTTTTTCCCTTCCTGAACCTTACCATGGCAATTCTGTTTCTTACCATAGTGTGCTGGTTAGGACCTCTGAGGCTTCCAGCACAATATTAAATAGAATGGTTAAATGTAGTATTTGCTATAGGGTTTTAAAGATCTAGTTTATCAGTTAAGGAAAACTATTCCCAGTTTTCCCAGAGTTTGGGTCATAATTGGACACTGTATTTTCTCAAACACTTTTTCTACAGCTATTTTGATGGCCTGTCTAGCCATCTTTAAATGTATAAGTCAGTGGCATCAATTATCACACTGTTGTATGTCTATCACCACTATCTGTTTCCAAATCTTCTCCATCACCCCTATTTGGGGTCAGACTGTGTCCCCCCAACCCAACAGTTGGAAGTTCTAACCCCTGGTACCTGAGAATGTGAATTTATTTGGGAGTAGGGCTGTTGTGAATGTAATTAGCTAAGATGAGGTCACAGTGGAGTAGGGTGGGCCCCGATCCAATGATTGGTGTCCTAATTCGGAGGGGAAATTTGGACACACACACTAGAGGGCCATGTGAAGGCGAGAGTTCTGCGGCCACACGCTTAGGAGAGAGGCCTGGAATAGACCCTTCCCTAACGACTGCAGAGGACGCATGGCCCGGCCAACACCCTGATCTCAGACTTCTGGCCTCCAGAACTGTGAGACACAAATTTCTGTTGTCTAAGACATTCAGTTTATGGTATTTTGTTTTGGCCAAACTAATGTGTACAACCTCAAACAGAAACTCGGTACCCACTAAGCAGTAACTCCCAATTCTCCTCTCCCCACCCAGCCCTGGGGACCCCTAATCTAATTTCTGCCTGTATGAAACGTGTCTTTTCGAAGCATTTCATATAAGCTGAATCATACTAGTCCTTCCGTGACTGGCTCCTTGCACTTGGCATAATGTTGTCAAGACTCATCCATATTGTAACATGGCATTGTCTTGGAGAGAGAGAGCACGCGCGCGTGAGAGAGACCAGTGGGGGGCAGGGGTGGCAGAGAGGGGAGAGAGGAACAGAGAGAATCCCAAGCCGACTCTGCTCGTCGCGGGGCCCGATGCAGGGCTCGATCTCATGACTGTGAGATCATGACCTGAGCCGAAGAGTCCGACGCTCAACCTACTGAGCCACCCGGGCGCCCCAGAATGGCCTTGCTTTTTAAAGCTGAATAACATTCCTTTGTATGGATACACCCCATTTTGTTTATCTATTCGTGTGTCGATGGAGACACTGGCTGATTCCACCCTTTGGCTACCGTGAGGAATGCTGCGACGGCGCTGATGTACCGAGCTCCCTTTTTCAGTCCTTCTGGTTATAACCTAGGGGTGGGACTGTCGGGGGCCATGGTAACCCCAGATTTTCTGAGGAACTGCCAACTATCTTCTACGGCAGGGGTGCTATTTTACATTCTCTCTAGCAACGTCCCTGGATACATTTATCCTTATCAATTTTGAGCCCTTACTACCACCCAGTACGTTTTCTATTTCATTTCTATACCGCATTTACTGTCTGCGGCTCCTGTCCCTAGACTAGAAACTCCATAAGGGCAGAAATGCTAGTCAGTTTGGTCTACTGCTCCATCCAGTTGTATTCATCACACGGCAGGTGCTTAATAAATATTGAATAACTGACTGAATGTGATCCTGGGGCATCTGTGGATTTGAAGAGGCGAGGACTCACTATCCCACAGTGAACTGCCCGCAGGGCTAAGATACCACAGGTTCTATTCTCGGCCCTAGGAACCAAGATTAGGTCAGGCTGAGGCAAGGCGGACGCTCTGGAAAGGTGTGCACACACCCCCTGAAGCACAGGGCTGACGTTCCCAGGGTCCTCCGCGGCACCTCGGGAGCAAATGGGATGGATGTGTGGAGTTGTTGGAAGGGCTCTTAGGCTGGGTGTGTATCTGTCTGGTTGTGATGCTGGGGTCGCGAGCCTAGTACGGAGGGGTGTCCAGCTAGGGCTGGGAGACTGAGGAGGATGGGGTGCTGATGGGGAGAGGGTGCGCATCGATTCTATTAAATGGAGGCTCAAAGACTTGGAGGAGTCAGGGGCCTTAAGACGCATCACCATCACACCCTTGGAAATGACGCAACCAAGGAAGCACGGATCAACAATGGGGAGGAATCTCGTCAAGCTCCCCAAAGGGAAAGAAAGTGACATGTGGCCGGCACTGAGGCTCAGAGTCAAGGAGAGATGCAGCCCCGTCAGCAGCGGCCTCTCTTGGGGAGCTGAACTAGACGGGGGGCGTGGCCAGGGGCGGGGACTCCGCGAGACACACCCCGCCCCGCCCGCCCACTTTTCCTCAGCTCTCTGCTCACCTCCCGCCGGCGCGCTCCGGGTGGGGGAGCCGGGCGAGGGCAGCGGGGCCGGGCTGGGGGAGCG
>CM052798.1:10561444-10588574 GCA_028533885.1 Nasua narica | reverse complement strand
GGTCCAGCTGCTGCTTCACGGCGCCGCGCGCCTCCTCCAGGGAGCCCAGAAGGCCTCGCTCCCGGGTCCGGAACTCGCCCTCCTGCTCCTGCAGCTTCCTCTGGGCCCCCTGGAGCTGGGGCGGGCAAGGCCAGGAGGTGGAGGTCAGCAGGGTCGCACCCAACCCCGCGCCCCGCCTCCCAAGCCCAGCCTGGAGCCCACGCCCCACCCCCACCCCCACCCCCACAAAAGCAGCTTGCACAAAATCTGGTTTTTAGTGGTTCCCACCCGGGGCAGGATGTGCAGAAACATCCCCGGGAGTGTGGGAGTTAACTGCTGGAGTTTGTTTTTTCTCTTCCTTCTGTGTATATGCCTTGTAATATACACAGTTTCTTAGTTATAAACTAACAGCCAGCACTTAACATAGATAGGACTCATCAGTGCCAGGCACTAAATACTTTGCAAAAAGCTCAACTCTAATTACCACTATGAATCATCCCCGCTTTACAAATGAGAAAATTGAGGCACACAGCAGTTGCATAGCTTACCCAAGGCCACACAGCTACTAAGTTAAGAGCCAGGATTCAAAGCCAGGCACACAGGCTCTAGAGGCTGTTCTTTTAACTATGAGCTCATACTGCCTCTCTATGCACATAACTTATCAATAAGCCACACAACAGGGCATGTACCAAAAAATTACTTTCTGATGGAGTGCTTGGCCACACACACAGCTCTCTGGTTTAGAGAGAAAATCAACCCCTCATGGTCATGAGTTTCACTAGAAGCCACCATTTAAGGAGCACCTGGAAGCCAGGACCTATGCCAGGGCCCCCATTCCATGAATGCTCTGAAGCACAGAGAGGTCAGGTGATTTACTCAAGGTCACACAGTAGATTCACTACAGTGAAACAGCCAGAAAAGCAGAATGGAAAACATGCAGGCTATAGAATCAGACAGACCTGGGTGTCTGTGTAAAATGGGGCTAAGCACACCACCTCCCTAGCCCACTGCGAGATTCAAATCTGGTTACGCCTATAGAGCTCCCCCTCACCTCCCCACCCCTGCAACACAGTTCTTGCAGTTGTTATTACTATTCTACCTGGGGAAGAATTTCAAAGAGTGGGGGACAGAGACAAGTCCTAGGGAGAGATCTCTCAGAGTGACTCCAGCACTGGAGTCCCCACATAATTCTCGTTGGTGGGAGGAAACACAAGGCACCCCAACGGTCTCCTAAGAGCCTCCCCATCCACACAGCCCGCCCACCCGAGTTACCTCCTGCCGCACGGCCTCCAAGTTGGCCTCGCCCTTCAGCAGCTTCTGTCGGAGGCCCAGGGCCTCCCGCCGGCCCTCCTTTTCCGCCCGCTCGCCCAGGGTCAGGCGACCCTGCAACTCCACCAGCTCCCGGCCCAGCCTGGTGTTCTCACTGTCCAGCATCTTCATCTGTGAGACACAGTGGACACAGGGAGGACCTCGGACCCATTCTCGGCATCCACAGTCCCTTCTAGCCCAACGTGTTGAGGGCCTGTTCAACTCTGCCCCTGTACCTTGCCCGGCCAGGCCCAGGGGGCACTGAGGACCCAGTGCTCTAGGGATACAACCCCGCACCACCTCAAATCCACTGGGAACCTGCCCCAGATAACTTCACCGAGCTCCAGCCACACCTGGCACCTGGGCACTGAGGACCTCCAACGGCCGCCTCATCGTAACCATTCACCGTGGGGAGGGGCGGACCCCTTCAGAAGAGGAACTCTGGAGGGCAGGAGGCGCAGCTTCCTGGCCACCTTTCTCTGCAGGGATGCCTGACTTTTATGGAGTACTTACTACGCGTCCACCCCTGTTCTAAGCACTTCAGTTGTATGAGCTCATTTCATTCTCAGACAAGTCTATACGGGCAAGTACTAACATTTCCTTATTGAACAGATGAGAAAACTGAAGCTCAGAGAAGAGAAGTGACTTTGTCTAAAGTCACACAGCCCACAAGCAGCAGACTGGGAATCTATCTCGGACAAGCGGAATGCAAAGTTAGGTTCTAAGCCCCTATTTCCCCAGAGGAGCAGGTGGGGGGTAAGGCCTGGAATGAGGGGACCAGAGATCATGCCGTACCACACGAAGCCCCCAGTGAGAGCCTGGCGCACACACGCGCCTTCCTTTCGGGAACTCCCGTGGTTTCCCGGGACTTCTACCCAACAGGAAGGGGGCTGAAGGGGTAGGGGGGCCGCTGGTGGGAGATGAAGAGGACTTGGTCGTCAGCTGGACTAGCGCTGGGCAAGGCGGAGCCTCGGAGCCCAGTGGGGCTGTCGTCTGGGAAGGCCTGAGCCAAGGATGGTTTTTACATTTTTAAACAGTTGGAAATGGTTCGTTTTTAAGTGGCTGGAAGAAAACCAAAGACGAACAACATTTCTTAAACGTGAAAAATGATACAAAACTCAAATTTCGTTGTCCAGACCCAAAGTGGGAACGGAACGCATGCCCATGCATTTCTGCATCCCGCGGGGCTGCTTTCTCGCTCGGATGACAGAGCCGGGTGCTTAGGACAGACTGTGTGGCCCGCAAAGCTAGAAATATTTACGGCTGGGCTCTTTACAAAAGATGTCTGCAGCTCCCGCTCCATCTCACTGGGTCTGCATCTCTAATTGTTCAGACTGCTTTGAGATTTGGACAAGAGCTCCAGACCCTCTCCTGGGAGAAAGATGAATGACTACGCACACAAATGTACACACACACACACACACACACACACACACACACACACGGGTTCTTAAGTTGGGAAGCCTTGTTAGAGGTCAAGGCCCTGGTTTTACAGCTGTGGGGGCCCAGGCTCCACAAACGGGGTGCTCCTGGTCCAGCAGCAAGTGCCCAGGGAGGGTACCTGTCGCCGGAGCTCCTGCAGCTCCCGGCGGGCCTCCAGCCGGGAGCGCTCCACCTCCTGCAGCCCGGCCCGCAGCTCCTCGGCCTCCTTGTCCACGGCTGCCCGCGCCTCCGTGAGGAGCGCCAGCTTCTGCTCCTTGTCCTCGTTGGCAAGCTTCAGGCTGGTGCGGGGAGGACGCCGAGGTCAGAGGCGGCCACAGGTCTCGGACAAAGTACAGCATGTAGATCTACACAGAGGCCGTTCCCCTGATCCCTCGAGTGTGTTCAGCCGGCTCTCGGGCCAGAGGTGCCCCGAGTGCTCCTTGCCCGTGGGGCCCCTCCTGAGCTAAGCCCTGGAGGGTCAGGGGCCAGGTGTGAGGCCACAAGAGGCAGGCCAGTGACTCCAAGGTTGGGGCTACTCTCCCAGGTAACACCAGTGGAGGGGGGTGGGGGGGTGCTTAGAGTCTGGACCCCACCTTGCCTTCCGCTACCTTTCCCTTTCTTTCAGACGGGAAAATCACCTAAAACCACCCAAGTGCCCAGCTTCAGAGGCAAAGACTCCCCATCTGTGTGATTTCCCCAGAACTGTGGGGGTGAAGTTAGCTTCCAGGGACGAGAGCCAGTGTGAAGGACTCGCATCGCCCCACCTGATCCGTTCGCTCTCGGCCTTCTTCACGGCAGCCCGCAGCTCCTCATTGGACCGTCGCAGGGCCTCGAGCTCCTGGACACCCTCGCTCAGGCTGCGCCGCAGCTCACTGGCCTCCTGGCGCTGGGCCTCGCGGCCATCCTGACCCTCGCGTACCTTGCGCTGGGCCTCCAGCAGCTCCCGCCGCAGCCCGTCCCGGGCATCCTCCAGCAGCCGCAGCTGCGTCCGAAGCTCTTCTGCCTGGAAGGGTGGCAGGCTATCACGGGCAGAACACCAGCCCATACCGCCGTCTCTGGCTGCGGGCACCTGCCCTCTCCCTCTGCAGCAACTGAGACCACACGTGTGAGCTCTGATTTGGGGCAAAGCATGATGGAGTTAGTAGTGTTTGGGCCTGAGATCATCAGCCCCTGGGATCTTTCAATGGAGGGACACCAAAAGGGCAGGAACCCCACCAGTGCCCGGAGTCCCGCATGTACACCTGCGTCAAGGACTCCATGAATGCTTACTGCCTCCTTTCTGCACTGGCCGTTCATCTGCTCTCACCTGCGGGGACGAATCTTACACTCTTCCAGACCCTAGCAGGCCAGGCCCCAGCAGCATTCGGTGCACTGCCTGGAAATGGGGGGACAGCTCACCTCGCGCGCAGAGGATTCCCGCTGCCTGTCCAGGTTCCGGGCCTGTTCTTGCAGCCTCTTGGCCTCCTGGGCGTGGGCGGCAGCGGCCTCCTCAAGCTCGGCCCGCAGGTCCCGCAGCTCGGACATCAGGGCGTTCACAGTGCCCTAGACAGACAGGCTTCTCAGACTCGGGGCCACCGTAGCCCTCCTCCGGCTGCTCCCAGTGGGGCCGGCTCAGCCGTCCATCTTCAGCTCCAAACATGGCCCTTCCTGCTGCCCAGCCAGACCGCCTGTTGGCCCCTCGATGCCCAGTGAGTGCTGTCCCCGTAGCTACTCTCTCCCTCAGGCCAGGATCCATCGAGCAGAGCTCAGCCGCCTCCCTCTGACGAGGACTCCCAAGGAAGGGCTGTGGGCTCCCCCCGCAGCCCAGAGGCTTCCCCAGGGCAGAGCCACGCCCCCCCACCCCTTGGACAGGGGCCCCTCCAGCTGGTCTGCCCTACCCGGTCCTGCTCCTGCCGGCTCTGAGCGTCCCTCTTCTGCCGTTCCATCTCCAGGGAGATGGCGGCCAGGCTGTGCTGCGTGCCCAGCAGCTTCTCTGACAGCGCCGTCTTCTCCGACTCCTTCAGGGACAGGGCCTAGGCAGAGGCAGGGAGCAAAGGGGCTTGGGGCTTGGTTGGTCACGGGGGCACGCTCGGGTCTTTCCCCCACCCTGCCCTGGGAAATGTGCCCACTGTGGGCTTGGTGCCTCGTCTAGGTCACTGCAGTTGGACCAGGGCCGAGGTGCAGACTCACGCCCTCTGGAGCCCCAGGAAAGGGCACAACAGCCGTACCGGTAAGTGTGGACATGGACACAACTTAGCAATCTCCCTAACTCGCCACAGGAACCCTTGCCCTTCGTTACTCCCCTTTTACAGATAAGGGGACGGACTCCAGAGGTCACGTGACTTGCTCAGGGGGACACGGTCTAGCCCAACAACATGACATTGTGGGAAAGCCAGGAGTTAGTCTCCTGAGGAGGGTCCGCTGATACATGTGGGCCTCACGGGGACTGCTCAGATGGCCGTCCTGGGAGCACCCGGGCCAGCCCACGGTGGCAGAAGGGATAGCAGACTGTGGGTCCGGGAAAGCGGACCTCAGTGCTCACGGCGTCCCGAATGCAGTGCTACTCGGTGAGTTACCACCACGCGCCAGACATGGCGCACTGACCACGGCTTTCAGCAAGGCTTCGCACGTGCCCCTTGAGCACCCCCATCTTGCAGGCGAGGACCCTGAGGCCCAGAGAGGGACTCCCAGCTCCTAGCTCCTGAGTGGCTGAGCGGGGACCGGCCCCAGAACAGGGGCCCCTCAGGCCGCAGCAGAGGCCACATCGGGGCTCACGAACCTGTTGCTTCTCACTCTCGGCCAGAAGGAGGCCCTCGTCCCGCTCCTGCTGCAGGGCAGCGATCTCTTCGCTCAGCTCCTCCTTCTCGGCCTCCAGCCGCGCCAGCAGCTCCTCCCGCTCCCGCTGCAGCTGATTCTGCAGCTGGGCCCGCTCGGCCTCCAGCTCCTGCCAGGCCGCCTCCTGCGGGCCAGGCCCGGGCACGTGTGACCCCCGAGGCTGGACCCAGGCGGCAAGAGCCACCTGTAGCCCAGACCCTGAGGGGCAGGGCACGTGACTCGGGAACTACAAGGTGGGGTGAGTGATCGGGGCTGTGATGGGGACACGCCAGGGCTGTGCAAGCCCCAGAGCGTGTCAGCAGCCTGGCCTGGGGGTCAAAGAACATTTCCCGAAGGAAACATGGGCAGCAGTCAGCCAGGTCAAGAGAGAAAAGAAACAGAGCCCCAGGCCCAGAGTCTAGCCCCCGAGATGGCCTGGAGGCCAGAGAGAAGCTAATGCACTCTGTCTAAGGTCCCTGGAGCCTGTACTACGAGGGGACACAGTGAGCAAAAGAACAGACCAGGCCCTGTGGGCTGTAGGGACACGTCAGCTGATTCTGAGAGCAGTCGGGGCAGCAGAGAGTCTCAAGTCAGGGTGAGAAGGAATAATCTGAATTTGGGACTAAGGAACTGTTCAAAGCTATGGAAGAAGAATGGGGATTGGGGCTCGGGTAGACGGGTGCGCTGTGTGGGACAGGGGGCGGGGACAGCAGAACAGCGGGACTCACGAATACAGATTTGGTGACATTAAGAGGCCAAGTCAGAAAGAAGGTGCAGGAGGAGTTAAAGAGGAAACAAGAGTTTGGCTCCGTGTGCTGGGGGGTAGGTAGAACCCACAGAGAAAGGCCCCCGTGGGGTCCCAGGCAGGTACCTGGCCCCAGCACTAGGCCCTAGCAACCAGTGAAAAGTAGGCATAAGTGCTCCTTCTGCGAGTGCTTTGCTGCCACCTGCTGGAGAAGTGAGATACTATCTACCCAAATCCAAGGAGAATGCGGGGACGTGGCGCCCCACTGGTCATAAAGGACAGCCTGAACCTCTGTGGGAGGCAACCCGTCCAACATGGGAGCCTCGGGTGCCCTGCCCCGAGGCCTGCTCTGGACAGCATCTCAGTGCCATCATAATAGCGGAGCACTTCTGAAATGCCAGTCATCAGGCACCGTTTACTCGGATTATCCCACCTCATCCCACAATACTCTACAGTATCATCGTCCCCACTGTTACAGACAGGGAAATGAAGGCCCTTTGGGTAACCTAACCAGGATGTGGCCAAGATTAGGTGCAAACCCAGGCAATGAAGTTCTAGAACCAGAGCTCTTAGATAGCTCTGTTCTGTCTTCTAATAACTATGCCTTTCTATGTGCTCAGGGTCCAGACTGGTCTTTCATATGCAGACAGCACTTCTTAGCAAATGAAAACGCTTTCCTACTATACATTAGGTAAGCATTTCCCAACTGTGGCTGTGGATCCCCTGCATCAGGATCACCAGGGCTGAACCAGGTGTGGGGCCTGGGCAACCACACCTTTGAGAAGGCATACCCAGTGGATTCTCTCGGCTGCCCCTACCGTCCCTGGGACAGAGATGAAGTTCCATTTCACAGATTTGGGGACTGATGCAGAGTAAGAAGGATGAGTTCTCTGAGGTCACAGAGGAGACACGGGTTCAGAGTCCTGCCTGCCCCAACCAGTTGCCCGAACCTTCTCTCGCTGGAGTCGCTGCAAGTCCTCCTCGTGGGCCGCCCGCTGCTCCCGCAGAGAGGCCTGGAAGTCCCGCTCAGCCTGCACCAGCTTCTGGGCCATCAGCTCCTTGTCCAGAGCTGCCTTCTCCTCTGCAGTTGTCATTTGTTGCCGGAGGCCCGCCAGCTCTCCTGCGCAGGACGGATGGGAGGAGGGGACAGGCTTGGGTCAGAACCTCCCTATGGGCCAGCAGACTCAAACCGGATGAGCATGTGGGCAAAATCCCAGAGGGGAGAGGGTCCACGTGGGATCTAGGCAGAGTTCCCTTGGAGAAGCTTGTTGCCCTCCCTGGGCCTGTTTCCCCATCCGCCACACGATTCCACCGGCCCTGTCCCCCTCCCTATCTAGTGGGAACGGCATCGAAGGAATGAAATGACACGAGGACCCCCTCAATGGGGAGGTTAGCCAAATGTAACCACCCCCATTATGGGTGAGCGCTTCCGAGGGGTCGGACTCTCGGCTGAGCCGCACGTGAGAGATCGACTCTCACTGCAGCTTCTAACACTCAGGTAGCTGATCTCGTGCCCGGTCTACAGAGGAAGGAATGGAGGCTCAGAGGAGACAGGTAACTGCCCAAAGCTGCACAGCTTTCCATAAGGCTTCCCCTCTCATGACTGATCGCTACGAATGAGCTTGGTGGGCTGTCAGCACTAGTGGACATGACCATGGGGAAGCCACCCCCCCCCCCGCCCCCGTGGACGATCTAAAAGCCATCTCCTGGGCGGGACGCGCACCAGAGACTGTCAGCATTCCCCTTCCTGGTTCTGTCCAGCTCGGGTTGGTGCAGGCCGGAAAGTTAATTTTCACGGCCCACGTAGATGACGCCTAGTCAAGGCTTACTGAGCAAGAGGAAGCCCTGAGTTCAGACGCTGGGCGGGGAACGTGGAGGGAAGCGGGGCCTGGGGGGCGGGGGCTGAGAGAGTCCACGGCTCTGCAAAGAACTCAGACCTCTCTCAGCACCCTGGTGACGAGAGACAGCCACCGCGGGCTGAGCCGGGCACTCTGCCAAGGCCTTCCCGGGCTTTTCTCGCCTCATCCTGGCAACAGCCTTAGAAGGTGAGAGTTATCACTTCTAACTGTCAGATGAGGAACCAGTGGCCCAGGGAGGGAAGGGGCTTGCCCGAGAAACCTCGGACCTAAGTGGCAGCAGCAGGACCGGAACTCGGGTCAGCCAGACTCCAAAGCCAGTGCTCCCAACTTCCGGAGACCCCAGGACCCGACAGGTGACGGCCTGGGCTGGAGCCTGGCGTCCCCCTCCCCCAGCGCCGCGCGCCCTCCCCCGCCCCGTACCGGTCAGGGCTTCCTTGGCCAGCAGCAGGGCCTGCCCGTCGGCTTCCAGCTGCTCCCGGCGGGCCTCGAGCTGCGCCAGCTGCCGCTGCACCTCGAACAAGCTACTCTCCAGGGCTTCCTTCTCCAGGCTGCGGCACACACCATCCCTGAGGCCTGGGGACTCAGCCTCCCGGGCCCCAGGAAACTGTGACTCCCGGGGCGTGGCCAGCCATGGGCCAGGTGCCAAGCTACCTGCTCAGCCAGGCCCACGCTCCCTGGGGAAGCCGGGGCCCTAGCTAGGACATGCTGGCAAGCCTGGCTCCTTAGTAACTGTCCCTGTGGGCCAACGCCAGGGCATGGCTGGTCACGGCGCGGCCCCGGGCCGACCCCCAAGGTGGGCCGGCCTGAGCCCAAGGGCCTTACCGTAAGCGAGTGGCCTCTTCCGACAGGGTCCGGCCTTCTCGCTCAGCTGCCACCAGCTGCACCGCCAGGCCGGCGCGCTCCTTAGCCAGCGCCTCCTTCTCCCGGGCCACCCGCTCCAGCGCTTCCGCCTGCCGTTGCGTCTCCCTCCGTGCCTGCTCCAGCTCCTGCTCCCGCCCGCTCAGCTGCCGGGAGAGCTGGCCCCCGCCCGGGCCCCGTGAGCACCACTCCCCGAATCCCCCAGCTGCTCACCAAGCAGCATCCCAAGCCTGAGCCCAACCCCGCCCCGGCCAGGCCGGTGGGAGACCTGGGTTCAAGCCCAGGCTCGACCCTGATGTGCTATGTGTGCTTGGGGCAAACCACAGCCTCTCCGGACCTGCAGGGTACACGCGCGCGAAAGTACGTAAGCGTCCTCGCGCAGTGCGCGGAGTCACTTTCTGGAGGAGCTGAATATACAAAACAGACTCGGAGTGGAGACCTGGAGCCCTGGTCCCTGTGCCCCACGGCACATCCCCTAGAGCTCCTTCCCAGGAACCCGGGGCCTCTAGCACAGACGCTCTCAAAAGGTCCCTGGATCCCTAAGGCCCTAAGGGGCCTTCCGGCTACGTTCTACAAAGTCTAAGGTTCCGATTAAAAAATTCTGTCTGGTGTCCCATCGTGAATTCTTAGTGAGCGGAGAGGCCTCCCTCTGGGAGTGCTTACACGGTGTGCGCTTCAGAACTATCCTTTGAGATAAGAACTGTCAGCCCCATGTTACAGAGGGGGCAACTGAGGCACGGGGAGGTTGCATAGCGTGCCCAAGGCTCCCAGCTAGCAAAGGGAGGGCTGGATTCAAGCCCAGAACCAGGCTCCTAGGCCTGGGAGTTCCGCCAGGACCGGACGCAGGGGGCCGGGAGCCCGAAAGTCCCCCCACCTGTCCTCCTCGCCCCCCCACCCACCTGGGCCAGCTGCTCCTGCAGCCGGCAGCGCTCCTGGCGCAGCGCGGGAAGCTGGAACTCCAGGGCCTCGCGGGCCTGCTCTGCCGCCCGCAGGGAGCCCTCCAGGCCCTGCTGCTCCAGCTCCTGCTCCAGCCGCAGCTGCTCCAGCCGCTCCTGCTCCTCCCGCGCCAAAGAGGCCTCCTGCTCCACCTGCCGCTGCCGGCCCAGCAGGGCGGCCTTGTCCTCCTCCAGCTGCGGCGGCCAGGTGGAAGCGGAAGGAGCAGGTTGGCTCAGCCCCTCCACCTGCGGAAGGGGGTCCCACCCAGGACCAAGGATGCCCCCTCCTCTCCACCCACCCGCCCAGCCCGGCCAGCCCAGGAGCGGTCCCTCGGGCGTGTGGACGCTGGTGGGGGCGGCAGAGAGGAGGGCCCATGGAGCTTCTTTCTCTCGGAGTCAGAACACGACAGAGACAGAAAGAGGGGCAGCGACAGGGCAGGTGCAGGGCTGGAGGTGTACAGGGAGGGAGGCACCGAGGCAGGGGGTGGGGACTGAGCGGGGAGAGGCGGGGAGGGGGGCCTGCCGGCCTACCTGGGCGACAAGGCGGTTCAGACCCAGCTTGTCCTGCGCGAGGCTCTCGTTGAGGGCGCTCAGCTTGGACAAGGAGTCCCGGAGCGAGGCCTCCTCCACTCTCAGCTTGGTCACCGAGAGCTCGAGCTCCACGCGGCCGGCCTCCGCCTACGGGCCGGGGCGGCCAGGGATGGTCAGAGGGGAGAGGCAGAGAGAGAGGGGAGCCGGAGAGGCAGGAAGACGCACAGAGACACGGAGACGGGAGAAGGTGGAGAGATGGAGACCGGAGCATGGGGAGGCACGAGAGGCAGAGAGGGGGCCCCTCCGAGACGGTGGGGTAGGGGGCGAGAGAAGACAGGACGTGAGACGGAAAACAAGCAGTGAGAAAGGCCTGCTGCCTTTGAAGCTGTGCAAAAGAAGCCACACGCGGCAGAGCTGTGTGGGAGCAGGTGAACCCCAGCTTGTGGGGTTCACGGCCAGAGGGTCCCACAGAGTGGGATCTAGGGGGGCATTGCTCAGGACCCAGACTATGGTGGGGGGGCAGGCACCCACCAAGGACGGCACCCCAAGCTCCCACAGTCCCTGGGACCTGCATGCAGAGACGGGACGGGCTGACCTAAATGACAGGTACTGCCCAGGAGCATCTGGAAAGGCAAGGACAGGACCACTAATAGAGGGCAGGTCACTTGTGGCTGGGGTCAGAGGTCAGCAGTCTGGAAGGCCTCAGCCCGAGGCCAACCTGGCACCGGGGTCAGTCGGCGGCCAGTGGGAGAAGGCCTGGGGCCTAGTGGAAAGACAGGTTTGTGGCAGTGCCGCCCCAGGGGTCCCACCTTGGTCAGCGCCTCAGCCACCTCGGCCTTCTCCGCCTGCAGCACGTCCCGCTGCAGCGTGATGCAGCTCAGCGCCTCCCTCACGGCCACCAGCTCCTTCGCCAGCCCCGAGCGCTTCCCTTCCAGCTGCTCTAGCTGTCTGTGGCTGTGGGACAGACGGTGCGGCCGGGCCTGAGACGGGAGCCCTGGCGGCCAGAGCCTCACTCACAAGAATAGCCAAGCCCTCTGCTTCAGGCTCTGTGACTCTGGGCCTCGGTTTTCACATCTGCAAGATGGGGCACCAGCTGCCTCATGAAGTTGTAAGGATACAGGACCTCCTGAACACGAAGTGCTTCAAACAGCGCCTGACATACCTCCCCTCCAGCAGCCGGCAGAAACACGAGCCATACCGAGGACCACAAGCTACTAACCGCACCGTGGCTTAGGCCTCCGAGGAGAAAGCAGTGCCGCGTGCGGTGAAGAGGTTAATGCCGAAGGCAGAATGCCTGGGTTCAAATCCTGGCTCTTCTACTAACTAGCTGTGGGACCTTGGTCAAATCACATGACCCTTCTGTGCCTCAGTTTCACCATCCACAAAATGGGGACAGCGACAGGTCCTACATCACGGAGTTACCATGAGGGCTGAACAAGAGAACGTCAGCGGTTAAAATGGCATCTAGCACTTGGTAATATTATAATTGATACTATTAATAATAAATATTAATAATATTAATAATATTAATAATTAGTAACAGTATTAATGATACTTAATATAACTTAATATAACTTGCCGTTTAAAACACAGTATGACTATTACTACTGTCATCTGAATTCTGGTTGTTGTCACCACCCCCACTCCTAGCTCACAGCGGTCCTCTGATCCCAGGGACGTGACTCTACCTCCCTGAGCCTGGTTCCTGAAATGGGGCTGGTTGGAAGACCCCACCTCAGAGGGGTACGAGGGGTACGTGGAGATTCCTCCAGATGGCAGGAGGCGAGGGTCCTCCCCCACCCGCGGTCCCCAGGGACACCGTCGGGAGCCCCACAGTCTGTTTCAGCAGCCCCGGAGAGAGACCGGGAGCCACTGACCTGCGCTCCAGCTCCCTGCGAGCCCGCGCGCTGTCCTGTGCCGTGTCCTCCTGCTCCTCCTCCAGCCGGTCCCGCTGGCGCCTCAGCTCCTCCTGCACAGTCTGTAGCTTCTCCCGCTCCTGCCGCAGCTCCTCAGCCTGCTGCTGGGCCGCCTGCAGGCTGCAGGCCAGGCCATCCTTCTCCCTGCAGGACCAGAGGAGGGGGCGCTGATGGGGATGCTGGGGCCGCTCTCCCCAGGGAAGGAGGCCAAGCTGCAGTCCTGGCCTGAGCCACAGCCCCCGACCTCTAAGGCACTTGCCTCCAGGAAGCCTTCCCTGCCCCGCTCCATGGGTGACTCACTTCATCCCCATCTCCCTGGAGCCGACTCTTCCCCGGGGAGGACACCCAGTTTTCCTTCTCCCCCAGTCTCCCCGCTCAGAGGCCCAGTGGGATGGATGGCAGCACCGGGATAATTTCCAACCACCCCACCAGGTTGAAAAGGCCAGGCCAGGGTCCTGGGACATGCAGGCCACGCCAGTCCCTATTACCAGGAGATGCCCCTACAGCCCCCCCATCCCCTCAACTCTGGGAGACAGAGCTGGGTGCGCCCAGATGCCATCCTTCCCGCGGCACAGGCCGGCAGCACCTGGGAGCCAGCAGCGGAGGGAGGGGGAAGCAACTGGGAACTCTGGAGATTTTCAGAGTGCTGCCTTCTCCCCCAGCTCCAGCAGTCACAGCGAAGGGGGGTAGGAAGTGTGTCCATCACCCCTCCTTCCAAGCCAGCTGGGGTTTTTAGCTCAAGCTGAGGACTGACTGTGGGCATCGTCTCCACGGTCCCCGCTCGTCACTCCAAGTGACAACCTGTGTGTGTACTGGAGGCCGAGGCCACCAGGAGGTGGGAAAAACCATCAACACAACATTGAAACGGCACCATGCGAAGTGAGGTACCCACTGTGTACACGGCTACATAAAAGGCCTCCTTCCAAGGCACGGGAAGCTCTGGTTTTGCTGCCGGAAGGACCTGAATTCCAACTCCTACCCCAGCCACGCCGCTGTGTTGGCTTGGACAAGGCTCTCAAGCTAGGAAGCGTCACAGCTCCGAAGGGCCTGAGTCGACAGGGAGACTAATCGAGACAAGACACGTAAAGCCCACGGCACTGAGCCTGGCACTCGGTGGGTGTATGGGGAGCGTCCCCTGCCTCACCGCCCGGAAGTGCGACAGGAAGCAGAAGCGGCGGCAGGGGTTAGGCTGTGACAAGGCCCCACCTTTTTATTTCCCCTTCGTTTTTCAAAGTTTTTATTCTGCGGTCACATTTATGAAGAGAAACAGCAAACAACAACAACGACAACAAAACCACAAAAATAACCAGGCAGCTAAGAAGAGGTAATTCCTAGGCACTTTCCATAGAACTCTCTGAGACGATCGAAATGTTCCCTGGCTATTTGTGGCTACCGAGCACTTAAAATGTGGTGAGGACAATTGAAGGACTGAACTTTTACTTTTTAAAATGATTAATTAGGGGCGCCTGGGTGGCTCAGTGGGTTAAGCCTCTGCCTTCGGCTCAGGTCATGATCTCAGGGTGCTGGGATCGAGTCCCACATCGGGCTCCCTGCTCAGTGGGAAGCCTGCTTCTCCCTCTCCCTCTTGCTCCCTGCTTGTGCTCTCACTCTCTGTCAAATAAGTAAGTAAAATCTTTTTAAAGATAAGAGTTTTATGTATTTATTAGAGCACAAGCAGGGGGAAGGGCAGAGGGAGAAGCAGACTCCCCGCAAGCCAGGGAACCCCACAGGGGGCTCAATCCCAGGACCCCAGGATCATGACCTGAGCCAAAGGCAGACGCTTAACCGACTGAGCCACCCAGGCACTCCAATAATGCCTAATTTAAATTTTAACAGACATACATGGCCAGTGATGACCACGTTGGTGCAATCCACGTGCTTACAGGCTCCGGCTGGCATGAGATCCAGGCCCCCACCTCTGACCTCTCAGGCACCTGCTCAGAAGGTCCACGGTGCTCCGCAGACGCTGGGCCTCACGCTGGGCATCCTCCTGAGCCTGGGTGGCCCCATTGGTCTTGTCCCGCAGACGCTGCAGCTGCTCCTCCAGGCCGCGGCGCTCACCCTCGCTGTCACTGAGCTGCTTCCGCAGGGCGCCCAGGAGGTCCTGGCTGGCCTCATAGCGCCCACGCATGTCCTGCGGCAGGGGAACCGCTGAGTCCCGGGGGAGCCCTCCGAAGCTCCCAGAGCGCCCCCTACTCTGCTCATTCCGGAGATGTACACTAGCCCACTCTGCAGCCCAGGCCCGGGGCTGGAGAGGGGGGCCAAGCCCCACACTAGGTTTCCACTCCTGTCCACCGTGCCCCAACTGCCCTTCTGAGTGCTCCGCCAGGGCTCGGAGCCTCCATTTCCTCGGCCACTCCGACCCTTATAAGCCCCACACAAACCACCGAGCACACTCTGCCCTCCCCCGGATTCCGACTACGCCGGGGCTCCCAGGCTCCTCCCCTTTGCATCCGGGTTCTGATTTTCCCCCAGACTCCTCGCTGCTGCTAGTTCCCCAGCTCCTCTCATCCTAGATTGATTCCTCCCCCCATCCCACGCCCCAGGCCTTTTCCCGGGGTCCTGGCTCGGTCTGTCCCCTAATCTCCTCTCTATACCAGGGCTCTAGCTCTGCCCCAGGCTTCTCCCGCCCCAGGCTCTGCCGCCGGCTGCCCAAGCACCTCCCACTCTGGGCTCAGCTCTGCCTCCTCGCTCTCAGCCCCTTCCATGGGTCCTGACTCAGTTGCTGTTTCTCAAGGCTCTGACTCTACTCCGAAATGCTCAGGCCCAGGCTCCTCCCCCGGAGCCCTGGCTCCACCCCCAGGGCGTTGGCTCCGCCCCGAGTGGCCCAAAGCCCGTCCCCCTGGGACTCTGGCACCGTCCAGGAGGGCGCTAGGGTCCCTCCTACCTGGACCTGCAGCTGGCGCTTGTGCAGGGCCGAGTGGATCAGGGCGAGCGTGGAGGAGTCGGAACAGGCCGGGGATGGGCCTCGGCGCGGGGATCGGCCGCGGCCGGGCGAGGAACGCCGTGGCGGGGAGGGGGTCCGGGGGCCCGAGAGCCCCCGCAGGCTGCCGTCCGATGCATCTGCCGTGCGCTCGGAGCCGCTTAGCTGGACCCCGCTCTCCACGTCCGACAGCACGGCCTGAGGTGGGGTAGGGAGGCCACTGAGGAGGGGGCCACGGGTTAACTGGGCCAAGAAGCCCAGGCGAGGCAGTGGGGTCCCGGGAGCCAAGTGCCCGGCTTCCTGGCACACTGCAGCCACCTCCCCTGGCTCACAGCCCTCGGCACCCCCGCGAGGTCTCCCATGTATCACTCAGACGTGATCGGGCGGTTCTCCCCGATGGGCCCGGAACCGCCAGTGCCTCCCCTCTCAGGCTGGGGCTCCCCTCAGGGTAGAGGCCAGGCTCAGCTAGCAGGGGTGTCCAACAGCAGCAGCCTTGGGCCCCCAACCACTTGCCCTTGGGCTCAAGGCCACCAGAGGGGTGGTGCTCCCAGCAGGCCGGGCCCGGCCCCGCCCCCTCCCACCTCACACCTGTGCCAGGTCCCTCAGTGTCTGCTGCAGCCCCTCTCCGTCCTCTGTCTCCAGGGCTGCCTGCTCCTGGAGCCGCAGAGATTCCTGGAGTGATGTTGGAAAGACGACAAACGGTGGTCAGGCTCTCTGCCCTAGCCTGAAGCTCCCCCGCCCCCATTCTCTCCCTCCCCCGGGGCCCTGCCCAACAGGAGATCTCTAAGGCCAGGCCCATAGGCCCGCGCCTTGATAGACCCCATAGCAGCCTCGAGCCTGCACGGAACAGACCAGGGGCAGAGAAGCACAGGGCCACCATATAGGTCACACAGACTATTGGAGAAGAGCCGGACATAGAACCCAGGCCGGGGACACCTGGTGGCTTAGTTGGTTACGCATCTGCCTTTGGCTCAGGTCATGATCCCAGGGTCCTGGGATCAAGCCCCACCTTGAGCTCCCTGCTCCAAGAGGAGTCTGCTTCTCCCACTCCCTCTACCTGTCGCTCCCCCTGCTTGTGCTTTCTCTAATACATAAATAAAATCTTTAAAAGAAAAAACAAAAGAACCCAGGCCAGGCCCCACACACAAGGATGACCCACCCAGGCAGTACCCTTGAAGGGTGTCCCTCTTGGGGGGAGGTAGCCGAGCTCCAAGAGAAGGAGCCCTGGGCTAGCAGGGCACAGGCATCTGTGCAAGCCCCAGCTTATTGGCTCTGGGACTCTGGGCAAGTACTTCCCCTTGGGGCTCAGCTTCCTCTGAGGAATGGGAATCATGCAACAGGGCTGCCGAGAGGATGAAATAGGATGAAGGAGGTGAACGCACTTACCACTAAGCCTGGCACACACTAGGCCCTCACGCTGAGCCCGGCGCACACTAGGCCCTCACGCTGAGCCCGACACACTAGGTGCTCAATGAATGAAGGCTGAAACTGACTCTACACAGGACGCTAAGAGTGGCCCAAGCAAGCACGACCCCATCCACGGATCTGCTGTCTCCCGATCCTGCCCTCCATGTCTCAGGGGCAGACGCATCTCACCAGGGCCTCGAGCTTCTCGCTCAGGGCCTTGTTGACCCGATCCTTCTCCAGATTCTGGTTCTGCAGGCGCTCCACTGTCAGGGCCAGCTCGGTCACTCTGGAGGAAGGGCAGTAACATAGGTGAAGGGGAGACCCACCCCACCTTCACCTCAGACCCCCCAGCTCTGTGTCCTTCACACCTTCCCAAACCTCGGGGAGGCACCCTAGCATCCACGTCCCTAGCTGTGTGACCTTGAGCGAGGCACTCCCCTCTGGACTTCAGGCTGCTCATCTATAAAAGGAGAATGAGGTTGCCACTTGCTTTACCTCAGGGACTCGTCCAGATCTCCAGAGCTAGGAGCCTAAGTTCTAGCATCAGTGGTTAACCTGCTCATTAATGTGCCCTGGGCAAGGGCTCCCCGAACCTCGGGCCCCCCTCTGTCACACAGGGTGTCGAAGCAGACTGGGGAGAAGGGCCCGTCGCCAGCAGACAGACACTCGCCCCTCCCTGCCCCTCCCTGCATCCCCAGATGCTCACTCTGCAGGGAAGCCCGCCTCCTGCGCTGCCTACCAGGCCCCCACCTGCCGCTGAGATTGGCCTTGTCCAGACTGCTCTGCACCTGCAGCTGGGCCAGCTCCTTCTCCTGGAGCACCTTGTCCCGCAGCTGCTCGTCCAGCTGCACCTGCAGCAGCGCCTGCTTCTCCAGGGCCGCCTCGGCCCGGCTCTCAGCCAGCCGCAGGCCGGCGCTCAGCCCCAGCTCCGCCTCCTGGATGGCTCTTGAGGTCCGGGCCAGCTCCCCTCCCAAATGCAGCAAGTCCCTGGTGGAGAGAGCATGGGATAGGCATGGGATTGGGGCAGGCTCCCAAGTATAAATTAAAACTATCCCAGGATGCTATAGTGGGATGTCACTATCAGATTGGCAAAAAAAAAAAAAAAGAAAGTCATATAACATACAATGTAGGTGAGACTGAGAAACGGGCCCACCCCGACACCACTGGCAGGAGGGTAAGTGGGTGTAACCACGACACAGGGCACTTAGGAAGAGCTCTGACAATTGTAAGTGGATAGGTTCTTTGACCCACCGACTGTTCCCCTAAGAGTTGATCCTACGGCTATGGCCCAATGCAAGGAAAGGGACCTAGGTATAAGGTGATCCATTGTAGCACTGCTCGTGAAAGCAATACTGGGGACAATCTAAATGTGCATCAAAAGGGGGCTACTATTTTTATTTTATTTTATTTTATTTTATTTGAAACAGAGAGAGAGAGCACAAGCAGGGGGAGGGGCGAAGGGAGAGGGAGAAACAGACTCCCCGCTGAGCAGGGAGCCGGATGTGGGGCTCCATCCCAGGATCCCGGGATCGTGACCTGAGCTGAAGGCAGATGCTTAAACCACTGAGCCATCCAGGCGCCCCCAAAAAGGGCTACTATTAAATAAATTTGGTTTATCCGTTCATGAAATATTCTGTAGCTGAGAAAAATAGGGAAGCTGTTCAAAGTTTGATACAGAGCCATCTCCTAATTACAGCTATTAGGTGAAGACAGCATCTTCAAGAACACAAAGATGAAATTCCACCAAGAGTAAGGAGCAAAGCGGGTGGGAGAGGGAAAGAAAGAGAGAGAGAGAGCATGTGTGTGTGCGTGTGTGTGATCTGCTGTATTTGCTTGTATAAAATAGGCCTGGAAGGTCATGAAGGAAACTGGTCATATCGCTTGCCTCCAGGAGGGGAGGGAAGCATCTGGGCCAGAAATGGGGAGGGGTAAGACTTTCCACTGTACACCCTTTTGAAATTTGAATCATGTGAATATGTGCGTTATTCAAAAGTAAAACGTTAAATCTTTATTTTTATTTTTTTAAAGATTTTATTTATTTGACAGAGAGGAGAGAGATCACAAGTAGGCAGAGAGGCAGGCAGAGAGAGAGGGGGAAGCAGGCTCCCCTCCGAGCAGAGAGCCCAATGTGGGGCTCGATCCCAGGACCTTGAGATCATGACCCGAGCCAAAGGCAGAGACTTTAACCCACTGAGCCACTCAGGTGCCCCTAAAAAAATTAATCTTAAAATAAAACTAAGTAAAGGGGTACCTGAAACCCAAATCTGAATCTGATCATGAATTAAATCCAGGGGTGCCTGGGTGGCTCATTTGGTTAAGTGTCAGTCTTCGGCTCAGGTCATGATCCTGGGGTTCTGGGATCAAGCCCTGCATTGGGCTTCCTGCTCAGCAGTGAGCCTGCTTCTCCTTCTTCCTCTGCCCCTCCTCCCTGATCATGCTCTCTCTTGCTATCTCTCTCTCTCTCAAATAAATAAATATCTTTTTAAAAAAAGAATTAAATTTAACATCCAATTTACAGGAAATCTAGGGGACAAGGTGTTAAACACCACCTCAGAATCCAACCTGTGGGAAACTCTTAAGACAACTGTCCCAGTTCCCTTTCTTTCTTTCTTTAAGAGTGGGAGGAGAGAGAGAGAGAGAGAGAGAGCGAGCACAAGAGCAGCGGGAAGGAGAAGTGGACTCCCCACCGAGCAGGAAGCCCGATGCGGGGCTGGATCCCCAGACAGTGGGATCATGACCTGAGCCAAAGACAGACACCTAACTGACTGAGCCATCCAGGCACCCCTAACTGTCCTAGTTTCCTACACAAATAAATGAAAAGACTTAAAATACAAGTCAGCCAATCACATTTGGAGAGCATCTATGGGTCCTAATTCAAACAAGTTATAAAAACAACAAGTGACTCATCTGTGACACGGATGCATCAATTGGAAATCTGGCCACTGAATAACGAAAGATCATTAATTAAACAACGTTTTAATGCCGAAAAGGGCAGGAATTGGTCAGCCTGCCTCAGCTCTCCCCACAGCCTCACCTGCTCAAAGATTAAGCAGGACCACGCTCCCCTGCTGATGTGGCTCTCTGAGGCTCTCCCAACCTCACCTCACTTCCCCTGCCATTTGCTTCAGCCCCATGGGTGGCCATGTCCTCCTTCCTCCAAGCCTTTGCCCCCACTCTTCCCTCTGCCTGAAGCGCCCCTGGCTCTGCTGGTTAAAATCCTACCCAGTCCTTGAGGTCAGTGCAAATTCCACCTCCTCTACGCAGGGTTTCTTTGACCTCCTCAACCCTCCCATCCTTCTGGGAATCTGGGATAGTCTCTGTTTCCATGTCACTCACAGCTTCCTCAGTCTAGAATTTTGGGAGTCTGTACCTTTTCATCATCAGAGCCTCCGAGGTCCTGTAGCAGGAGCTGAATATTCCAGGGGATTAAGAGCAGGAGCTACACATCCTGACTCGGCCACCTACTTACTGCTGTGTGACCTTGGGAAGGTCACTCTACCTCTCGGAGCCTCAGTGCCCTCATCTGTAAAATGGGGATTATTACAGTTCCTACCTCACAGGGACGCTGCAGATTTCAGGAGAAATTAAATGGCCGAAGAGCCTAGCTCACTGTAAACACCTAGTAAATGCTGACTGCTAGGAGTGGTAGGGGGTCACTGGTACCAGTTGCGTCTGCATCTCCACAGAGCCTGGCACACAGTAGGTGTGTTGGATTGGACTGAAGTTCTGCTGAGCTGAGTTGAATTCGACTTAAAAAGCTGTCTTTTTAAGCTGGGCTGTCTCCCAGCTGCCGCAGCGTCTCCCCCGGCCGTCCCTCCGCCAGCCGGGCCTCACTCACCTCTCGGTGGACATCTTCACCTCACTGACCAGCCGGCGCACCCCCACAACCTGCCTCCAGAGGAGGAGCAGACGGCTGTGCTCGTTGCTGAAGTAGGTGTTGAAGGACTGGAGAGAAGGCGGGCTGCGTGAGGGCTGGCCCGCCCCTCCCTCCCCGGCCACGCCCCTCCCTCCCCGGCCACGCCCCTCCCTCCCCGGCCTCGCCCCTCCCTCCCCGGCCTCGCCCCTCCCTCCCCGGCCTCGCCCCTCCCTCCCCGGCCACGCACCATCCTGGCCCCGCCTCCTCCCACAACCCCCGATGGGATGGTCCCCGGAGGCCCGGTAGCCCCGGGAAGTGGGTCTTCCCCTGGGCCAGCGTGCAGGGTAAGGCGGGGGGGGCTGTCCCAGCTGTCCCGCTCGGGCTCCCAAGCCTCTGTCCCCCACAGGGAACTGGGTTGCAACGCCTCCACTGGCGGCAGCTGCAAGAGGCTGCGCAAAGGTCAGAAAGTGCCGGAGACCCAGGTTTCCACCCCAGCTACCAGGAGCATCCCTGCATCACTGTGGGCAGGGTGCGTAACTTCTCTTTAAAATGAGCGTGACAGCACCTATCACACATAGTTATTATGAGGAGCAGAGGAGAAAATGCGCCGCAGGCACGTGGTAGGGGCTGAGCAAGGCCAGCTCTTATGATAACTATTTACCTCTCCTGAAAGGCTCAGCCGCCACCAGGGCCCCCCTCCTGACCCCTTACTCCTGCCCCTCAGGTCAGGCTGGGTCCCTGAGGCCCCACGGGCCTCCCAGCACCACCATGCCCACCTCTTCCTCACGCCTCCACGCGGCCTCCCGCTGCTCCAGCTCCTTACGGCAGCGTGTCCAGTCGGCGGTCACCTTGCGTATGTCCTCACTCAGAGCCTGGTTGGCCGAGCTCGCCTGGTCCAGCTGCTCCCGGAGCATGGAGTTCACCTGGGCCAGACTGGCACTCCTGGGGGTACAAAAGGGACGGGTGGGACCACGGCAGGAGAGACAGACCTGCCAGCCCTGCGCCCTCCGGGCCGCACCCCACCTCTGCTGCTCCTCCTCCAGGCGGACGAGGGCGCTCTCCAGGTCGTGGCTGTGCTCTGTGTCCTGGGCGGGAGAAGTGGGGCATCAGCCTGGGCCAGCAGAGGGAAGGGCCCGCCTTGCCCCACCCCGGCACCCGGTGCCCACCCTCAGCCGCTGCTGCTCCAGCTCTGCGGATCTCTCTAGGACCTGCTGCTCCAGCTCCGAGCATTTCTTCTTGTACTGGAGGGTCTGTGGATGGGTGTGAGAGGGAGATTAGCCCCAGAGGGTGGGGGCAGGGCAAAGCGAACAGGTGGGGAGAAGGGGGACAAGAGCAGGAGTGGGTGGCCCTGACCTTGGCCTGCAGCCGCTGCACAAGCTGGGCCTGCCGCTGCTGGCCTTCCTGGTAGGCCTGCAGCTTGCGCCGGTAGGAGGCCTGCTCCTCCTGCAGCTGCCTCCGCAGCTCCACGCTCTGCCGCACCAGCCCCCTGGGCTCGGGCGTTTCCAGCTCCCCAGACTCCAGCCGCACAGCCTGCTCCAGCTGCAGGGAAGGTCCCTGGGTGAGAGGCCCGAGCCTCCCGGGAAGGCAGGCACGGAACTCTGCAGAGGATGCCAGGTTGGGCCCAGACCCGCGTGCCCTGCAGGTACGTGTGGGCAAGCCCAGGGTGGAAGGCACCGTGCACAGGGTAACACAGCTGTGCAGGGACACAGGCTGGGCACGCGGGGACACAGACCGGGCGCGGTGGACACATGCAGGCGGGCCCATGAACGCGTGCATGCAAAACACAAAGTTGCCCGGGGTTGGCGGGGAGGGGAAGCTTACAGGCCGTCTGTGCGCTTCCGTGGGGGCACCGTGAGCCTCTCCGCCAGACACCTAACCCAGCCATGCAGGGATATTAGCAACAGGCCCATATTCCCCCACCCCCACCCAAGGTGGGCTCAGGAAAACCTAGGTTTTTTGTTCTCCACCGTATCTTAGACCCAGGAGAGTGGCAGTGGCATGTTTGTTGAATCGTGAATTAATCGCATGAGCGCATCTGAATACTTTCAAACAGAGGCGAAAATATATGCATATCTTAGAGACATGCACACACAGAAGGCCCGGCAGCCCTCAGACGTCCCCAGGGTGACACAGATGGACTCCCCGCACTCCCCACATGCACAGCGCGTGGGAGAGGAACCCACTCTAGCACAGGGCGCGCTTCTATGGAAAGCTGCTGTCGGCACCCTGCTCCACCCCCAGGCAGCTGGCAGCCCCTTCATTATCAGACCCGTGAGCACAGCCCGGATGCCAGCGTTGTGTCATCATCACTGCTCTGGCAGAGCCTCCTAACCCCTTAGGCACCTGCGGGTCCCAGGGGGCCCTTCAGCCTCAAGCTGTTGGGGAAGGAAGGGGGAGCGGGCAGCTGAGGACGAGCAGGACGGACAGACAGTGACAACGCCCAGGGAGAACCAAGAGGAAGACAGCCCAGCCTGGCTGATCCTGACCCAGGCCCACATTTGCCATCTACCTCCCCAGCGCCTGGCCTGCCAGCCCGGGCACGCCCCCCACACCAGGTCCCGGGGAAGCCAACAGCAACGGCAACTGCGGTCACGCTGGCTAATGAACGGGACCAGGACAGGCCAGCCCCCCAGGCCTACATCTACCCAGTATGCCCGGGAGCCCCTCGACGAGCCACCAACTGTGCTAAAAACCTGCTCCCTACCCACCCCACCCCATGTGCCGGGGTCTGAGCCAGAGCACGGCGACTGGGGAGCCACCCCAAAAGAGGGGAGGGTGGGGACTGCTTGAGGGCTGCCGCCTGGAAGGTAGGCTGCAGGCCCGTGACCAGCAGGGAGTCTGCCTGAGTCAGGTAGCAGACAAAGTGTCTCCCGCTGAGCGTGGCGGCACCCGAGCTCCCACGTGTGTTGCCCATCAATGAGGGCGCACCTCGCTGGCTGTGTTTTGTCATTTGTCTCCACAGGGGACTCTATGGGTTTTTGTGTCTAGGCCTTCATAGGGACCCCAGTGAGTTCACGTGTTGTTGTTTTTTTAAGGATTTTATTTATTTATTTGAGAAAGCAAGACAGAGAGATGGTGAGAGGAAAGGGAGAAGCAGGCTCCCCGCTGAGCAGGGAGCCCGATGTGGGGCTCAATCTCGGGACCCTGAGATCGTGACCTGAGCCAAAGACAGATGCCTAACTGACTGAGCTGCCCAGGCACCCCGTTCATGTGTTTTTATGTCTGCATGTGGATCTGTAAGTGGGCGGGGCTGGGGAGCGTGTCTGGGCTCCACGTGGGTCGGAAGCACGTGTATCAGCAACTCCATGCAATGTGCAGGTACGAAGCGTACCTCTGTCTGGCTGTGTGCGTCCATGAGACGGGAGGCCATGTACGGTGCTATCTGCAGGACGGGGTAGCTCGGTGGTGTGGCTGTGCGTCTGGGCGGTATGTGCTGTGAATGGTGGAGGGGAGGGGAACTGTGTGGCATCTGGCTGCTGGGGGGGACTCATGCTGTGTCCAGTCCACGAATCAGAGTGTATCACGATAGGGGACTTGTGTTTCCAGGTGACATCTCTGTGTGTCCGAGGGTGGGGGGTCTGATCGGGGCCCCTGCTCTGTATGTTTGCACATCTGTGTGAAGCAGGTGCTATTTGCTGCTGTGATTTGGGGGGGGGGGGTCAGGCAGTCCCTGGATGCTCCACTGGCTTCCCCAGTGCTCACAGCCAGGCCCTGGGCACTCCCAGCCACACCTCGCCCCTTTGCACACACTTCACCCCTCACAAAACAGCCTTTCAGTTTAACTTGTAATTCAAAAGCCAAAGGGGCGGGTCACCAAGCTGAGAATGAAAGAAGTTTACTGTCTCCCTTAGCAACCGCTGCCCTACTACCCAACAACATTCATTCACTGGGTCCTGGTTGCCATGGACACTGGGGGAGCCCAGGGGGCGTGGCCATGCCCTCCTTCCCATTTCCAGCTGCCTCCCCCAACACCTGCTCCTCAGGGACAGGAAGATGGGGGCCCTCCACAGGGACCATGAGGTTCTCCTTCTGACCTGAGAGGTGGCCACAGGGAGCCCCCGCCTCAGTTTCCCTACATGCAGTCAACAGGACACTGATCCTGACCTCTCCTCGTCTTTTTCCCAGGGATGTCGTGGGATTCAGAGTCAGAACCACCTCACTGACGGGCCTCCAAACAGCCCACATGCAACAGTCATGGCCACAGGGGCCGGCCCTGCCACCTGCACTGTGGGAACAAGTGGGGCGCAGGGACAGAGAGTCACAGGACCGCAGAGCCCTGGACCCGGGGCCTTAACCCAGCTCCACCACCGACCCTATCTATCAAGTCCCTGCTCTGGGCCTGCTTCCCCATCTGTCATAGGCGATCTCCAGGCTCTGATGTCCTCTGGGAGGACAGGGGTGGAGGTCACTCTCATGCAAACCCTGCCTGCAGGCGGGGGGCCTCACTCACACCACCTCACACCCAAAAAAAGCGAAACACCCGGCTCCCTCTCCATGCTATTCAGGGGACTCCCCAGCCACACAAGGGAATCTTCTAGACCAATGCAGCCCCAGGCACAGCAGCTGTGTCTCAGCAGAAAAGAAACTTGCCACCTCCCATCTCTCCTTCTCTTCCCCTGCCAACTTGGGGGGTGGGGGGGGTGGGGAAGCTTCATTGTTGCCATTTCATTATCGGTCAGAAGCTGGCATTTAAGAGACAGCCCCCGGGAGCCTGGCACTGTGCCAGTGGCCAAAAGATGAGAGGGGGCTACACTGGAGGAGAGCTGGCTCGAGGCCTCATCACCTGCAACAACAGGGGACTTGGGCCAGCATCCCCCCCGGACCCCCTACAAACCTGGGAACACTGGCTCCACACCGTCCCCAGTGCTAGGGCCCCACTCCGGGCCCCCCGCCCTGCTCCTCTGCAAGTCTCAGCAAGTCGGGGGCCTGTCCAGGCGAGCCAACGTCAGCACACTGGCACCCCCCACAACCACACATAAATGCATGTCCCTCTTCCCAATGTGAGTAGGTGAGCCCCTGCAGGACAGGCCCAGCCCAGGGAGCCTCGGCTAACCTGGCTCTGCCTAGCGCGCGGGGGGCTCCAGGCTAGCTGCCAGCTCTGGGCTTCGCTCTCCCGTGTGTTACATCCAGGGGGTCATGTCTGAGGTCCTTCCAGCTTTCCAACTCCCCCCCCCCGCCCCGGAGCTCCCAGCACGTTGTCTCTTCCTACACCCAGAAAACAAAATGGCAAAGCACAGCCCTGGGCTGGGGGTCGACACCCCTGGCCTTCACTGGCTGTGTGACCCCAAGCCCGGTGCTGTCCCTCTCGGAGCCTGCTCTCTCCTCCGTTAAATGAGCATCATAATGGTCCCAACCGTGGTGCAGCGAATGTTGAAGCACCCCGCAAGCGCCCAGCCCGGAGGGAGCACTCAGTAAACGGTAGTTCCTGGGGGGACTGGTACCGCCATCTAGACACGCCCTCCCTCCGGCAACTCTCTCACCAACTTCCAGCCACCAGCCACTCCCTGGCGTCCCCTCTCACAAGCCTGGAGGCCAAAGGAGACAGGGCACCAAAAACAACGGGCAGTCCTGGCCTGGGCCCTGGGGACAGGTGCCTGTCTGGACTCGGAGGCTGGCCTGGCTTCTCCTTCCTTCCTCGGCAAGGTCTCACCCCCACGGGGAGTGGCTGCAGGTCTGCGGCCGAACGCTGCCTGTGCCTGCTCCAGCCCACCTGCCTCCGTGTCCCGCCGCCGCTGGCCGCACCCCAAGACCCATGTACACGGGAGCACAGAGAGAGGTCCAGACACTGGCGGGCTGCCAGGGGCCTCTAGGGGTGCCCCACCCCAAGCAGGTGTGGGACAGGTCAGGATGAAACACCCTGGCATCGGCTCGTCGACAAACCCACATCATATCAGCATCCCCGCGACAGAAAGCAGACTGCGAGGGCGCAGGGATCTGCTCAAGGCCACTCAGGTCGGCAGGGCCCCAACCGGCACCCAGGCCGGCCTGACTCCGCGTCCACCTCCGGCCCAGGGCCCGGGCCGGCCCTTGCATCGGGAGAGCACGCGGGCCCAGCTGTCGGCCCGCAGGCAGCACCCACCCTCTCGCTGACCGCGTTGTACTTGATGGCCAGCTCATCGCGCTCCGCACGGCTCTGGGCGAGCAGGTCCTCCACGCGGGACAGCTCCTGCTGCAGCAGCTGGTTTTCCTCCTGCAGTGACCGCACTGACGCCATCTCCGGGGCGGGCAGCGGGGCTGGAGCGGGACAGCGGGCTCGAGGTTGGCTTTCCCCCGGGGGGCAGCGGGACATCCTCCCGCTACATACATCCCCGGAGGCGGGAAGAGGGCCGAGCACACATGGAGCCGAAGAACGGGCCTGGAGCTAGGCGCAGGGCGGACACAACCGCAGCGGAAGGCTGGCCCCAGCAGCCCCAGGACGTGCGAGAAGGAGGCTCGGTCTAGGAGGCAGGGACGAGACCTGAGTTCTAGATCTTTCCTCCTCCAATTGTTATTCTTCTCTGGGCCTCAGTTTTTCTGCTCTGGAAATGAGTGAAATGGGAACCTGACCCAACCAGGAGAGCAGGGAGGCCTCACTTAAGGGAAAGGCTTCATGGAGCTT
>CM052798.1:10499433-10561344 GCA_028533885.1 Nasua narica | reverse complement strand
GCCCCCCCCCCCCCCCCCCCCGTCCTATGGGCTTCCCTTCCAACCCAGGAGAACTGGACACACACCACAGGCCTCTAGGCTCTTCCAGCCTGAGGTGAAGCTAAGTCTCTCCCTGAGTGGGGCTCCTAGGGGCCCCAACATCCCTGGTCCTCCCAAGGAGGCTGAGCTTGGACAAGGACTGTGGCCAGAGCCCCAGCAACACCACCAAGGAAAGGAGAGCTGCAAACACACCAGCGGCAACGGAGGGCGTCCTTCCTAGACTCTCAAACTGCGTATGAGGCTGTGGATGCCACCCGCCAGGGGAACAGGGGCCCATGAGCCTCTCTGCCTGGGCAGGGAATGGTCAGTACCGCCCTTCGGACTTCTGCAAAGGCCTGAGCTGAGCTGAGCTGCCCTCCCCTGTAATCTCGGGCTCAGCGGCTCGCACCGTCCCTGGGAGAGAACGTCCCTGGGTCTAAGCCTTCGCTGCGGGCTGCCAGATGGGGTGCTCATCCCCACTGCCTAGCAGCACCACATGGGGAACAACTCTGGGCAAAGATACCTCTGAGCCTCCATTTCCTCATCTGTGAAATGGGTCCCTCCATCACAGAGTTGTGCCTGCCTCACGGTGAGTCACTATTGCCACTGACCGCGGGAAAGGGGGACACGAGGAGGTGCCGGCAGTGTCTGTGGAAGGTGGAAGCAAAGTAGCACCTTGGCTCTCAGGCTGGGAGAGGTGGCGGGCGACAATCTCTCTGATGCGGGCAGGCAGGCCGGCGGTCCTGGGAGAGTCCTGGGCCGGGACCTGCAGGCGCAGGCCCTTTTCCTGGCCTGCTCTCAGGACGCTGCTCTCCAGGGTCTGGTGGGAAGGGCGGGGGGAGAGAAGCGCTGAAGGGGACGTGGGACCCTGGGCTCCCCGGCCTGCTGGGAGAGGAACAAAATCCTGTGGCCCAAGATGTGGGTGCTTAGGAGACCCTCAGGAAATCCCCCAAAGGGAAGCCAGGGAGTTAGAACGGCCAACGGCCACATGGGAAGGCTCTCTGTGTGCCCCCTACCCACGGAAGGAGGCCCCACCGAGGCCCAGAGAAGCGAACCAAACGCATGGCCCACCCACAAACCCCATCGGGCTAGCAGAGTGTCGGGGGCTGCGGTCCAGCTCCAACCCCACGTGGGTGAGGATTCCACTGTGCGAGCAGAGGTCACCTCGGCCCTTCGATCTGGGAGCAGGGATCCCCTTGTCCCCATGGGGCACTGGGATAAGGGAGTCACAGCAGCTGAGCCCTGAGCACCCGCTCTACCCCCAGTCTGGCCGGGAGCTGCAAGCTGGGGCCCCTGTGCACCCCGAACCCACCTCTCCCACCCCATGACCCCAAGAGGCGCCTACCGCTCCTCCACTCCTGCTAGACCCACTCTCCCCTGGCCTGGACTGGGTGGGCACAGGCCTCAGGACCCACCTGGATAACCGTCTCCAGTGCCAGCTGGGCCTCCAAAGTTTCCTCCAGCCCCAAACTCATGGGGGGCAAGTTGTGGGCACCCCCCTCCAGGCCCTTCTCCAGGGCCCCAGAGACCAGCTCCGCTCGCCCATCCCGCGGCCAGACCGTTGTGCTGAGCACAGGGCAGATTAGGCTTAAATCCCGCGGTGCCCCCATGTGACCAGAGGTGGGAGGGGCTGAGGGAGGGGGAGGGGCCGGGGACGGACAGGAGGGGAGGGAAGAGAGGGAAGAGGAGGGATGAAGAGGGGGAGGGGAGGAGGTGGGGGAGAAAAGGAAAGGCTGGAGAGAAGGGGGAGGAGGGCCCTGGAGCTGAAGACCTACCCCTCAACCACACACACACACACACACACACACACACACACACACACACACACACACACACAGAGTCCACCCTCCTCCAGCTGCTGGGTCCTAGAGCCCTCCAAGCCTAGACCTTGGGTTAGTATCAGGAGGCCGGAAAGGCCAGTCTTAGACCTTCCTTGCTGACCCAGACGGGGGTCACGTGATTTGCTCAGATCATATTCCCAGGGTGCCCGGATGACGTTTTCCCCCAACAGGCTCCGGGTAAAGATCACAGGCTGTGGAATCGCCCACACCCAGCGATCTGAATCCCCTTATCCCCTCGCCCCCACTCCCCGCCACACACTCACACTCACACTCTCACACACACACAGGCTGTGTACTTCTGAGAAAGCAACTTTGCCTCTCTGAGCCTCACTGTCCCCTTGTAAGATGCAGGTAGTAATTGGCACCCATCTCACGGAGTTGTCTGGGAGATTAAACCAGGACCCATGTGAGCATGAAGAGCCTGTGACTCAGTGCCAGGTTCACAGTGAGCAGCCTTTCCAATTGCACTCGTTTGAAAATCCAAAATGGACAGTCCCTGTACCCCAGGGCCAGAGGTCCGCCCATCCGTCCCAGGTTCCTGCCGTGCAGGCAGGGAGGCTACCTGGAGCAATGAGGCCTGAAACTCTGGACTCAGCGGCATATCTGCGGTCACCTGGGTGTCCGAGCGCCACCACTTCTTGGCAGTAGGACCTTGGACAAGGTATCTCTCTGAGCCTCAGTTCCCTCATCTCTAAAATGGGACTGAGAGCGTCTACCACAGAGTCACTGAGGATCAAGTGGGTTGAAAGGTGTATGGAGGTTCGAACCCCAGCGGACACAGAGTGGGCAATGAGCAAATGGCAGCTTCGGTCCTGTTTTCATTAGCATCGCTCCTGCTTCCTGCAGCCCCTCTAAGTGCCATGTCCCAGAGGAGGCATATTTGCATTATCTCATTAAGTCCCCACCTCAACCCATTTCCAGGTGAGAAAACCAAGGCTTAGAGAGGTTAGAGCTCTCACCCATTCAAAGCAACATGCCACAGGGAAGTGGTAAGCCCACAGCTCATCCCACTTAGGCCAAGCAGCCCCCCAGGAAGTGCTCCAAGGCGAGGACAGGCATTTTCCCTTTAAGACTCTGTTTCTCTAGGGGGACTCGGGCGGCTCAGTGGGTTAAAGCTTCTGCCTTCGGTTCAGGTCATGATCTCAGGGTCCTGGATGGAGTTGGGCTCTCTGCTCAGCGGAGAGCCTGCTTCCCCTTCTCTCTTTGCCTGCCTCTCTGCCTACTTGTGTTCTCTCTCCTCTCTGTCAAGTAAATAAATAAAATCTTAAAAAAAAAAAAAAGATTCTATTACTCTGTCTAGGTCAGACCGGGGAATACAGCAGGTGCTGCATAAATGCACATCATTCAGGCTGCACCCCTCACCCTCAACTAGGAAATTCGTTTTGCAAATGGAAAGCCACGAAACACAGCACCAGGCCAAAAAGGTAACCGCCATCAAGTTGCTGTGGCAACCAAAGCCAAATTTAGGCAAAAGTAAACTGGGCCAGGGGCAGAGAGCCGTCACTACAAAACTTTGGGATTCCCATTTTCCCACCTCCAGACACCCTCCAGAAGTCCCCTCTATAAGCTGCACACCCATAACCAGAGCAGGGGGGAGGTCACAAACAACCCCTAGACCAGGATCTCCACCCCCGCTTGCCCAGCTTGGCACAGAGTGGACCCCAGATGTGCTTGGTGAACTGGCCATTATTCTGTGCCTTCCCCCCACCAGTGCCCTAAGGCATCAGGGGAAGGGAACAGGCTGCCAGAACCCTTGGCTCTGCCCAGAATTCTCCCCCTAGAGTCAGACTGGGTTCTCTACATCCCAAGAAATCACATCTAACCCGTCTTCGCAGGCACATCTACCCTATCTGCAGCCAAACCTCGGAACAACGATTGAATTCCTCACAGGAAAAATCTGGACATACTAGTTTCAGCATCCAACTTCAGTCTTGGCTATGCCTCCCCACCAGCTGTGTGACCTGGGCCAGTGACTTCACCTCTCTGAGCCTCACTTTCCTCGTCTGGAAAATGGGATGATAATGGGGCCTGTTTCTATCATGAGGACTCAGTAAGGTAAACCTGTTGAATATGGCCATGTGATCACGTTCTGGTCAGCAGAATCAAGATAGAAAGAATGTGTGCCGCTTCAGACCTGCCCAGGAGAACCTCCCATGAGGGACTGTTTAAGCTCCTCCCTGTCCAGCAGCTGGAAGGAAATAATGCTGAGGCCCTAGGCGAGGCCAGAGCCACCAGCGGGAGGGGTCTGGGTCTGTGGGTCGCCATGTAGAAAGCCACCTGCCAGACACCCGCCAGGGCTTTCCATGAATGAGAAATAAACTGTTAAGCCTCTGAGACTTCAGGGTTTCACTGTCACATCAGCTAATATTACCTTAATGATTACATGCTGTTAAATAGCGCGGGAGTGTTGGCTCTTACCAGTGTTATCATTACTACCGCTAGTATTATCGGCTCTTCCCTATACCCATTCTAGAACCTTGTGCCTGGTACACAGTAGTATACCTCAACCATTGTTTGGCAAATAAATACAGAGGAGACACTCTTTGCCCATGTCCCCTCCCCACCCCTGCTGGGCTCTGGCCCACCCTCCCAGCCTGCTTGGCCTTGGCCCACCCTCCCAGCCTGCTGTTTGCCAGATCCAGCGGCAGGAATCCGCCAAAGAGTCCCTCAGAGATTACTCTTGAGTTTCAAACACACCCGTGTTCTTACCTGCTTATGCCTTTACTCTCCTATTGCTGGCTAGAAATTATAACAAAAACATTGAACCAACCATGAGCCAGGCCCTCTGCCCATAACTTTGCATCTGTACCTTATCTGTGCTAACTGTCTCGATAGCCCTGGGATATCAGTACTGCTCTACCTACTTTATAGACGACAACACTAAGGCTCAGCGAAGTTAAATCACTTGCTCCAAGTTACCCGGCATGAAGAGCTGGAGCCACATGTGAGACCCAGGCATGCCTGGTTCCAAAGTTTTGGACAATAACAGCAATGGCTCCATTACGTCGCGCCTACTGTGTGCCAAGCACCACTCTGGGTCTCGGACGTGTGTTATATAAGCTGCCACCATCTTTTGTCTGCACCGCTGAGATGGCTCTTAGTAGGTCTCCCTGCTTCCACTCTTGACCCTCAGTTCCAGTCTATTCTCATGCAATGGAGATCACGCCCCTCTTCTGCTCAATGTTCCCACCACATACACACCGCCTCCTATCACACTCAAAATAAAATAACAAAATTCAAAGTCCTGCCACATCATACAAGGCGTGCCGGATCTGGCCCCGGGCCAGACCTACCTTATCATCCCCTTCCCGCTCCCCCATTGTTCATGCCACCCTAGCCATGCTGGCCTTGAATCTCATCAAAACACACCACGCACGCTCCCACCTCAGGACCTTTGCACCTGCCACTTTTTCTGCCTGCGATGCTCTTCCCTCTTTTGCATAGCTGATTCCTGCTTGCCAACCAGATCTTGACTTAAAAATACCAGCTAAATGGTCCCTGCCCATAGCCATACAGTGTTTTCTCTAACATGTATGTTGTCTATCTCCTCCAAGGACAGCAACCAATTTGGCCTTGTTCAATGCTGTCTCCACAGCCAACCCTCCATGAACAGCTGTTGAATGAATGAATGTTAAGAGACAAGTAATAATATAGGAAACTAAATGAAAGAAATTAAAGAAAAAGAAACAATTCTCCTGAGCTTTGGTGGGGGGGTCACATTGGGCAAATCCTGGCCATAAAGTATGTCACCCACAGCCTGGGATCCCAGAAGGACCCCCCCAGGAACACATGGCCAGCACCCGCTGCATCCCGGGAGCTTAGTGTGAAAACCTGACAGGGTGCCCACAGGGGACCCCTGAGTGGGAAGAGTGCCTAGTGTCCAAGGGCTTGAAAGAAAGCCTGGGGAGAGGAGGAGCTAAGTTAGGCAAAGCCTCAAGATTGTGAGGTTATGACTTCTGAGGTCTTTTCTGAACCCTGCTCCCCGATTAAGGAGTCCAGCCTGGCCTTAGCCTCTGTCTGCTCCTAACACAGGACTTGTTTATTTATTAAGCACCTGCTGTGAGCCCAGCTAAGGAAAAGAGGAAATCTCAGATGAAAACAGCCAGAAGGTACCCTGATGGACCCTGCCCCATAGTATCCCAACCCCCCAGACAAGGCCCAGTCCCTGGGGAAGCTGGGGAGACTGGCCACCAAGGGAGCAGACATTTGCCCAGAGCACTGTCCTCTTGGGTTTGCATAAAAATCACCACGGAGCCCATTCAAAATGCCAACCCCAGACCCCACGTTGAGAAACCCAAGGAGGGCCCAAATCCCTGCACAGGCTGTGCCATCTTGGGCAACTCAATGGACCACTCCGGGCCTCAGTTTCCTCATCGGTAAGACGGGGCTACTCTGCACTCCGTCAGGTCGCCGTGAGGGCGAAATGCCTTCCCGCGCGAGGACGGCAGGGACGGTCCCGGGCCCACAGGAAGCCGCAGCGCGGGAGCTGTTGTTGTGGGGACGGTGGGGTAGGGCCTCCCGCGGCGGCCCAGCCCGCGGGGTGAGGGGACACGCGGTACGGGGGCGCCCGCTGCGGCCTCAGGCCGCCGCGCCCGGCAGGCCCCCGCCGCGCCCGGCCCCCAGCCCGCGAGAGTCGGGGCAGGGTCTGGAGCCGAAGGCAGGCAGGACGCCCGCAAAGCAGGGGGGTGCGGGGACGCGGCGACGGGATTTCCGCAGGGCCCGGGGACAACAGCTCCGGTCCGCCCCCTGGCGCGCGCCCGCCTTCCCGCCCGTGCGCGCCGCCACCTCAGCCCCGCGGCCTCCGTCCGCCGGAGCGCGCGCCCGCGGCCTCCTACCTTCGCGCGCCGCCGCCGCCGCCGTCACCGCCGCCGCCGCCGCACAGGCCGGGCGGGGCGGGGCGGGGCGTAGGCGGGGGTGGGGGCGTGTCCAATGGGCGGGTCTGGGGCGGGGCGGGGCCGGAGGCAGCTTCGCCCGCCTGCGTTCCCGCGTAGCCGGGGGCGAAGGGCGCGTCGGGTGCCTGGGCCCCGGCGTGGCGGCGGCTCTGATCCCGGCAGCGCACTCAAACTACGGAGCGCTTGCTGGTGGCGGGTACTGGGTTGAGGGCTTTATCTAGCGCGGTCTCACTCGCTGCTCCAGACAACCCAGCAAACAGATTATTCGCTCCTTTTGCATAACGGGAAATGTCCACACTCAGCTGCCGAATCCCGCTGTGGTCTCGCCTGCGTTCCCTGAAACTCAAGCTCTGCCTCCGCCCATCGCCAACCAGACTGAGGGGCCATTCCCGCCCGCGCCTTCGGAGCCCACAGTAGCAGTGCTGAGGCTTCGATGACTGCACCGGCAGGAGAACGTCTTCCTGATTGGCCTGCAACCTTGCCTGAGGCACTCTGGCCTCAGTTTGTTCATCTGTGAAATGGCAGAACCCATCCACTACCCACTCGTTCTCTCAAACTCCTGTGCCTTGCGCAAATGGGAAAGGGACCAGACCATAGAGGAAACCGTGTTTCTTGGTTTTTGGTTTTTTTGTTTTGTAATCTCTGCACCCAAAGTGGGTGGCAAACTCACAACCCCAGAATCAAGAGTCTCAAGCTTCACAGGCACTTGGACGAAACCATGCTTTCCAAACTAAGCCGTGGGCTGTAGATTCTGGCTGCCCACTGGGCCCCATCTCCCTCTGTTCTCCAAAGCATTGAATCAAATCATCCATTTTCAAAAGGGGAGGTGGGTCTGAATCCCTAGAGTAGAGAGAGGGGTGTGCTTGGTTTGAAAAAGCATGTTTAGTTTTACGATTTTTTAAAAGATTTTATTTTTTATATGACAGAGAGAGAGAGCACAAGCAGGGCGAGTGGCAGAAGGAAAGGGGTAGGGAGAGTGAGAAGCCAGCTCTGCGCTGAGCAGGGAGACCCCCGGCAGGGCTCGATCCCAGGACCCTGGGATCAGGACCTGAGTTGAAGGCAGATGCTTAACTGACTGAACCACCCAGGTACCCCTAATTTTTTTTTTTTACACTTAGAAAAGTCAATAGATAGGCTGGAGGGGGTGAGTAGGAGTTTACTCTTTGTCAAAGAAGACCCTGGATCTTACATTTGAGAAAAGACACTTGAGGCCGCCAACGTGGCCTTCTAGCCCTGACACCCTGGGACGGTGCAGGTGAGGCTGTGGCCTGGGCCAGGACTGCAAGCTATTGGTCCAGAAAGATTTGGGTCAATCCTTAGGGTTTGGGGATGGGGAGGTGGAGTTGTGAGGTTGGGAGAAGAAGGGCACAAGGGAGAGGGCTGACTGACGTCTGCCAGTAAGCACAGCTGACTCCTAGGTACCCCAGCACATACTCCAGGTCTGTGTCACCCTGTCTGGGTTCCCCAGACTTGCTGGGTCCCTACCCAGGCCCTGACATGGCCTCACCAGTCCACTGCTGATCCTCGGTGTCCCTGCAGAGCCCTCACGCCAGAGGGCTCCTCCCAGCACCAGGCTCCCGGCTTGGGCCCCCATCCCTGTCCTTCCCTCCAACAGACCTCCTGTTGCCTCCACCAGGTCCCTTGGTCACCAGCACCTGCACCTCGAAGGCAGCCTACGCCGGCTGCGTACCACCCTGTGCTGGCTGCTTCAGCCTCCATTTCTCGTGCTATCCTCAGTCCCCTCTGAACGCTCCGTGACACAGGATGTAGGCTTTGAAGCAGGTTCTAGGATTATTTCTATTTTACAGATGAGGAGACTGAGACTCAGAGAGGTACAGTCACTTGCCCAAGGGTACACGGCAGGGAGTTCAGTAGCTTTCAGTCCCACCTTCTTTCCTCTATACCACGCAACCCGATGTGAGACTTTGGGACGGACAGCCAACACAGCGACTCTCTCCTGACCCTCTGACCCCAGAACCCACAGGACCCTGCTGCGGGGAGTCACATACATACCTCTGCCCCCCCCCCCAATGCTGAGTCAGTGGCTTTGCTCAGCTCAGCCTGGCCAGTGGTCCTTTGCGTCTCAGAACTGCTGCCCACTGGTCACCCAGCCCCAAAACCAGACGGTGCTCATCCCAGTGACCCCAAGACCAGCCACCCAAAGGGAGTCTTGCCAGGGGCTCACCTGCTCACTGCAGAGGGTTCTAAATCTGCAGCCCAGGTAACTGGAAAACAAGCGACTGGAATTCCCACCCCAGGGTTGCTAGGGCCAACTGCCTGCCAAATCCGGGTTCTAGGCTGGGGTGGACTCTGCCCACCATCCATAAAACCACATTAACTGGGAGGCTTAGAGGGCGAGGCATTCTGGTTAACTGGATTCACTGGATATCTGAAGGGAAACTTGCAAAGTCTTTCTATAGATCTGACTTGAATAGCAAAAAATTAGAAAGACTGAAAGGTCCAGCACTAACGTATATAACCCTGGGTGGTTCCTTTAAAACTATGAAGTCATTGCAAATGTTAGAGAACATTCGATGCCTGGAGAAATGGTTATAAGTTATTAAGTGAAAAGTTTCACAACGCTAGACAGGATAAGCCCCTATTTGTAAAAAAAATAAAATTTACTGCTTATATTTAATAAGATGAGAAGACACTGAAATGCTTACCATGCCCCGTATCTTTTGGTGTTGATAGGACAAGTGACCTTTTAAATGTAGATTTTTTTCTTTGAAAAGATGGTACATTCACATGGTTTGGATTCAAATGGAAAGTTATAAATGTAACTCCTGGTGCCTAGCATCTCTGTCTCCCAGGCACCCAGTCTTACCTGCAGGCAACTTGTGGGGTGCTATCTCCTGTGTATCTTTCCAGAGATATTTTATGCACATAAAGCAGCTTTCCCTCCCATTTATGCAAAAGAGCATATTCTATCTACGCCTTATTCTGTACCTTGCTGCCTGCCCTTAATATAGTTCAGTGATAGTTCCTTACCACTATATAAAGAGCTTTTTTTTTTAAGATTTATTTATTTGACATTAGGGAGCACAAGCAGGGGGAGCAGCAGACAAAGGGAAAGGGAGAAGCAGGCTCCCTGCTGGGCAGAGAGCCCTACTTGGGGTGGGATTCGATCCCAGGACCCTGGGATCACGACCCAAGCCGAAGGCAGATGCTTAACCGACTGAGCCACCCAGGCGCCCCTATAAAGAGCTTTTTCATTGTTTTCCCCCACAAACTAGCATTTCACTACAGGGATGTATCTAAATTTGTATAACTCATCCCTTACTGATGGACCTTGGAGTACGTAGACTGTGGCGAGTTGAATCGTGTCCGCCCCCCCACCCCCGAAAGATATGTTCGAGTCCCAACCCCCAATACCTGTGAATGTGACCTTATTTGGAAATAGGGCCTTTGCAGATGTAATTAAGGATCTTGAGATAAAATCGTGACACATACACAGACACAGGGAGAAGCCCATGTGAAGCCAGAGGCAGAGATGGGCTCATGTTCCTACAAAGCAAGGAATGCTTGGGATGATCGCTAATATTCTTTGTGGTTTTGTTTTTGTACCTGCGTTACCTCTGTAATCCGGAAGAAAATATTAAAATACCTGACTACGTTCAAACTGCAATAAGGAAAAACTGGCCTTCTCCCAATTCTGGTCCATTCTGTCCACAGAGCACGGCATCCTCCAGTCACTCTGCTCAGAGAAATCACCTCCTGAGGGCCTACTATGTGCTGTGATGCAAGGCAGGGGCTTCTGATCACCTAGGAGGCGACCCTTGGCCTGTCATTTGACACCCGCCCTATTCCGGCCTTCTAGATCTACTAGGAGAATGGAACTTCCGCGGGTTTACCAGGTCTCCCAAGCCAGCCCCGGGGCAGCACTGGTTGGATCAGTCTGATTAGAGGCATGGACGCTGGAGCCAGACACCTGGGTTCTGATCCCAGCTCTGCCCCTTCGGGCAAACTACCTTACCTCACTGCTTCAGTCTCACCATTTGTAAAAGGGGTGAGTACCTACCTCGGAGGCCTGATGTGGTGGCGAAACAAGTTTTAGGCCAAGTGCACGGAACAGTGCCTAGCGCGGAGTAAGCATCACCAAGCAATCACTGCTGGCAACATAAAGTGGGAGAGGAGGGCCCAAAAGGAGCACGGGAAGTGAGCTGCCAAGGCCACAGAGGCCTCAAATCTGTCCGGATGCTTTTCTCCAAGACTCCCACTTCAAACATGCCTTGCTCACTTCTTGTCTTAGTGATCTGTTGCTGTTTAACAGGATTCCCAAAATTCAGCAGTTCAAAACATTTGCTGGCTGTTTCTCTGGGCCGGGAGTCTGGGCACAGCTGCAGTCAAGGCATGGCCAGGGCATGGGACTCATCTGAATGACCAACTGGGGAAGGACCGGCTTCCAGTCTCCCACGGCTCGGGCGGGGCTCCCTTCCTTGCAGTCTGCTGGCCCAGGAGCTGCGGTCTCCTGTTGGCTCTCAGCCTCACGCTGCCCTAGTTCCTCACCTCTTTGACCCTCCAACTGGGGCGGCACACACATGGCAGCTGGCTTCTCCAAAGCCAGTGACAGAGGGTCTTTCTCTGGACAGATGTCCCGACAGCAGGACAGATGTGGTGTTTTGTAACGTGATCACGGAAAGAACATCTCGTCATCTCTGCCTTATTGTGTCGCTTAGAAGTCACGGGTCCGGCGTACGTTGGAAGCAGATTACATGAGATTGCACACCCGGTGGTGGCAATTGTGGGAGCCCCGCTCGTCTGTGAGGATGTTCAAACCCCCCTCCCTGCAGAGCGCAGCCCAGGCCTCGTGTCCCCCCACCCTCACCCCACCTGGAAGCTCCAGTCAGGTGTCTGATCGGCGAGAAGCCTGGTTCGGTAGTGGGGATTTTCCTGGGGACCCTGGTAGGTTTTTTTGCCAGCCAGGATCCCAGTTGGGGACGGAGAACACCGAACTGTTTATCACCCTCCACAAGCCCTCACAGATCTGTCAAGGTGTTTTTCTGGTTAGATCCTTGATGGCTGTTTCACCGGCAGCCTCACCGCCCCCAGGATGAGTAACGGTTCCAGGTGAATTATCTGATTCTAGATGAAGGTAATTAAGGCCAAACTATGGCACATGGGCACGTGCTGGTGCAGCTACGCCTCCTGCGACTGACCCCCGAGTTAAGGAAGGAGCCCGGCCAGGAGAGAGCCCAGGCCCGAAGCCCAGGTCCTCCAAGGGGAGATACCTCCACTCGAGGAAGGGCTCCTTCGAGGTTAGCCTCCTTTTTTTCCAGCCTCCAGGCACTTAGGAAGACGGGAGGCAACGGGCAACTGGTGCAAGCTATGCTACTCCTGAGACTCCTCGGATGCTAATTCCTTACTCTTATGCAAAGGGCAGAGGACCCTTCATTCTAATTTTCTATGTCCCTCCTTACAAGGTTTATTAGCCAGAGCAGGTGTTTCCATAACTAACAAAACCTGCAGCTTTCTTACTGAACCTCTGAGCACGGGAAGGGCTGGGGCCTTTAGTTTTTGCTTCCGTGTGCCTATTACACCCTTACTATTTAGGGAGATGTTTCCCCGGGGAGGTCTTGTGTGGGAGGCAGGGGCCCCCCTCCCACATTACAAACTAAAATGTCCCAGTGCTCTTCTAGAGGCACAGGGGAGAAGTTACTGGTTGCCTCGGGGCAACAAGACCCAGTTCTCTTACTGTGGCTACCGTGGCGCCCCGGCACCGGACTGGAAATCTGGACGCGCGATCGGCGGCGAGAGGTGGCTGAGGGTCTGGCTGCGGCACCCTGGACGGCTTAGTGGCCATGCTGCCAAAAACAGGGTCATCTCTGACATACACTGACAGAAGTAAAAATATTTATTTATCTTCGGAATCTGGTCCCACAAAAAGGCCAACACTTTTCCTTTTTTTTCACTTGTCTTGACCCTTCAAAAAAAATCGATCTTTCAGTTAAGAGGTAAAGTATGTTGATAAAAGCAAATTTAGAGATGTGCTCAGATAAAATTATTTCTCATCAACCAGTAATACAGGCAGCCCTAGGCTTCCAGTTCGCTCAGAACTCCTTCCGTCGTGTACAGTCTCTGAAGGAGAAAAGAAAGTAAGAGGTTGTCTGCGGCGAGGCACTTTAGGAAACCACACCGAGGAGAAAACCCAAGGCCCCTGGGAACCCAGAGAGCTGTCAGTGGGCCGGGCCCCCCGGCGCCGCGAGAAGTTCCCACTTTCCTGGCCAAACATGTTTCCAGCGCCTGCCTTAGCCCGCACTGCCCACGTGGCCCGGCAGACCGGGCCGCCAGGCCCTGGGCCGAGAGGAACACCGCTTTCTGAAGCTCAGAGCAGCTCCGATGGCGGACAGGGTGGAACGCTTTCCGAGGTCCCTGCCGGGGATCCTGCAGGAGCAGTCCCTTTTGCAAAGACGAGTTAGTGCAGATCAGCACGTTAGCAAAGCAAACATTAACACATTTTCAAAAGCCGGTTAATACTCTTTGATCTCCCTCCTGGTTATCTGCTCGAGCGGCAGCCTATAAACCTGCCAGAAATCAGGAAGGAATCCCCCCTCTGAAGGCACCATGAGTGACGTGGCTGCAGCCAATGGGAGTACAGAAGACCCTCCTTCTGGCCAGGGATCACGGGACCCCCTGTAACCACCGAGAAGGGCCCAGCTGAGGCCAGGTAGCACGCTCGACCCCGTCTTTTGCTTTGGGGGCTTGTGTTTTAATATGGGTCACTGAGATGGAAGCAGCAGTCTCAGAGTCTCTTGTGTCAAGAGACGGACAGGGGCAGGGATGCTGGAGCTTTCCTCCCCCTGTGCTGCGGTTGCACACTCGAGTCCCAGCAAACAGTGCGACACTGCGCCAATGTACTGCCTAACACGCCAGTCTGTCAAGAGTCAGGTGAGGAGGAGAGGAGAGAGTCATGCTCCGAACAGAGGCTGGCCGGGGAGTGCTTCGTCCCCCTTCCTTTGGCCCAGGTGAGGCGGCTCCTTTCCAGAAATTTTATGAGGAAAAAGAGGGACTGCACTCAGATCAGAACTGGACCCAGCCTGTGCCTGGTTGATTCTGGCTGGAAGTCGACCTGTAAGAGGAAAAAAGGGAGGGGTGGGAGAGTTCAGACGTTTGGAAATACAAAGTCGATAAACTGTGGCCTCTCTGGGCAGAAAAAGCTCCAAGAAGTCAGTCCCTGAATGTTCTAGAACGGGGGTCAGCAAACTACAGCCCAGGGACCAAATCTAGTCCTCTGTTTGTGTAAATAAAGTATTATTAGCACACAGCCACGCTCACTCATTTACACACCATCTATGGATGCTTTCGAGCTACAAAAGCACCACTGAGTAGAGACCCTAAGGTCTATAAAGTCTCCACCACCTGCTGTTGCTACAGAAAACACAGGTGCTGAGTCCTGCCCTACAGCCTAGCCCTACAAACAACAGGGCAGTAAGTTTTTGGCGTCTTTTCACCTCGACTCCAAGGAGAGGCTTGAAGTTTTATTGAGGTAGAGAAGGCAAGAGACCATGCGGATGGGCCAAGGCTCGATCCAAGCCCTCTCAGTCCAGTGCTCTGGGCTAGCTGGGGCGGGGGTGGGGAGTGTGGAGTGGAGGAAGAGGGGGAGCTGCTACCGGGGCAAGCCAAGGTGGTGGGAGGACCGGAAAGAGTTACAGCGTAGCCCCGGGTCACCTAGCAGTAGAGAGCAGCAAAAAGCCTTCACAGAGAGAAGTACGCCACCCAAAGCAGGCACTCTGTGCCTCTGCCCTCTGGCTGGCCGGAAAACATCCAAGTCTGAGCTGCTGCCCCAAACACCGGAAGAAAAGCATCTGGAACGATCCCAGGTTTCTAGGGACACAGCCCTGGCCCCAGTCCCCCCACAAAATGTGACCCTCTCCTCACCCTGTAGATTTGGTAAAGTCTCCCCAGATGTCGGTGGTGGCGGTCGTGGCAGGCCTGGGTTGCGGCCAGGACATGGTGGCCCCTCCTATCGATGTCCCCACATTCGCCGGGCAGGGAGAGAAGGAAAGGAGACACAGGAGTCAGAGATCTTTCTGGTGGTCTCAGTGACCCTGAAATCAGTCTCATGATTCCAGGTGGCCGAGAAAGACACACTGAGACCTGCTCTGGGACAAAAAAAAAAAAAAAAACAAAAACCCAAATGAGCTGCCACATTTCCACGGGCTCATGAGCCCTTGAGGGCTCCTGGGGAAAAGTGGAAAGCCACATCCATACAAGGTGGAGGGCGGGGTGCCCGTGAGGACGAGTCACACATCATCCATCACTCATACTGACTCACACTGACCAAGCTGACCTTGTTTTCAACCGCTTATGTTGGCAATCTGTTTAAAATTCACGCTCTCCCGCCCTGGCTTCGTGAATGGAGAATGCCCACCACAGAATGCAAGGTCCTTTTCCCATAAAGCCCTCAGTCCAGGGTCTGGATTGACTAACTGAAAAAGTTATGCTCCAGGCAAGTGCCAAATGCTGGGACCCAAACTGGTGAGGGTTTGGGGCAGGCCTTCCAGAAGAAGCAACACAAAGCCGGTCTCTGTGTGGACCTCTTCATCCAGGTGGGGGCACACGGGGCTGCCTGCTTCTGCGCTCTTCCGGCTCCTCCCTCCAGGCCGCGTCCCTGCTGAAGGCTCTGTGCCTTCCTCCCTCCGCCCTCCCACCAATTTGCTCTTTCTAATCTGCTCTGGGCCTGGAGACCAGATAAGGGCCCTCAAGGATTTAGTTTTACAGCTCGCCGAGTGCCTGCCAAGTGCTTATCGTGCACTGTCCCATTCGGACCCATCACAGTCCCTGGGGGAAGACAGGCCAGGACCAACTGTGTGACTCACGCACAACCCTCAAGTCCGTTTCCTTATCTCTCAAACGGGGGTGAGGGGCCATAACAGCGACTACTTCACAGGACCGGCCTCGACCCAAGGAGTTCATGCAGCGGCGAGCTTGGAAGGCCCAGCACCGGGTGGTGATAATGACCACATCAAGTGTAACGAGACCTAACGACACAAGCACTTCGTGTTTCAGGTATTGTTCGTGAGCGCCACACACAGCTTAGCTCATTGGATGCGCACAAGAAACCGCGCCCTAAGTTATGATTCCACCCCAACCCTGGAGATCAGAAACCCGAGGCCCAGAGAAGCAGCCCATCTTCCATCACACAACTGATAAGCTAGAACGTGAACTCAGCCAGTCTGGTTTTAGAGGATATACTAAACACTCAACAAACGACAGCTCTTCGTGGCTTGTTATCTGCGGACACACCGATTGCCTGTCTTGTGCGTTAGAACATAAGCCCTTGGGACACCTGGGGGGCTCAGTCAGCTGAGTGGCTGCCTTCGGCTCAGGTCATGATCCCAGGGTCCTGGGATCGAGCCCCACATCGGGCTCCCTGCTCAGTGGGGAGTGTGCTTCTCCCTCTCCTTCTGCCACTCCCCCTGCTTGTGCTCTGTCTCTAACAAATACAAAAATTAAAAACAAAACAAACAAAAAAAACCCAACAAGAACATAAGCCCTCGAGGGGCGCTTGGAGGGGCTCAGCTGGTTAAGCGTCCGACTCTAGACTTTGGCTCAGGTCATGCTCTCAGGGTCATGCGACCAAGCCCTGCATCGGGCTCTGTGCTCTCGGTGGAGTCTCCTTGAGATTCTCCCTCTCTCTCTGCTCCCATCACTCCCGCTTTCTCAAAATAAATAAAATCTTAAAAACAAAACCAAACACAAACCATAAGCCCTTGGGGGCGGGAACCTGGTGCTGTACTTGCAACATTCCCAGGGCCTAGAACGCTGCCTGGTGCGCAGCAGACGCTCCACATTGGCCGTTCACGCACCAGCGACCAAGGGAAGGCCCGAGATCGCGACTCTCAGACCTCAGTGAGCATCCAAATACCGTCAGGAACACAGATTCCTGTCCGCGCTCCTGGTGATGCCACAGCAGGCAGTCCCGTCGCTCTGAGAAAGTGCTGGAAGAGCGGCCCCCGGTACCGGGGTGGAGGCTGGCTGACCGCTACTCCTGCCTACTCCTGGGCTGGGAATTCCCCACAAGCCTGACCACCAGATGGGGAAGCCTACGTCCACACCCTTAAAAGGGAAAGAAAGCAGGTTTCCTGCCTAGATCCTGCCCCCTAGAACCTAGTGAGATCTGTGTGGAGAAACTGAGTTGGGACAACCACCCAGGCTGGGGAAGGCCTGGAACATCAGCTAGGCTGGGTGGGCAGGGTGGGGCGGCCAAGGAAAATGGGCTAGTTCCCCAGCACTATCGGTGGCTGGTACTGGGCACTAAGTTCTGAAATCCCAGGGTCATCAAAAGGTGTTCCTTACACCTTAGAACAAGAACCAACATAGTGTGTCGGGGGAGTTACCTCTCAGCTTCCCAGCACCCCAAGGGCCTTACCGAGGAGCTTGCTCTAAACTAAATCCCCAACTTTATTTCCCGCCACTCACCTTGGCTTACTTATGCTACATCCATTTCCCTACACACACCAGGTGTTTACAAATCTGAGCCCTTCTCCCACTCTTCTCTCTGTCAGAAAGGCCAAGCGTCCCCTGCCCCAATCTCCGTCCTTCAAGGCCCGCCTCAATGCCACCTTTCCTATGGAGCCTCCCCACGGCAGCCTGGCTGGCCGTAGGTGGACCCGTACATTCGGTCTCTGTGCCCTGGACCCCGGTCTCCTATTAGATGCAAGCAGACCGTGTGGCTCTGTCACCCACCCACTCGACACTGAGCCGCCTCTAAAGAACCCGGAACCCACATACTGACGATTTCACAGCAAATCAGGGTCACAACAAACAATGTGCGGCCCTCGCCTGTCAGGGGTAGACAGAGGCACTGACGGGGGTAAGTGGCGAGAATCAGGGAACAGAGGAACCCCCTACCCGGCCTGAGCAGGACTGGCTTCGGGGCGTCAGAGACAGGTGCCAACTGGTGGACAGTGTGAGTGCGGGAGGGTGCGCCCCGGGGCCCCGGCTGCCCGGGGGAAGAGGGACCTGCAGGCGCAGCTTACTGACCTGAACTGGGACCAGCTGCTGTCTGGACGAGGGATCCCCCCGCAGACAGCTGCTCCCCGGGGGGAGGGATCAGGGTGGAGGTCCTCCCCCCGGGGGGCGGGGGGAGCAGGCTCAGTCCTCCTGTGCTGGCAGGCCGTGCTCGGGGGGTCCCGGCTGCTCCTTCCTTCTTCTTCATGTTCTGAAGAGAGGCGAGGAATGCAAACCAGTCAGTTCTGCTGGGGGCCCCTGCTTATCGGAAACCCCCCCGAACAGGGCCAAAGTGGCCCCCAAGCCCCAAACGTCTGTATAACCGAAAGATGGCCAAGAGCCGTCCAGTGCTCTCACCGCTGTGAACGGTGTTCGGTGCATCTCAATCCCAGAGCTATCCCACACACATCTAATTTGCAAACTCAGCACTGGCTTCATGAAGCAGCAGGGAAATACGAATTAAAACTACAAATCAAAACGAGAGCTGTCTCATTACACACCCACCGGAATGGCTAAAATGCAGGCTGTCAAGTACTGACAAGGATGTGGAGCAACCAGAAGGCTCCCTCATACAGCGCTGGGGGAGGGGTAAACTGGGAACGCTGCCTGGAGAAACTGTCTGGAAGAGTCTATAAAGCTGAACATGTGAACTGATGACCCTGCAATTTCCCTCCTGGAAACAGAGCCCACGGAAACATACTCATGGCACCGAAAGCCATGCACTTGGACGTCCACAGCCGCACCATCTGTAATAGTTCCAAATTGGCAATTACCCCAGTGTCCACCGTCGGGTAAAGAGTAACACTGGGGGAGGCCTGGGGGCTCAGTTGGCTAAGCGCCTGACTCTTGGTTTCGGCTCAGGTTGTGATCTCAGGTCATGGGATCGAGCCCCATGTGGGGCTCTGCGCTCAGCACGGAGTCTGCTCGAGGATTCTCTCTCCTTCTCCCTCTGCCTCTCCTCACCTCGAATAAATAAATCTCAAACAAACAAAAAACCCACAAACAGTGACACTGTGACACATTCTCACAATGAAATACGCCACTGCAGTGACAATGGACAAACTACAAGCAACAAAACAAAGGCAGATTTTGTTTGAAAACAAAATCTAGGGCATTCGGCAGCAGAACCGTGGAGACTCTGTCAGTGTGGACAGAACAGGAGAGAGGCTTCCAGAATGCTGATAATCTCTGCTTCTTGATCTGGGGGCTAGTTTGCGTGGGTCCCTTTGGTTTTCAAAAATTCACTGAGTTCTGCATTTAAAATGTGTGCACCTTCCTGCCTGCATATCATACTTCCATAAAACATTAAAAAAGGGGGGGCGTCTAGCTGGCTCAGTCGGTTAAGCATCTGACTTCAGTTCCAGTCATAATCTCAGTGTCCTGGGATCGAGCCCTGTGTTGGGCTCCCTTCTCAGTGAGGAGTCTGCTTCTCCGTTTCTTCTCTCCCTCTGCCCCTGCTCCTGCTCTCTTCATCAAGTAAATAAAATCTTTAAAAAACAAAACAAAACAAAACAAAACCCAAAACCTGAGCCCCGATGTGAGCCAGAAACCAGTGTAAGTTACAATGATGAAGACACAGTTACGCCCTTGTAAGGAGCAGCGGCTTAATCCAAGACCACAGCCCTGAAGCCAGAACCCTCCAAGCCCTCAGTGAGAGTCCAGCTGTGCTGGTTATTTCCAGCTCTGTGACCCGGGCAAGTCCCTTGAATTCTCTAAGCCTCAATTTCCTTGCCTGTAAAATGGGAGAATGTTTAATTCATGTAAGTGCCTAAAAAAAAAAAAAAAAAAAAAAAAACACTACCTGGCACACAGCTGATGCTCATTAAATGTTAGTTCCCTCCCAGCAAGAGAGGAATCACATCCCAGCCAGCCCACTGGACATGACCTGTATTTTCTGTTAAGGGCCAGTTGGCCAACGTCAAGGGTCCCAAATCATCACCAGCATGAAGCAGAAAAGAGGAGAAAGAGATAGTAAATAAAGAGTAAGTAAAGAGGACGAGCATTATCTTAGGGTTACAAAGTTTCTTCAAAGAACATTTGCATGTGGTCCTTGGTTCCCGCAAACCACCCCAACCCCACTCCCCGGGTCCCGGACACCCAGCCGGCCCTCCCTTTGCCCACTGTCCACAGGAGCTGACAAGGGGAAACCCAGAGGCAGGGCAGCTCAGGATGACGTCTCGGGGTGTCAGGACACCACCAGCACCAGCAGAAGTTGCCCATGATTCCTAGCACCCACCTCAATGCCTTCCTGTTCCCCCCTCTCTCTTTGCCTGCCTCTCTGCCTACTTGTGATCTCTCTCTCTCTCTGTCAAGTAAATAATCTTAAAAAAAAAAAAGAGAAACACCAGCTCTGGCAGCAAGTAACTGATGCTTCTCAACTCAGAGGCTTTGCACATGCTGTTCCCTCTGCCTGAACCACCTTTTGATCCCTCTTCTTCCCCTTCCTTACAGGTCACTTCTCCCAGGAACCCTTCCTCGCTTCCCCTAACTATAAGCGGCGTGTCCCTCCTCTAAGCACTCACAGCACTGAGCACATCCCCTCCCCTGCCAGGTTGTGGTCACATCTCATCTCGCCCATCTCTGTTTAACTCTGAGCTCCACAAGAGCAGAGCTCTCTCGTTCACCCCCAGCACAGGACCTGGCAAAAGGCAGCTGATCCACAAACATCTACTCAACTAAGGAACTGAAGTGTGGGAAAAGAAGGGTGGGCTCTGGGCCGGGGTTGGGGGCTGGCCAACAAGGCCGAGTGAGGGCAGGACTCACCGCAATGTTGAGCTTGATGGTCTGGCCCTCTTTGAAGCCTAGGTCCAACTTGGGGCCCTGGTCTGGGTTCTGGGCCTGTTTTGCAAATTCACATTGCTGTTTCACCCATCTGGGGAGAGGACAGGAAGAAAAAGGTGAGGAAGAGACCCGCTACCCTACATTCATTCCCCCAATCCCCGTCCACTTGCCATCAGTCCAGGAAGAGGTTTTACATGGCAGAAAGAGCACACGCAGGCTTGGGAGCTGGGCCTGAATTCAAATCCTGACTCTGACACATAAATAGCTGCGTGCACATCAGTTCCCTCAGCAACAAAATGGGATGACAATTCTGTATGTGTGAAAGACAGCTATGAAAATTCCGTGAGTTCATGGATGCAGAAGAAGGTCCTCACGCCGGTCTTCAGGAAATCTGAGAACCTGGCCCTCTCCTCCCCTGCACTTGGCATTAGGACCAGGACAATGTGTCCATACCCCCCACTCACGAGGACTCATAAGGCAGGTGGTGAGACAAGACAGATGCCCAGGAAGTAGAGAGCAACACAAAGGGACCCTCCACCCTCCATTCGATACCCATCCAGCCACCTGGGCAGGGACAGCAGGCCAGGAAAGAGCCAGAGGTGCCCACGTGAGTGCTGCACACGCTCCAACTCGCCAGCGGAGAGATGCAGGGGAGGGGAGGGAAGAGGAGGCGGCAGGGGAGCAGTCTTTCCCGCCCCGCCTTTTGGCTTTCTAAAGGACTCCCAGACATCTGGTGGGTGGCCACCTGCCACCACTTACTGTATCACGAAGGAGCAGGCTCAGGAAGGCCCCGTGAGCCTCCCTCGGACTCTGGCTCCTCTGGCGGCTGGTAACGGAAGATGTATATGGCACCTCAGAGGCTGGGCCAGCTGACCGGTGAAAGATGGGCCCGCGGAAAAGGAAGGGATGGAAGGTAGAGAAGGCAGCCTGCCCTACAGGAGCAGTGAGTGTCCCGGGGGCTCTGCTAGCAGACGAATCCCACACAACCACCAAGGTATCCTAGGCTGGGAAACCATCCTGTCCCGGGGAAGCAGGGAGGAGGCATGAGCACGTGGGTTCGGAACCACTCACTTGAAATGGTCCTGCAACGCAACGTTGAAGTCAAAGGCATCGCCTCGGTCCCCGAAGCCAATTCCAATGAATGCCCGGCGCCCTGGGGGACAACACAGGATTAGCCCCGCTTGCCAGAAGCAGAGGAAACTCTTCTCATGAGGAGGAACCCCGGAAACCCGCACGCACCGTTTCCATCTTCGATGCGGATAACGAAGTACCTGCTGGAATCCGTCACGCTCTCCACGGCCGTGCCAGGAAACTGATCCACCGGGGCCTGAGCAAAGAGCTCCCCTGGAAGCATAAGTTAGGGTGAGCCTTGAGCCCCCTTCCCGCCTGACACTTCTGTCAAACCCCTGGGACCTTCTTCCTGAAAGGCAGCGAGCCAAACCCTACTCTGGGCTTCAAATCAAATCCATTCTGATGGAAGAGAAGACACAGACCTGTAACCAAGCAAAGGCTGAAGTCAGGGGCAGCCTGTACTCACATACAGCCCAATGTTAATATTCTTTTTTTTTTTTTTTCCAATGTTAATATTCTTAATTTAACTGCCAAACTTTTCAAAATCAAATTACATGCAAAATAATCCAGATTTCTGGTCTTCCCTGACAATCCAAAGCTCTAGCGATGCTGGAACTCCATTCCCACAGGAGAGCTGGGCTACAGCCCACCTGCCTGCGCCGGAGGGCCCCGGGGGCAGGCAGGCCCTGGTCCAGGTCCAGCACAACCTCAGGAAAGGCCTGAGACCCGAGGCAGGACTGTAGGGCAGCCGCAGAACCCAGTGAGAGGGTTTGAGCACCCGCAGAAGAACCTGAAGCAAGCCAACGTCAAAGGCTCAGTCGGCTAAGTGGCTGCCTTCGGCTCTGGTCATGATCCCAGGGTCCTGGGATCAAGCCCCGCATTGGACTCCTTGCTCAGCGGAGAGGCTGCTTCTCCCTCTGCCTGCCTCCTCCCCTGCTTTCTCTCTGTCTCTCTCTCTCTCTGACAAATAAAAAAAAACCTTAAAAAAAAAAAAAAAAGAAGAGGGGCGCCTGGGTGGCTCAGTGGGTTAAAGCCTCTGCCTTCGGCTCAGGTCATGATCTCAGGGTCCTGGGATCAAGCCCCGCGTCAGGCTCTCTGCTCGGTGGGGAGCCTGCTTCCTCCTCTCTCTCTGCCTGCCTCTCTCACTGCCTACTTGTGATCTCTCTCTCTGTCAAATAAATAAATAAAATATTTTAAAAAAAGGAGGAGGAGGAGGAGAAGATCTGAAGCAGCTGAGACAGGGCAAAAGGACCACCGGTTTTAAAAGGAGCCTCTGCGGAACGCATTCCTTGTCACTCCGGCTCCCGAGGCCCCAGCGCAGGGAACACCTTTGGGGGCATTCTGGACTCACATCGCCTCCACAGGTGCTGACCTCTGGCCGCGCTTCCGGTACTCGAGCAAAGCTTCTCTACTCCATGCTGGGGTTCACGGCTGACTGTGCAATCAAGGCTCAACTGAATCCAAATTGGTGGCCCTCGAGCCTGTAGCTTCTTGGTAATTTCTCTGCACCCCCTCCCCCAGTTTGGCCCCTGGGGATCTAGTACTCACCTGGACGCCTTTGGCCAGAGCAGTGATTCTCAACCAGTGGTGGTTTCGCTCCCCCACCCCCCCCCCCCGCCCCGGGACATGCGACAATGTGTAGAGACATATTTGGTTTTCACAACTCGGCGGGGGGGGGGGGCTACTGGCATCTGGTAGACAGAGGCCAGGGATGTTGCTCCGTATCTGAAATTTGACCTGACAGTCCCAACGTTCCCCTGGCCCAGACGCCCGTAGCCTTGGCCAAGAAGGCGTGCAGAGCGAGACAAACAGGACCCAGCAGGCCTGACCCCGAGAGACGAGCCTCCGGAGCATCCTCGGGAGGCGTCTGCAGGGGAGGTTCAGCTCTGGGCTGCTGCTGTTCCACTAGGGGGCACCTTCAAATCCGTTCCCGAGGCTCCCAGAAAACAGCTGTCGCCATCCCTTGTGAGATCACCTGGGACACCCCAGGATTCTCTGGCCTAGTAAGCAGCTGTCTTCTCAAACTCCTCTGCAGCCAATACCCAGCCAGCCCCATGTTCCAGAAGGCACTGATGCTTCGGGTCACCTTGCAGTTCACAAAGCAATCGGATAAATGTGTGCTCACTTCGTATTTCCAACAACCTCGTGAGGTATGAGCTAATGTGATCCCCATTTCAAAAAGGAGGCCAGGGCACCAGAAGTCATGTGGCTCGCCAAAGGTCCCACAGCTCAGACACAAGAGACGCAGTTCTCAGAGGCAGCCGATCCCGCCCCACCCAGGAAAATCTCTTACATGCTAGAGAAATAAATGACTGAATGCTGCAGCCCCCGACCGACTGAGCAGGCACCATCCCAAGCCCGGCTCTGAGGGCGGGGCTCTTTCAGGTCCTGTTGGCCTTCACAACTCACCCGGAGGCCCCGGGGCACGTGACTTCCAGACAGATTTCCCCTAAGGTGACATCTGCCAGCTGACCCCAACACAGCCCAGCTCGGCTTGTCCTTTCACCAAAGAAAGAGCTGAGTAGGACAGCTTCCAGCACTTTCAGTTCATGGGCGTGGTCAGTCTGGGGAGTTACCATTCGGTGGATAAGCAGAATTCCGAGGAAGACGCGGAGCTCAGCTGCAGTGTTGTGCGTCTCCCCCCACCCCCCGCCCCCCAAGGTGGTCTTCAAGGCAAACTCTGGGGCTTCCTACCTGGGACCAACCTGTAGGTCTCCTCTTACTGGATTCCAAAATTAGTATGTTCTTAAGGATGCCCCACCCCACCCGACCAAAGACAGGTACATGACAGGAAATGTCTCCTTTACACCTGGACACAGGTTCTACAATTAAAGGGGGGGGGGGGAATGGAGGCGGCTTAGAGGTACAGCTGGGCCTTTGATTTTGAGGATCGGTTCCCATGACCCGAGTGGACTGGCCTGGGCTGCCTCTCCCTTCACAAAGTAGGACGTATGGGATCTCAGCCCCACAAGGGTCTCCCTGGCCTTTACCTGAGGTCCTGTCCTCCAGCTTGATGTAGGCCACCTGGCCTTTGGCAGTGATCCGCAGCCGGCCACTCCATGATGGCTGGTCCAGCTGCCACTCCGCGGCCCTAAGGGGGGGACAAAAACCGTTGAGCCTCTGCTAGGGGCTCCTGCTCCATCACTCTAGCGCTGGGGATGGGAATGGGAAGAGCATGTGGGCTGCCTGCTCAGGACCAGAGGTTGGCAAACTTTCTCCGAAAAGGGCCATCCCGTCTGTCACAACTACCCACTCTGCTGCTGTAGGGTGAAAGCAGTGATAAAGCGTGTTGGCGCTTAACGTATATTAACTGCATGTTTTCTGCGGCGTGTGACTGTATTTCAGCACAACTTTCTGGACACTAAAAACTTGAATTTCATATAATTTTCGCATTAAGAGATATTCTTTTTTTTTAAATGTTCCCCAACTATTTAAAAACGTAAAAACCGGGCGCCTGGGTGGCTCAGTTGGTTAAGCAACTGCCTTCGGCTCAGGTCATGATCCCGGAGTCCCGGGATCGAGTCCCACATCGGGCTCCCAGCTCCATGGGGAGTCTGCTTCTCACTCTGATCTTCTCCCTTCTCATGCTCTCTCTCACTCTCAATCTTTCCTAATAAATAAATAAAATTTAAAAATAAATAAATAAATAAAATAAAAAAAAAATGTAAAAACCATCCTTAGCTTGTGAGACATACAAAAACACAGTGGGTCACAGTTTGCTGGCCCCATTTCTAGACTACAGAGATCATTCTCAGAAGTAGGACTTCCAGTTTTCTTTCGGTAAAGGAAGCAGTTCCCGGGCCTGCTGTTTAAGACACTGCCAGGCTGCAGTGGTCAGTGACCAATTGGGACCATTCCTCTGCTTTGAGGAAAAGCAGAGAGGGAGCAATCATTAGCAGAAAGAGAAAAAGGGAGCAACTATACATGTGAGAAAAGTGAATGGGTATCCAAGAAATATAACCCCAAAGGTGTTCCAGGCTGAAGAAGCCCAGGAAACCATGGACCTATCACAATAGCTTCTTTGGGGACTTTTAGAGCAGTAACTTCACATTTGGCTTCTAAGAAGCAATTCAGTAAAACCCCCAAACAGCAAGAATTTGGGTGCCTTCAAAGGCTTTTCCTGGAAGTCCCTAAGCAACACCATTAACTACGGACACAGGCCTTTTTGAAGACGACACGAACGCCGACTCTCCATTCACAAGTCAGCAGACTCAGTTTCAGTTCCTCCTACTGGGGTAGCACAGGCCTCAGATCCAAGCTAACAGGAGCTCTGAGGGTCAAGGGCAGGGGCTGCCAGTTTCCTCTATGCCAAACCAGCCAGCCCGGACACTTGGGAACCTCACTCTTGGGGGGACCAGGAGGGACAAAACCCATCCTGCTGAAGGGGATCAGAGTAGACTGACCATCCGGGGTTTGGTGTCCAATCTCCAGTCCGATAACAGAAAGCCGAGGTGTTTTTGTAACTGCTCCCCTTGTTGCTTTCAAACTACTTTCAAGTTACACCCCGGATGTAAAGGTGTTCAACAGAGTAATCTGTTGTCTAGAAAATCAGCTGGGAGTCTGTGTTCACACAAGACTGGAAAGTAACAAGAGGCCAGATAATGTGGACACTCCACCATTCCTGTGGTGCAGGCCAATCCTGTATTTCCAAACCACTGAGACAAAAACCCTGCCTTCAAAAGCGACCTCACCCCACTCAAGGGGCACAAAATAGCCACAGACCAGGTTGTCTGTAACAGGTACATCTTTTTCGCCCCCCTTCTTTTCACAGGTAATGCACAGGCTTGGTAACAAAATGCAAACAGTACAAAAAAAGCATACCGTGAAAGGAAGCCTCCTTCGAACCCCCACTGCCGCCGCCCCCCTCCCCTGTAGCGCCCTTTCCTGCGTTCCCTTCCAGACCCTATAAGCATCCGTTTATCCGTCTCAGGTGAACATTTCACCAGAGAAGCGCGATGCACTCCTCCCAACCGCCACAAGTTGTGATAAGGACTGAGGTTCGTGCGAAGGCAGCTGGGCAGGGAGGGGTCCCTGGGCTCTGGGCCATCCGCTTATAGCTCCCTCGGACGGATCCTTTTGGCCGGTTCTGAGCTGTTTTCCTTCCCCTGGGGATTTCCGCCCGTGATAGGACCCCTCCCCCTTCAGGATTTCCAAGGTTCCCCCCAAGGCCACCAGTTAGGGCTGAAAGAAAAGGGCTTGTGACACCACCACCCCCACCCACACTTGGTACCCGTTAGACACGGCTAGACACGGCTCCAACGCCTGCCTCGCACTGGGAGCCCCGTGCGCCGGACTGACACCGCCCTAAGTCTGGGTCTCCCTCCCGGCTCTGGCCTCAAACTGAGAGAAGCCGTAGCATTACCTCCCGCCTTTCCCCTAAACCGGCCGGAGCCGTCCTCGGCTCGCACGGTGGGCGTGTCGGGCGGCGGGGAAGGGGTTAAATAAGAGTTAGCCTGGCCCGGCGGCAAGCGGTCACCTGTAACCACGGTTGGTGGCTCGTGGTGGGATGCGGTAGACGTGGACCTCCGGCTTGACACAGAGCACCGACTCGTACTCGCCTTCTTCCATCTCGACACCCGGAGACCGCCGGACTTCCGGCTTCTTCGCGGCCGCGGGGCCGGAAGCGGTGAGACTCTATGACCCGGATCAGGCTAGAGCGGCGGCTTGCGGGCTTCAGCACGTTTGTCTCCCTCCCGCCCTCTGCTGGCAGCTCTGGCTCAAGACATGCGGCGGACCGATCCTCGAGCAATGTGATGAGGGACAAGAGCTCTTTGGGGCTTCCCTCTCCTACGAGACTTATGCGTAGGAGAGAAAACTTCGTTGCAGACCCCACCGCAGCCCATTGTCTGGCAGTGGGTCATCCCCTCAACACTTACACTGGCATCCCAGCTGGCTGAAACTCAAAAGCTATTTCTGCCTACACAGCTCACCCTGAAGCCAATCTCTCCTCCAGCCTTTACTTCCCTGGGCTCTTCCAGAACGTCCTTCCTTCTCCATTGAGGCTCTTCCTCCTAAAGAGAGGCTTACCTGACCCACCGCTAAGTGGGGCGCCACCCTTATCCTCACCCACCACGTGCCCAGCGCCCAGTGTGGCCTCCACTCGACAAAGATTAAAGTCTACTAACATAAATCATGAAAAAAGACTCCCAGTCCTAACTTGGATTTCTCACAGAATGTCGTAGGGGATACATTTTGTCCAACCATAGTCAAATTCTCAAAATCCCTTCTCCTCCTGTCCTATTCAATATCTCATTCGTTTCATGATTAGTTACCAAGCGATTATTTATCGTTTACAATGCGCCAGGTCCTCCGTGGGGCACCGCTGATCCCAAGTCTTTGCTTTACTGAATGTTCTCAAACTTGCTCCACCCGCCTATCCTCTCTCTCCTGTACTCACACTGTATAAGTTCTTTATTACAGAATTAATCTAACTACTTAAAAGAGTTTTCCTATTGTGGTAAAATATACATAGCATACACTTTACCACTTTAACCATTTTTAAGTGCACAATTCAGTGGAATTAAGTATATACACAATATTGCATAACTATCACTGCCATTTCCAGAATTTTTTTTATCTTTCTCAACAGAAATTCTGTACCCATTAAGCAATAACACCCCATTTTCCCCTTCCCCCAAGCCCCTGGTAACCTCTATTCTGCTTTCTGTGTCTATGAAATTACCTATTCTAGAAACCTCATGTAAATGGAATCAGACACTATCTATCCTTCCTATCTGGCTTATCTCACTTAGTGTAATGTTTTCAAGGTTCTTCCCTGTCATAGGGTCTAACAGAATTTCATTCTTTCTGATGGCTGAATGCAATTCCACCGTGTGGATATTTCCCATTTTGTTTACCCACTCCTCTGTTGATGGACATTTGGGTTCTTTCCACCGTTTTTGGCTACTGTGAATAATGCCGCTGTTTGAGTCCCTGTTTTCAGTTCTCTCGAGTATCTACCTAGAAGTGGATTTACTGGGCCATATGGTAATTTTATGTTTAGCTGTTTGAGGAACCACCAAACTGTTTTTCTTAGTGGCTGCACCATATTACGTTTGCACCGACTCTGAACAAGGGTTCCAATTTTTTCACATCGTCATCAATATTTATTTTACATTTCCTTGATTACAGCCATCCTGGTGGATAACTCCTCTTTTTTGTGAATTGCTTTAGTCTCTAATTCAACTTTGCTCATTACCCTGATTCTCTACAACAAGGAAGAAACTGAAAAATGACCCAGAAAATGAGATTTCTTCTTCCCTCTTCTTTGATACTGTCTCTCGTCTTCCTAAAGTCCTGGAGTGGCGAAGACGGAACTCCCCTTTGAAGGTGGAGCAGGGGAGATATAAAGAGGGGCATGGAAGGCTTATTCCCACACCCACAATCTTACCCCCTCGAATTCCCACCATTCGGTTTATATGACTGCTCTCCCACCACACTGTGAGCTTCCAATTTTTTTTAAGATTTTATTTGTTTGAGAGATAGAGAGGCAGAGAGAGAGAGGAAGAGAGAGAGCACATGAGTGGGGAGGGAGGGGCAAAGGGAGAGGGGAAAGCCGACTCCCCGTTGAGCAGGTAGTCCAATGTGGGGCTACAACCTAGGACCTTGAGATCATGACCTGAGCTGAAGGCAGCCACTTAATCGACTGAGCCATCTGAGGGCCCCAGACTGTGAGCTTCCTGAATGCAGGACCCTGTCCCTCTCATCTGTGGGACCCTGTATTCAGCCACACAGGTTTGGGCACAGAGGCAGTGCTCAATGAATGAAGGAGTAAATGTGTGTGTGTTCAATTGGCTACATCCCAAAACCAAGTGGCAATTTGGGGATGGATGGGCCACCGTGTTTTCTCTTTCATGCTCTGACTCCTTATGTCAATGCACACTGAACAATGGAGGATAGTCAAGGAGTAAAGCACCTGGGCTCATTTAGAGAACTTCCAGGTGGGAGAGTATCTAGGACCAGCTGTCGAGAGCTCAACTTTGGAGCAGCATCTACAACCAGCACCAAGCTCCCTCACATCCACTCTGAAAGCTGAGCAGCATGAAGTCCCCACGCGATGGCTCTTTGGCCTCACCCCATGGCTGCTGCAGGTAGGAAGCCTTCCCCTTATGAACCTTGGCGGGAATCATCAGTCCGTGCCGGGGCAGCCTGGCCTTCCAGTGTGTCAGAACCCTGGCAGGTCAGTTCTGTCTAATACAAGCTGGGTGCTGGGTGCTGGGTGCTGGTGCTACAGGGAGGAAGCCGACCCAGCTCATGCTTTCATGGAGCTCACAGCCCAGAGGACACAGCGAGGAAAAGAGTCCTTGACAATGCACAGGGGGAAGTGCTAGGACAGAGGAATTCCCAGGGGCTGCAGGTGCCAAGAGAAGAGAGACCCAGCTTAGCCTGGGGCAGTCAGGGAAGGCTCTCCGGAAGAGGTTACAGCGACATAATAATCCCTGTGAGGTAGGCAGGGCAAAGATTGTTATCTCCATTGTGTAAAGGAGGCCACTGAAACTGTGACAAGCCCAGGGAAACCACACTGTCCTGCAGTTGGAGGAGGTCAGACAGTCCCTGGACTTTTTCTCAAAGCCCAACCTCATGGCTGGACATTGCCCAGAATGCATTCCTAGACCTCTTTGGTGAGACTAACCAGACCTATCATCTACTCCCAGGTTAATTACATTATTTACCAAACGAATTCAATTCAACCCAACAGGCAGAGTATAGCCTCCGATAGAACCCATCCCAAGCATGAGGAGGTGAACAAGGAGGCAAAGTCTTGCTGATTTGTCCAGCTGCTTTCTGGTAGGTTCAGGGCCAGGGTGGGGGTTTGGTGTGGACAACTGTCCTTGGTGGTCTCCTGAAATATTTAGTATAGGTCATTTATCATTTTTCTCTGCTGCATTTTTCTTCCATCATAGACATTTCTAAGAGAAATTCCCCCATTCCTCAGATGGGGAAACCACTTATAAAAGGACACTCGGTAACAAAACAATCTTGAAAAAGAATGAAATTGTAGAACTCATACTTCCCAGTTTCAACACTTACTACAAAGCTCATATAGTAGAGTATAGTATTGAAAGAAGGCTGAAAGTATAGATTAATGGAATAGAATTCAGGATAGAGAAATAAACTCTCACATTTACAGTCAGTTGACTTTCCAGAAGTGTGCCAAAAAAATTCAGTAGAGAGACCATGGTCTTTTCAACAAATGGTGTTGAGATATCCAAATGCAGAAGAATGAAATTCTTCTTCTTCCATACCTCACACCATATACAAAATGAGTTAGAAATGGATCCTAGTTTTAGTGTAAGAGCTAAAACTCACAACTTTTAGAAGGAAACATAAATCTAAGTCTTCATGACCTTGGATTTATGGTCTAATAAAAAATAATCTAACAGATTCTCAGAAATGACATTGAAAGCACAAGCAACAAAGATAGATAAATAAGACTTCAACAAAATTTAAAACTTTGTTGCTTCAAAGGACAAAAAAGTGAAAATACAAGCACATCATGTGAGAAAAATTTTGCAAATTATATATCTGACAAGGGACTTACATCTAGAACATATAAAGAACTCTTACCATTCAACAGTAAAAAGACAACCCAATTTATACATGAACAATGGCTCTAGTAGACATTTTCCCAAAGAAGCTATGTGAATAGCCAATAAGCACAAGAAAAGACGCTCCATCATGGGGCACTGAGCTGGCTCAGTCAGTAGTGCCAGTAGAGCATGCAACTCTTGATCTCTTGGAGTTGTAAGTTCAAGCTCTATATTGGGCATAGAGATTACTTAAAAATAGGTATCTTATTTTTAAAGATGTATTTATTTTATTAGAGCGAGAGAGAAAATGAGTGGGGGTGATTGGGGAAGCAGAGAGAGTCTCAAGCAGACTCTGCACTGAGTCTGGGGGGCTTGATTTCATGACACTGAGTTCATGACCCGAGCCAAAGCTCAGAGATGGATGCCCAACCGACTGCACCACCCAGGCGCCCCAAAAATAAAATCTTAAAAAAATGAAGAAAGAAAGATGCTTCATCTCATCAGCCATTACGGAGATGCCAATCAAAACCACAATGAGATACCACTTCATACCCACACCCACTAGTATGGCTAGAATTTTAAAAAGCAGATTATACCAAGTGTTGGTCAGGATGTGGGAAAGTTGGAACCCTCATGCAATGGATCTGGGAATGGAAAATGCTGCAGCTCCTTTGGGAAACAATCTGGTAATTAACCAAGAGACTAAATATAGAGTTAGCATATGACCCATCAATTACTCTCCTTGATATATATTCAAGAGAAATGAGAACATATAACACAAAAATCTGTACATGAATGTTTATAGCAGTATTATTCATAATAGCCAAAAAGTAGAAACAGGCAAATGTCTATTAACTGATGAATGAATATATACATGTAGTATGTTGGCCCTAAAAGGGAATGATGGATGTAGACTACAACATAGATGAATCTTGACATTCTGCTGAGTGAAGAAGCCAGTGACCGAGGACTACATATCGCATTATTCCATTTATATGGAAAGTCTGGAATGGGTAAATCTAAAAGGCAGAGAGTAGATTAGTGGTTGCCTAGGGCTGGCGGTTGGGTGGGAGGATGGAGGTCATGGCTCTTGGGTGTGAGGTTTCTATTTAGGGTGATAAAAAGTCCTAATACGGGGTGATGGTCAAACAATTCTGTGACTTAAAAGCCACTGAATTGTACACTATTTGAGAGAGAAAGAGCACGAGAAGGGGGGCCAGGCAGAGGGAGAAGGAGACTCCCCGCTGACCAGGAAGGCCAACATAGGGCTCGATCACAGGACCCCAAGATCATGACCTGAGCCCAAGGCAAATGCTTAGCCAACTGAGCCACCCAGGTGCCCCTGAATTATACACTTTAAATGGGAGAACTGTATGGTATGTGAATTAGATCTCAATAAAGCTGTGAACAGAAAGAAAAGGCACCAAGTGCTCCAAAAGGAGAACATCATCAATATGTACCAGCCACCCCCTTCAATTATGTCCTAAGATTCCATGCCCTTCTACTAAGGTTGGGGACATTCCTTGTTCAGATGCTCACAGAGTTTCTAAGTTCCAGATGGGGACGGAGAGGCGGTTGGATCCCTTCTGGAGCCTCTGCCCCCTTAAAATTTCAGCTTGTGGAATATTGGGGCCTGAGGATTCTGAGGTGGAGACAGGGGACAATGGGGGGCGTGTTTGAAGGGGTCTGAAGGGGGTTCCTCCAGATGGGTCATCCACCCCTGGGACAGGAAGCCCTGGAGGAAAGGGGAATGCGCAGGGAGTCCTCATGGGAGAGAGACAGGAGAAGAGAGGAACTCCCCAGGGAGAGGGAGGGACTTGGTCACGGTGCTGACTTCCCTGTGCCAAGTGAGAGACTAGACCCTTAGGGAGGCGGGCACTGCGCCTGGGGTGGGTGTCCCACGGGTGTGGAGATCCCATTTGCATTGTGGGGGTGCTGGCCTAGCTTCGGGAAGGACTGGAGGGTAGGCAAGGGTGGGAGGAAAGGAGGAGGGAGTGGGGATTTGGGTTCATGGCTGATGGGGGCATCTCCTCTGTGCCCCTGGTAAATGGTGAGAGCCTTCTGAATACCCAGCGTACCCTGGTGCTGTGCCTGTAGCTTGGGCACAGGTCCCTGAAACAGTTGTTGGTTGTGTAGGTAAATGAATGAGCAGCTAGGAGGCAAGGTAATATGGTGAGACAGGCAGTCTCGAGAGCCTCACAGTCCTAGGTCTGAATCCAAACCTTCTGCAGGCTAGCTGTGTTGTATTGGACAAGACACTGGACTACTCTGAGCTTTAGGGCTAAACCCACTGACCTCATAGGGGGCTTCGGAGAATACCGCTTGCAAACGTGCTCAGCAAATAGAAGGTTCCTCCGTGTCTGTTGGCTGGCCTGCCATGATTTAGGGTGAAAACACAATCAAGATCTCCAAGATCCCACAGTCTCGTGGAGGGGTAGGATTTACCCCCTAGAAACTCATTAACAGTAAAATGGGGTCTGTGATGCACCCATAGAAATAATGTCAATGTTGCCTCGGAGGAACTCAGAGGCTGGAGGGAGAGCTGAGGCGGCTGGAAGCTTGGAGAAGAGGTGGGAGGCTGAAGAATGGGGGTGAGGGTTGGAGAGACAGAAAAGTGGATTGCAGGCACAGAGGCTGGGGTTCTGTGGGATTAGGATGGCGGGAAGCCGTCCAGGTTAAAATGGCATGTTTGTGTAGAGGATGGTTGTACAGCCTGATATGAGGTTGTATGGGAGAGGCAGGAGAGACACCAAGAAAGGCTTTAGAAAGGGATGTGTACAGGGCAGAGGCAGGGGGGAGATGGTGGTGTTTTGGTGAACTACATATGCCATTGGAGATCTTGGGATTCTCAGTACAGATGTTCCCAACTCCTGTTCTTTAACCCCAAGAAGAACTTGGAGTTTTCTTCTATAACAATAGCAACCATGACATTCTTGGGTACTCTTTAAAATGTGTATCTAAAATGTGTATTAAAGGCTCTGAGAAGTCCTGCAGCACAGAGCCTGTTCCATTTTAACTCCACTCTTGCCAAACACATTTGGTCTCAGAATGTATTTTTGCAGTGCACCTCATGGGACCAATATTAGGACCAAAGAGCACCTATTAGGAAATGCTGTGGTAGGAGGAAGTACGTGTGTGTTGGGATCCAACAGGCAATGGTTTAATTCTTGTTCTGTGGCTCATTTGGTGTCAGACCCTGGGCAAATCACTTTGCTTCTCAGAGCCTCCTTTTCCTCAGAGTCATTGTGCGAATTAGGAAGGATTTGTGGGTAAATTGTGTGTGGCTAGCCCTTTGGTTTTGGTGCATCCCCCTCAGTGCCAGGCCTGGCCCTGACCCTTCTCTTGAGTCTGGCTCTCTATTATAGGTTCCTCGCGGGCTGCTGAAGCAGTGCTTTGATAATGGGCTTGGTGGAACTTTGAGTGGATTTCTCCTGTGGGACCACAGCAACTGATGCCCCTCCCTTGGTGCCCCCTTTGGCTGTGGCTCAATGGACAACAGAATGTACATGGAGGGACGGATCAAGGCTCCTGGGGTCCAGCTGAGTCCTGGCATGAGCGCCACCAGCAAGAGGCCTGGTGCTGAGCCCACCATATCAGGAGTCAACCAGGTAGGGCCCTGAACCTCGTGTTCCGACTCTGCTATTCCCAGCGGTCACCTTTCCCCTCTCCTGGCCAGACTTCTTCCCCAACTACTTTAATTAAGACTCAGTTACAAGTGATGCAAAACCCAATTTAAACTGGATTAGGCAGAAATGGAAATATGTCAGCTTGGGTAACTGACAAATATATCAGAAGGCTTCAGGTATGGCTGGATCAAGATGCTAAATGATTGTCTCTTGGCTCTGCCTTCCAACATGCCATTCCCTGGCAGATTCTCCCTGAAAGATGGCAACGATTTCCCTGGCCACTCCAGACTTTAATCTTCTCACCTTACATCCTCTGGAATAGCGTCCCCAACAGGAAGTGAATCTCTTTGCAATAGTTGAAGAAAGTCTCTGATACCACTATCATTGGCCCACTGTCACATGCTCATCCCTGAATTAGTCACCATGGCAAAACAGAGTGGCCTGGAACTCTTGGTATAAAGAAGCCAGAGGTGGTACTCAGTTGGCTCCACTGACCCCATGAGTCCCCCCCACCAACACACACTCAAAATGCTGGCTTCTTTTACCAGGTTAAATGCTGGATGAGTAAAATACGAATTCCTACTTACTCTACTATGCGCCTTCTGTGGCATCCAGCCCCCTTTATAACACTTACTCCCCTGGCAGCTGCTCCAGGCTTCCACCCATGACCCCCCCCAGCCCCCCCAGCCTGCACCCTAAGCTCTCATCACACCTCTCAGCCTCTTTCCATCCATCCTTATAAGTGCCAAGCGGCATGAACTGAAGAGCACTAAGAAGGCCCTCCTTCCCAACTAGTTCCCCCAGAGCCAAAAATGTCACCATAAAAAGTCAACATTCTCATGGGTAAACTATTGGCTTCTCCCTGTCACTTCTGTTACAAATCATGGCTTCTCCCGGGGACAAGAAGAGCATCTAAGGGTGTGTGTGGAACGACGTATCTTGTATCTTGGAACGACGTTTGGGAAGACATTCAGAGCTTCCTTCACCTCTACCCCCGATTTATTTTTTTCAATGAGCAAAGTCATGGGTCTCGGTCCCGTTATGTAACCATCTGTATGACCTGGGGTAGGCCACTGCACCACTTTGAGCCCCACTGTCACGTGTGTGTCACGGTGAGGACCAATTGGGTTCAACCCCTGGAGGCACGGGCGCAGGTCCTGCCTCCTGCAGCAGGTGGCCTTGGTGTTGGCTTCCGGCCCAGCCTTGCGGTAGAACAGTTATCATCGATTGATTGAGCTGGGGCTCCTGGAGTTTGCTGACTCAGGTGAGACCCAGAGCTAGCCCTAAGTCACTGGCTCCACTGGGGACTGATAGACCAACGTGGGCATCAAAACCCAGTTCTAGAGCCTGAGCTCTGGAGCAGTGGAAATTGAGGATGCCTCTCTTGGATCTTCGCGGGGCGTCGATGTCCCGGTAGGCGGGGGCGCTGTGGGGCTGGCCTCAGGGAATCCCCTTGGCTCAGGTCCTACTCTCACCCAGCCACTCTCTCCAGCCCTCCCCCCCTTCTCCTCCTCCTCACCTCTCTCTGGTCAGGACAGGATCTCCCTGCCCCTGAGGCCAGGACAGTACCCAGGTAGAGGGAGGAACCCTCCAGAATGAGTACTTGTGACCATCCCTCGGGCCAGCGCCGTGGACATCTCTGTTCCAGGTTGCGTTTCCAGATGCTGCAAGGATGGACAGTGGGAAGCAGCCCTCATCAGCCCCAGGTGGGCCAGAAAAGGGACCGAGACACACGGAATCCTCAGAGGAGGGTCCTCTGGAGCTCAGGACCCAGGAGCAGCCACATCCAGAGGGACCAAGGTGAGCTGGGGACTTCTTAGAGAAGGTCCAGGAGAGAACCCTGTGAGCCACCTGGGCGACAAGGACGAGGCAGAACTCCCAGCCTAAGATAGAGGCGCCCTTGCTTCTCTCTCATGCAGCACAAATCACGCTGCTTAATTACCCGCGGAACCTTCCGTCTACACTGCTGGACTAGACCACAAGCTTCTTTGATGTGTCCTGCTCAGCCTCAAATCCCTCATGCCTGGGCCTGGGCCTGGCACATTGTAGATGCTCAGTAAATATGTATTCACTGACTCAATGGAAGAATGAACAAAAGGGAGGGAAAACACACATTTACATGCATTATTGTTACTGTTTTCTAAATACTGTACACTTTTAAACGTGTCTACAGTGAGAGTGTAATCCTTTTTATTTATTTATTTAAATTGAGCGATAGTAAAGTTTATTGAGCAATAGTTCAAAGCTTCCAAAGAGGGAGAGGGCCCAAGAGCGTTGCTCTGATCTTTTTTTTTTTTTAAAGATTTTATTTTTAAGTAATCTCTATGTCCAGCCCGGGGCTCAAACTCATATCCCAAGTTCGAGAGTCGCGTGCTCCACCGACTGAGCCGCCAAGGTACCCCTAAATAATTAGGCAAAGTTTTATGCAAGTTTTTTTCTCTATCATGTCATTTTAAATGCGAAGAAACTGGAAATGCCAGGATGCCTTAAATACCCCAATAGAGGGATGGTAAAGTCAAGTATGTTTATATATAAAATATATGGATTTAAAAAAATTTTAAAAAATGGATTTTTAGGGGTCCTTGGCTGGCTTAGTCGGTGGAGCGTGCAACTCTTGTTCTCAGGGTTGTGAGTTCGAGCCTCACGTTGGGCGTAGAGATGACCTAAAAAAATAATAAATAAAATAAAATATGGAATTTTATACTTTCACTTAAAAAGCATGATTATGAAAGATTTTTTGGCAGGGAAAATTTAGGTTATAATCATCGAAAAAGGATCACAAAACTATATATGAAATATAGTTGTTTTATGTAAAGTTGGGCAATTATTTGAAGATGGCAATGAAATAAATCCCCAGGACAAATACATATGCACACGCAGAGGAAGAAGCCTGGGAGACGTACTCCAGAACGCGGAAGTGGGATCCGACTGACAGAGATTCAAACCTGAGCTTCACCGGCAGCTTGACGACCCTTCCGGGCTCAAGTCTTCGTCTCAACCTCTCCATGCAACCTCTCTGATTTTTCTTCCTTCCTTCCTTCCTTCCTTTCTTTTTTTAGATTTGTTTATTTGAGAAAGAGAGAGAGAGAGCGAGCAGGGGGAGGGGCAGAGGGAGAGACTCTCAAGCCGACTCTCCGCTGAGCGTGGAGCCTGATAGCGTGACCCTGAGATCATGACCTGAGCTGAAATCAAGAGTCAGATGCTTAACTGACTGAGCCAGCCAGGCGCTCCGAGATTTATTTTTAAATCATTTCTACCCTCAACATGGGGCTTGAACTCACAACCCTGAGATCAAGAGTCACATGCTCTACCAACCAAGCCAGCCAGGTGCTCCTGTTTTTTTCTTTTCTTTCTAAACAACCACAACGACGACGACGACAGTAATAATAATAATAATAAAATCCTAACTCCCTTAAACATTGACATCAAAGTGTTTGGCATTTGGAGAATTCACGTCAGTCCTTCATTCACCCTCCCCAGCATTAAGTATGCACCTATGGTATACCTATGTGTGCACAGGTGCTCTGGGAACCACATAGGAGCCGGAGAATATAAAACTGTGGCCTAATCCGGGAGCTGAGGTGTCGCTTTGCTGTTCTCCCCAGGAAGAAGCAGTCAACTCCGGCCCCCCAGGAAGGGCCCAGGGATCTGCAAGCCGGGTGGGGTCCAGCCAAGCCCGGAACTGAGCGAGGGGTGCTGCCTTCCAGTGTCCCTGCAGCACCCGAAGGGAAGGAGACCGAGGACCAGGAGGGAAGACAGCAGAACCCAGGGACAGTGAAGGGTCAGGCCCTCCAGAGCCACCAGGTAAGGTCCATGGAGACGTGGGCAGGGGGTACGGAATGAGATGAAGGAGCTTCTCCCCATGCCCCCCATTTTGGTGCACTTGTGTCTGCTCCTCTCCATGCCCTGGACACGTCAAGTGTGGGTCACTAGGATATTCTGGATATTCTTGATTGCAAGACTTTGTAACTTGTTTCCAGGGTGGCCCACAGTATGTCGACATCCCACAGGATGCGGGAGATGGGAAGGAGTGGAGGGGTTCTATGCACAATAAAAATAGGGACATACAGGATTTAACCAAGCTCAGTGCTGTTGTTGTTTCTTAAAGATTTTATTTATTTATTTGACAGTGAGAGTCAGCGAGAGAGGGAATACAAGCACAAGCAGGGGGAGAGGGAGAAGCAGGCTCCCTGCTGAGGAGCCTGATGTGGGACTTGATCCCAGGACCCTGAAATCATGACCTGAGCTGAAGGCAGACACTTAACAACTGAGCCACCCAGGCGCCCCAGTGGTTTTCTTTATGCTGGGATATCCCAGAAGCTGTTTCTTAGCCGCTGAGTTTTGTGGGACCTTGTGAGAGCCGGCTAGAGCTTGGTGCCTTTTTAAAGTTATTTGTCTACAAAATACCTTTTAACTTATTTTCATTTTAGGATTAATTTTTTTTTTTTAAGCTTCAGTGAGGTATGGGATGCCTGGGTGGCTCAGACAGTTAAGCATACAGCTCTTGATTTCCACTCAGGTCGTGATCTCAGGGTCCTGGGATTGAGCCCTGAGTTGGGCTCCCTGCTTAGAGGAGAGTCTGCTTGTCCCTCTGCCTTTCCCTCCCCCTTTGCTCCTCCCCCTGCTCGCAGGCGCCCTCTCTCTCTCTCAAATAAATAAAATCCTTAAACAGAACAAAACAAAACAAAACCAAAAAAACCTTCAGGGGCACCTAGGTGGCTCAGTTATTAAGCGTCTGCCTTCGGCTCAGGTCCTGATTCCCAGAGTCCTGGGATGGAGCCCCGCATCAGGCTTCCTGCTGCTTCTCCCTCTCCCACTCCCCCTGCTTATAATATCTCTCTCACTGTCTCTCACTCTCTCTGTGTCAAATAAATAAATAAACCCCTAAATGAATAAATAGCGAGCTTCAGTGATGTTTTGGACATATGTCTGCACCCATGAAGCCGTAACCACCATCAAGAAAATAAACGTATCTGTCCCCCCCCCCAAGTTCCCTCACGCCCCTTGTCACCCCTCGTCCCACCGGACCCCATCCCCAGGCCACCTCTGATCCACATTTTTTGCTACAGATTTGTTTGTATTTCCTGGAATTTTACACGAACGGAAGGGTAGAGGGTACATTCTTTCTGCCCAGCTGCTTTCCGTCGGCACGATTATTTTGAGATTCACTCACGCTCTTGAGGTCTCAAGACGTCCTACTTTTTGTTGCGGACTGATATTCCAATTGCGGCACAACTACACCGCCGTGTCTCCGTACTTTCACCTACCCATGACCATTTGGTTCGTTCTCACTTTTTGACTCTGACAAATAAAACTACTCTCAACATTCGCGTCCGCAGGAACAAAGGCTTTCGTTTCTCTTGAGCAAATAAACCCCTAGGAGTAGAACGGATCATATGGTAGGCATATGTTGAACTTGTTAAAATGCCAAAGTCTTCTCCAAAGCGGTTGTGCCATTTTCCATCCTTACCAGAGGTATGAGAATTCCAGTTGAGCCACATCCTCCCCAAAACTTGGTAGGGCCAGTCTTTAATTTTAAGTGTTCTAATAGGTGTCTAGTGGACTGTCATTGTGGCCTTAATTCACATTTTCCTGATGACAGATGACGAGCATTTTTAAAAAGATTTTATGTATTTATTTGAGAGAGAGAGAGAGAGAACGAGTAGGAGAAGGGGCAGAGGAAGAGGGAAAAGCAGAGTCCCCACTAAGTGCAGGAAGCCTAAACCGGGCTCCATCCTGGGACCCTGAGATCATGACTGGATCCAAAGTCAGATGCCCAACTGAACGAGCCACCCAGGCACCCCAATGTTGAACATTTTTTAATGTGCTTATTGGCCATCCGTGTGTCTCCTTTGGAGAAATGTCTATTCAAATACTTTGTCCATTGTTTTAATTGGTTTGGTTATTTTATGGTTGTGTTTTAGGAGTTCTTTATATATTCTGGATACTAGTCTCTTATGAAATATAGGATTTAACATTTTTTTTTTCTTCCACTCTATGGATCATCTTTTCACTTTCTGCCATTTAAAAAAAAATCAAGTTCTTTGTTTTCTTATTATTGAGTTTGGAGGTTCTTACATATTCTGAACATAAATCCTTTTTTTTTTTTTTTAAGATTTTATTTATTTGGGAGAGTGAGAGAGGGAGCATGAGAGGGGAGAGGTCAGAGGGAGAAGCAGAATCCCTGCTGAGCAGGGAGCCTGATGGGGGACTCAATCCTGGGACTCCAGGATCATGACCTGAGCCCAAGACTATTGCTCAACCAACTGAGCCACCCAGGCGCCCCCGAATATGAGTCCTTTATAAGATATGTGACAGCCTGCGCCTTGTCTTTTCCATTCTCTCTCTCTCTCTTTTTTTTTAAGATTTTATTTATTTATTTGAGAGAGAGAGAGTGAGAGAGAGCATGAGAGGGGAGAAGGTCAGAGGGAGAAGCAGACTCCCCATGGAGCCGGGAGTCCGATGTGGGACTCGATCCGAGGACTCCGAGATCATGACCCGAGCCGAAGGCAGTCGCCCAACCAACTGAGCCACCCAGGTGCCCTCCATTCTCTTAACAGTGACTTTCGAAGAATAGAAGTTCTGAATTTTGATAAGGCCTAATTTATCAATCTTTTCTTTGGGGTTCGAGTTTCTGATGTTATTTCTTGCACATCTTTGCTTAACCCAAGGTCACATTAGACATTCTCCTATGTTTTCTTCAAGAAGTTTTATAATTTTAGACTTAATATTTTTAAAAAAGATTTCATTTAGGGGCACCTGGGTGGCTCAGTGGGTTAAAGCCTTTGCCTTCAGCTCGGGTCATCATCTTAGGGTCCTGGGATCGAGCCCCACATCGGGCTCTCTGCTCAGCAGGGAGCCTGCTTCCTCCTCTCTCTCTGCTTGCCTCTCTGCCTACCTGTGATCTCTCTGTCAAATAAATAAATAAATAAAATCTTTGAAAAAAGAATTAAAAAAAGATTTCATTTATTGATTTGACAGACAGAAAGAGAAAGAGCACAAGCATAACATCCCTTTCTCAGGGAGCACCAACAAGGATTCTTGTACTTTGAACATTCTTTGGGAAATCCCATTTAAAGGGAACCACATCAGTCCCTCCAACCTCCCCTTCCATGTCCGCAGAGAAGCATGGACCATGACTTTGGGTAGGCCCTGACTCCCATGGTCCTCAGTGTCCTCATCCCTGGAAATGAGTCTGTGCTGCCTTCTAGGGGTGCCGAGAGCACTTGGTGAGAGGACGCTGGCAGTGCCTGGATCACAGTAAGCCGGGGATGACTGGTCCCCAGGCGAGCGTTGAGGTTCACCTGGGAGCCGGGCTCAGGCTCCTCATTCTGGTGTCTTGTCCTCGGCAGGGCCAGGAGTGTCAGCCCGTCCCAGGTCACCAGGCAGCTCATGGGGCGGACATAGTGCAGCCAGTGGAACCTTCTTGCACCTTGGACAGCTGTGGGCAGCCACGGGGAGACAAGCTCCCCAAGGAGGTGGAGAGCCCCCACATCAGGCCGCAGGAGGACTGTTCCCAGGAGGCAGTGCCCCTGATGCCCTTGGCAACTCCGGAGGAAAAGACGGCCAACTCCTTCCCACCATCCACGCCAGGACCTGAGCCACCCCAAGTAAGGTAAAGCATCCTCTGATGCCTCCCCTCCCCGACTCCCTGACCCAACAAGATCACGCTTCTGTTAAGTTACAGGTGAGGTGAATTCTAGCTCCTGACCTGATGGAGGACCTCGGGCAAGTCATGCCCCTCTGGGCCTCAGTTTCCCCATCTGTAGGATAGTTCGAACACCAGCATTCTTTGTTCTGCAAACCTGTACTTTAAGGGCCTCATCCCGACATGGGGATGTAAGGGAATGAGGGGTCCCTCTGAGATTAGAAGCCTGGGGTAGTGCACCTGGGTGTCCTGGGGGCTGAGGGAAGGTCGGTGCAGAGGATGCACCTTGAGCTGAGCCCCTCTGCCACCTCGGGGTCTCTTCTTTGTTTAGGGTCAAGGCCGTGGAGACCCAGCCAGAACCAGGGCCTGTTCCTGCCCCGGTAAGTGGAGGCGGGGTGGGGGTGGGGAGGGCACCTGCTGGGCATCAGGAGGAGGAAGGAGGCAGAGGAGGGACTAGGCTGGCATCTGGAGTCCAACTGGGGAAGGTGTGAGTGAGTCTGTGTGTGTGCACGCACATGGGCGTGCATGCGTGTGTGTGGTTGTGTGTGTGCGTGCCCACGTGTGTGCACCTTGGGTGGGGGGCACAGGGTGCCCTTAGACTCTGGAGCTTGGAAACAGGAGCAGAACCCTGGGCTGGCCGCTGTAGCTGGTGGGGCTTGTCGGGGGAGATTTTTTTTTTTTTTTTATTAGAGAGCGAGAGACTCAGAATGAGAGGGGAGAAGGTCAGAAGGAGAAGCAGACTTCCCGCAGAGCTGGGAGTCCGATATGGGACTCGATCCCGGGACTCCGGGATCACGACCTGAGCCGAAGGCAGTTGCTCAACCAACTGAGCCACCCAGGCGCCCGAGATTTTTTTTTTTTAGAAGGAAGATAATATAGCATATTTATGCTGATGGACAAAACAGACCTCGTGCTGTAGGGACAAGAGCTGCATCTCAGGGGGAGAAAGGGCTGGGCAGGGGCGTGCGTGGCATGGCTTTGTGGCTGGAGGTGGGCTGCGGATGGCCCGTTCCCGTAACAGGCGGGACGGAAGCAGGAGGTGGCTAGATGTGTCGGATGAACGAGTGGGCGTTTATTAAGTGCCTGCCGTGTCGACCCTGGATAGTCCTGGATAAAAGAGGCAGACGAGGCCCTGCTCGTATGAAGCTTACCTTCCGGTCAGGTTGGCAAACAACGGGTCATTAACAAGGCCACTGAGGCTGTGTGGATCCCAGGGGAGGAAATAAATGAGGGAATAAATCAGGGAGCGACTCACTCAAGCCCCCTGGGCTCATAGTGCTGGGAGGTGGCGGAGCCAAGGTCATGTGCAGGGAGGAGCCTCGCGGGGTGCATGGGCTAGAGAGGAAGAGCAGCGCGAGGGTGCCCTGCAGAGCGAGTGGCTCTGTGGCACAGTCTGGCTGGATCCCCTCCCCTGTGCTGTCCCCAGGAGGTGAGGGACACTGGAGAGAGAAGGGATCTGAACCCTGTGCAGAAGCAGCCTCAGGAGCCCACGGTGGCCGCGGGGGCCCAGAACCTTGGGAACCTTCGCCAGGGCTTCATGAAGTGCTTGCTGGAGGTGGAGGAGGAGGAGGCCACACATCGCAGGGCTACCAAGGCCCGGGCCCTGCCAAACCGGAAGTCCCCTAGGACCCTGACCCCGGTGCCCACCTCAGCCCCAAGCCTGCCCCTGCCCCTGCCCCAGACCCCCGCCTCGGCCCCCGCAATACCCCCATCCTGGGCCCGGTCGCCAGCCCCCGCCCCTGTGGGATCCCCGGTCCCGGCCTCAGGGCTGGTTACAGCCCTGCCAGCCCCCACCCTGGACGTGGGCTGGAGAAGGGCAGAACTCTTGCACCCCGGTGGAGAGAGGAGCCTGAGCAGCACTAAGGCACGGTAGGAGTCCTCCCAAAAAGGGCGCCCAAGGTCAGAGCTGGTGTCCCTGTGTCCCTGGCATGTCTCTTCCAGACTCTCGTCCCTCGTGTGGCCCCTCTGCATTTCTCCTCACTTCTGCCCCCCGACCCCCACATCTAGGTCCTTTTCCCCATTTCTGCCAGCTTTTCTCTTTCTAATCCCCAACGGCAGCGTGTCCCTTCCCCTCGTGTCCTCGCAGTCCTGCCTCCCCTTCCCCAGGGCCACTCTGAGACTCTCCAGACCTCCCAAAGCCGCCCCCGAGGTCCTTCCCATGCCCTCCTCTGCCCCACCTTCCCCCCTTGCCCTCCCCTAGCTTTGGGGGTGGCCCTGGGCAAGGGTGGCTGGACGTGTGCCCTGTGTCTGGGGTCTGTCCTCCACAGGCAGGAGCTGGAGGAACGTGGCCTCCTCAAGCTGTATCAGAACTGGGATGAAAGGTTCGACGAGCATCTCACCCTGAGGCAGGAGGAAGGTGAGGGCAGGCCTGCCCGGGGAAGCCCCTCCCATGGCAGAAGTCTCGGTCCTGGGGAGTAGGGGGCTCCAGACCACACCGCTGACCAGCTGCGCACTGCGGCCCCATGTCGTGGGCCTGGGGGGACCTCCGGGCTAGGGAGACAGTGCAGGGGACAGCAGCTGGCAGGGGGCGTCTGAGCCCCCGCTGGGCGCTCTCCCTTGAGGTCCAATCCTCTTCCAGAACCTTCTCTCTGAGTACAGGGAGCAAGTCCGGCAAAGTTCTGCCTCCCTCCACCCAAGCCTGCTCTGCTGGTCCTCTGGAGGTTCCAGGGTTGCAGGGCCCCCCGTCCGCCCTAGATCATCCCTCACCATTTAACAAGACCAGTTGCCCTGGACAAGTCCCATTTCCACCCCCTCCAAAAAGTTTTCAAGTTCTGAACGCCCACCTGGGGGAGGCACTGGGCCCCAGGACTCCACTTGCCATGAGAAGGAAGAGGAGGAGGAGGGAGTGAGTGCCACAGGTTGCCTGCAGCCCCGCTGCACCCCTCCCCAGCCCCAGAAGAGCACAGATCAGTCCTCATCTACCTTTCACTTCTCCCCCAAATCTGTGACCCTCTCCACTGTCCCCTTCTTCTGATTTCCCTGAATGCGCTCTCCGGCTCCCCATGACCCCTTCCTGGGACCTCGCTCCTTCTAGCGTTACAACTCTTTAGCCATTTTCAGAGAGGCTCTTCTGCCCCACGTCCTTGAACAGAGTTCACGGACAAGGTGCTGCTGTGGCTTAGAGACTCGGGCTTCCCACCACGCCCCGCAGCCTTGTCTGGCTGCCCTCCTCAGATGGTCCAAACCACAGGGCATTTTGCTCACGCCTGCTTTTTTTTTTTATTTTATTTTATTTGATTTATTTATTTTTATTAACATATAATGTATTATTTGCCCCAGGGTACATGTCTGTGAATCATCAGGCTTACACATTTCACAACATTCACCATAGCACATACCCTCTCCAATGTCCATCACCCAGCCACCCTATCCCTACCCCCCACTCCCCAGCAACCCTCAGTTTGTTTCGTGAGTTTAAGAGTCTCTTAGGGTTTGTCTCCTTCCCGACCCCATCTTGTTTCATTTCCCACCCCCACCGCCCCAACCACCCCCCGCCCTGCCTCTCAAATTCTTCATATCAGAGAGATCATTGACCTTTGTCTTTGTCTTTGTAATAATTGTCGTTCTCTCTTTGTCTTTGTGATAATTGTCTTTCTCTGACTGACTTATTTTGCTTAGCATAATACCCTCTAGTTCCATCCACGTCATTGCAAATGGCAAGATTTTGTTTCTCTTGATGGCTGCATAGTATTTCATTGTATATATATATACCACATCATCTTTATCCATTCATCTGTTGATGGACATCTAGGCTCTTTCCATAGTTTGGCTATTGTGGACATTGCTGCTATAAACATTCAGGTGCATGTGCCCCTTTGGATCACTACATTTGTATCTTTAGGGTAAATACCCAATAGTACCATTGCTGGGTCGTAGGGTAGCTCTATTTTCAACTTTTTTTTTTTTAAGATTTTATTTATTTATTTGACAGAGAGAGATCACAAGTAGGCAGAAAGGCAGGCAGAGAGCAGAAGAGCACACATCAGAGAGCAGGCTCTCCAATGAGCAGAGAGCCCGATGTGGGGCTTGATCCCAGGACCCTGAGATCATGGCCTGAGCTGAAGGCAGAGGCTTTAACCCACTGAGCCACCCAGGTGCCCCTATTTTCAATTTTTTGAGGAACCTCCATACTGTTTTCCATAGTGGCTGTACCAGCTTGCATTCCCACCAACAGAGTAGGAGGGTTCCCCTTTCTCTGCATCCTCGCCAACATCTGTCGTTTCCTGACTTGGTAATTTTAGCCATTCTGACTGGTGCGAGGTGGTATCTCACTGTGGTTTTGATTTCTACTTCCCTGATGCCGAGTGATGTTGAGCACTTTTTCGTGTGTGTGTTGGCCATTTGGATGTCCTCTTTGCAGAAATGTCTGTTCATGTCTTCTGCCCATTTCTTGATCGGATTATTTGTTCTTGGGGTGTTGAGTTTGAGAAGTTCTTTATATATTTTGGATACTAGCCCTTTATCTGATATGTCATTTTCACGCCTGCTTTTAAGAGCTGTTCTCTTCTTTCCCTTTTTTAGTGTGCCTGCCCTAGGTGGGTCACCCCCCCACCCCAACCCTAGCTCCCTAGTCCTCCCTCTGTCCTCATTTCAGTTCTGTGTGTCAGACTTCAGAGTCTCTTATGTGCCAGGCACTGAATTAACACCTGCTCTCCAAGGATGTGCCGCTCTGTCCATCTCACAGATGAGAAGATCGAGGCTCAGAGAAGTACGGCGGCTTGCCCGTGGCGGTTGTGTGGTTTGCTTGGGCTGGCGTAACGCAGTATCACAGACCACGTGGCTGAGCATTTCTTTGCTCAGAGTTCAGGAGGTCGCAGGTCTCAGATCAAGGTGTCTTCTGAGGCCCCTCCCCTCGCCTTGCAGGTGGCCGCCTGTGTCCTCCTGTGTCCTCGTGTGGGCTCACGTGGCCTGTCCTCTGTGCACATACATCCCTGCTATCTCTCGTGTTTCTGCATTTCCTTTTCTCATGAGGACACCAGTCGGACTGGAATAGGGCCACGCTACCACCACAATAAAGGCCCTGTCTCTAAATAGAGTCCCACGCTAAGGTCCGGGGGTCAAGGCTTCCACGTAAGGGTTTCGGTGAGATGCAGTTCAGCCCATAGCAGCCTCCCAGCTTAGTATTAAAGGGCAGACCCCGCCCCCTCCCTCAGTCCTTTGATTCTGCCAGCATTTGGCTGTGGGCTGAGAAGCCAGGTGCGGCTTTCGGTAGCAAGCCGTCCTCGCAGGCACGTCCCTGCTGATAAGTGACCACAGAGCACCAAAGTCAAAGGCACAGACTTAAGGATCAGAAAGACCTGTCTGGCCACCTAAACTTTAAGCCTCAGTTTCCCTATCGGGACAAAAGGAACAAGCATCCCACTCTTATGAGGCTGTTGTAAGACTTTAATGAGAACGTGGCCCCGAAGAGGCTAGCACAGTGCCTGCACGTAGTAGGGGTGCCCTCAAGTGGGTGGGCTCCTGGTACAAAGTGAAGGTCGCTAAGGAGCTTAGCTGTTGGCACAGCCGCTGAACCCTTGGCCTGACCTTGGCATAGAGAGTGGAGTGAGTTAGTGGGACTGCATCTTCCACTGTGGCTGCTTTAGCTGCCTGTGCCTCTCCACCCAGCCGTGGTGGTAAAGGATGCTGGGCAGGGGCGCCTGGGTGGCTCAGTGGGTTAAAGCCTCTGCTTTCAGCTCAGGTCATGATCTCAGGGTCCTGGGATCGAGCCCCATATTGGGCTCTCTGCTCAGTGGGGAACCTGCTTCCCCCTCTCTCTCTCTGTCTGCCTCTCTGCCTACTTGTGATCTCTCTCTCTCTCTCTCTCTCTCTCTCTCTCTGTCAAATAAATAAATAAATAAAAAGGATGCCAGGCAGGAGGGGATTTGGAAGTGGGGGTGGGGCCTGGATGGTGGGAACAGCAGTGTCCCCACCTCATGTGACCCCGCTGCCCCACCGCAGCCTTCCGCAGTTACTTTGAAATCTTCAATGGCCATGGCGAGGTGAACGCACAGAGCCTGGGCAACATCCTGCTGCTTGTGGGCATCTCCCTCACGCCGGCTCAGGTCGAGGATGCCCTGATGAGCGCTGACGTCGACGGTGAGTGGGGGGAGGCGCCGTTCTGAGTCCCAGGCAGGGCCCGCAATGGGAGCCCTTTCTGGTCCCATAGGCCTCCGCGCTTCAAGGGGTCTCCCCGTGGTTTAATGCTGTGCTATTGCAGTCTGGAAATTCTTCATCAATTTTTGAGTGAGAGGCCCCATCCTGCATTTTCATTTTCCACTGGGGCCCCTCGTCCCAGCCCCCAAAGTTAATGCTCTCTAAGCACCTACGCAGCACTGGGTTCTGGGAACCTGGAGATGACCATGACCTCCCTCCTGACCCCACGATGTAGGTGGTGTCTGAGGTCCCTCCCTTTTAGGCCTGTGTGTGTGTTTCATAGGACCTTCTCCCATGACTGGGTCACTCATTTGACCAGCTGTGCGACCTTGGACAAATCAATGAAGTTCACCAGGTCTCGGTTTCTGTACAATGGGGCTGACAGCATCCGTCTCAGCAGGCTGCTGGAAAGCAAATGAGATCATCCAGGCAGAGCATTGAGCATGACGTCTGGTGCACAGAATGTGTGCAGGAGACGTTGAGCTGTTAGTATTCGTCATCCAGTAAATATTTATTAAGTGCCCTTTCTGAGCTAGGCACTGAGAATAAAGAGATGCGTAAGGCCCATGAGCTCTGCCCCCAAGGTGCTCACAGAGACAGGGACACAGAAGTAAGAGTCACCAAAGGAAGCAGTACTTCAGGTGGCTTGGAGGAAGGGATCAGGAAGGAAGGCTTCCTGGAGGAGGTGACGCCAGAGCCAAATCATGAAAGATTAAACAGCGGTTAGGGAGGGAGAGAAGAAAAAAGGGCATCCATCGTGATAGAAATAAAGTAGACAAAGGGAGGAGGATGTCGGGTAAGGGGAATCCCACATGGTTTGTTTGGCTAGATGCAGGGCATCAGGGAGCCGTGGAGCTGTGAGGGGCCTGGGCTCCTGGCCACTACCGGTCCAACTCTGTTTCCTCCATCACCTCACAGGGACGAATCCACACACATAAGCCGGGAATCGACCCCGGCTCTGCCCCTATATGGCTCTTGGCAAAGGCTTGCTTTTCTTTGTGCCTCAGGCCCCATCTGTGGCGTGGGGAAAAGAGTATTAGGAACCTCCAGAGGGTGGTTTCCAGGATTAGAGATCATTCATTCATTCATTCATTCGTCTAGTAGCTCAGGAAACATCCACTGAGACTTACCTGGCTTTTTTTTTTTTTTTTTAAGTTTTATTTACTTAAGTAATCTCTACCCACAATGTGGGGCTCAAGTTTACAACCCTGAGATCAAAAGTCACATGTTCCTCCAACTGAGCCAGCCAGGCGCCCCCAAGACCTACCTGTCTTAAGCCCTGAGGACACAGTACAGAACAAAATGGACCCTTCCGGCACCTCCATTAAATTCCAGATCTTACGAGTGTGTGGTTGAAGCACAGGGTTTTATGAGAGTGTTTAGTGGGGCAGCTGACCCGGCCAGATCGAACTTCTCTTGGGGAAGGGATGATCAAACAGAAGCACACGTAGGATGTTCACTAAAGAGTTAGAGGGAGGTAGGGCGCCTGGGTGGCTCAGTTGGTTAAGCGACTGCCTTCGGCTCAGGTCATGATCCCGGAGTCCCGGGATCGAGTCCCATATCGGACTCCCGGCTCTGCGGGAAGTCTGCTTCTCCCTCTGACCTTCTCCCCTCTCATTCTCAGTCTCTCGCTCTCTAATAAATAAATAAATAAATAAATAAATAAATCTTTAAAAAAAAAAAAAAGAGTTAGAGGGAGGTAGAGAGGGTTCCAGGAAGCGGAAGCAGCAGGTGCAAAGGCCCGGGACAGGGCACGTGGCCCCGGTGGAAGAACAGGTTCATGCTGGGGGCACTTGGCACCAGGCGAGGCTGGAGACAGGTAATAGGCAGGTTCTGCAGGGCCTTGAAGGTCGAGGTGGGAATCTTGGGGGTACCTAATTCTCATGCGGTGACTAGCACGTGGTAATAACAGCTGCTGACATTTACTGAGCTTGCACACACGACTCTGTTCTAAGCACTTTGCTTCAGTCGATCTCCCATGAGATAGGTATTATGGTTATCTTCTCCCTTTAGATGAGAAAATGAAGGCTTAGAGGGGTTGGGGGCTTTGCCAAGGTCACATGGATAGTAAGTGGTGGACCAGGGATGTGAACTCAGACTGCTTCCCCAAGTTCTAGAAGCTTCCAACCCAGGTACCCCTAATTTTCACTTTCTACTTTGCTGTGTGCACCACACTCGCTACGTTGAATGTGTGTTGATTATGTGTCTTCTCTGTGTTTTATAATCAAATCCATTGAGTACATGCTAACCGTGCCCAGCCTGCAGTGCCTGGGCCCACTCTGGCAGGCCCTTGCCCACTGCTAAACCCCTGGCCTCCACAGGAGATGGTCATGTAGGCTTCAAGGACTTCTTGGCTGTGATGACAGACACCAGGCGCTTCTTCTGCTCTGTGGGTGAGTAGGGATGAGCCCAGAGGAGTCAGAGCTCGGGGAGGGGCCTGGCGGCTGGCGGCCAGTTGGCATCCAGAACTACGGAATGGTAACAGCAGACATCGTCCCATGTCCCCAGAGCAGAATGCCCTGACGGACATGGCGCCTCCAAACCCCCACACTCTGCTCTTTGAGATCCTGTCCCTGCTGGTGGAGATGCTGGCCTTACCGGAGGCAGCCTTAGAGGAGATCACCAAGTGAGTGCGGCTGGTGGTTCGGGGTGGAGGGTTTCAGACACAGAAATGGCACCCGATATCTTCGCAGCTGAGGAATTTTTATAGTTAGGACTCTTAGTTGCAAGTGAAAGGCACCCAAATAAAATGGACTTAAGCAAAAGGGGAATATACTGGCTCACATAATGGATCATGGCCTCAGGAATGGCTGGATCCAGGAGATCAGATGATACTGTTAAGGCTTTATCTCTCCTACTCACCTCTGTACCCTGGTTTCAAGCTCAGCTAGACTCAGGGCACCTGGGTGGCTCAGTCGGTTAAGCGTCTGCCTTCAGCTCAGGTCGTGATCTCAGGGTCCTGGGGTTGGTCCTCGTGTCTCGCTCTCTGCTCAGCAAGGAGTCTGCTTCTCCCTCTCCCTCAATGGGAAGGGTGGTGACTGGCAGCCCCATACTCACACCCGCCTAGTTGAACCAATTCAACAGCAAGAGGAATGCTTTCTTGCAGCGCCCATAGAGCAATCTCAGAACAAGTATGTGATAGAGACTGCCTGGGGCGAGAGAACGCTAGAGATGGAAACCTCCCCATGTTTCCAGACTGGGCTGGGTGGGGGTTGGGGTTAGTGGTTCATCTAAGGAAGGAAGGGCTACGTACAAAAGGAACTTCAACATTCCAGGGCTAGAAGCAAAACGTGATGACAGAATGGCCCAGCTGGTCTCTCTGTGTGTCACACAGAGGACTGTCGCTGCCACTGAGACCAGGCCTTGTCCGCGTGGGGCCAGAGGTGGGGGAATGATGGTAGGTTGTTCCAGCAACGCCAGCTCAGGGACCCCAAAGACAAAAGATCCTTCTTTCCTCCCAGCATCTGTAAATCACTCTAAACACATACAACTCTGAAGAACATAAATGTATACTTTTATTTTTGAATTTATTAAAACATTTTTTTAATGTGTTTGTAGAGAGAGAAAGAGCACAAGAAGGCGGAGAGGCAGGCAGAGGGAGAAGCAGGCTCCCCACTGAGCAAGGAGCATAAATGTATAATTTTAAGGACAATAAAATGAATTCCCGTGTGTCCATTTCCCCAGTTTAAAAATAGATCATTTCCAATAACCTCAAAGCCCAATCACATCTCTCCAGATAAGAACTAACCATTATTCCCTTGCTTTCTGTTTTAAATTTTCACTAGTTGTTTTTTCCCTTTGTTTACTGAAACTTTCAAATATACAGCAAAGCTGAGAGAATTTCACAGTGAGAGTTTATATACTCACCACCTAGACCCTACCATTGGCGGTCTGTCGTGCTTACTTTAGTCTTGTGTCTACCCATCCCTCTATCCATCAATCCATATCTGTTTTTTATTCATTTCACAATAATTTATAGTCATTTCCCCCTAAATACTTCAGCATACAAATCAATAACTAAAGATCGACATTTATTTAGAGGTTTTTTCTTTTTTTCATTATTGGAGGTGTGATTTACATTCAGTGAAACACACAAATCATTAGTGTATGAATCTCAGCCACCTCTCGCACCTGAACCCCTCTCAAGTTATACACAACTTTGCCATCACTCCCGAAGATGCCTCATGATCCTTCCCAAGGGGTCTCTGAACCCACTCCTGCGAGGCAATCACTCTTCTAGTTTATTTTCCATCGGTTTGGTTTTCCATCGGATTGGTTTTGCCTTTTGGCAACTTCACATCAATGGAAACATATAGTATGCCGACCTAGGGTCAGCTTCTCAAACTTAGCACAAGGCTTTTGAGATTTGCCCATGTTGTTGTGGGCATCAGGGTCGACCCCTTTCTATTGCTGAGTAGTGTTCCACTCGTGAATCTACCACAGTTGGTTTGTCCATTCCGATGGATTTCTCCACCATTCCCAGTGTGAGGTTATCATGAACGAAGCCGCCATTAATATTTTTGTGCAAGTCCTTTCGTGGACACATATTTTGGCTTCTTTGGTTGAATATGCAGAAGGGAATTGCAGGTGGGTGTATTTTACTTCTGAGAACTCACCAGACCTTTTCCCGAGTGGTTGGGCTATCTTACAATCCCCCCATTCATAGGAGAGTTCCAGTGGCTCCACATCTTGTGCAACTTTGGTACTGTCAGTCTTTCTTCTGGTAGATACGGAGTGGTGCTCTCCGATCTTTACTCACCTTTGTTTGTATTCTTGAATACCTTATTGTTTAGCTTTTCGTAAACTTTCTATGAGTGGACTCATATTGTGTTAAGTCTTTCGTTACTCGTTTTTTCTCCTCAACGTTATTTTTTTTTTAAAGATTTTATTTATTTATATATATAGAGAGAGACTGAGAATGAGAGGGGAGAAGGTCAGAGGGAGAAGCAGACTTCCCGCAGAGGCGGGAGCCCGATATGGGACTCGATCCCGGGACTCCGGGATCATGACCCGAGCTGAAGGCAGTTGCCTAACCAACTGAGCCACCCAGGCGCCCCTCAACGTTATTTTTTATGATTCCTTCACATTCTTGTAATTATCAATCATTTATTGTTCTCACTGCCACATATTATTTTTTTTTAAAGATTTTATTTTTTTATTTTGACAGAGAGAGGGAGTGAGCACAAGCAGGGGGAATGGCAGGCAGGGGGAGAGGGAGAAGCAGGCTCCCTGCTGAGGAGGGAGCCTGATGTGGGGCTTGATCCCAGCACCCTGGGATCATGTCCTGAGCCAAAGGCAGACACTTAACCAACTAAGCCACCCAGGCGTCCTGACGGCTACATACTATTACGTGTGACTGCATCACAGTATACTTATTTATCCTGCTGATAGCCATTAGGGCTATGGTCAGTTTCCAACTGTGGTAGAAACAGTGTGAATATTCTTGTATATGTCACCATATCAATGAACTTTTTGTACTGTTCAACTTATTTTTTAAAAATATTTTCTTTCTTCCTTTTTAGAGAAAGAGAGAGAGAGCAGGGGGAGGAGCAGAGGGGAAGGGAGAAGAAGGGGGAAAAAAATCCCAAGCAGACTCCCATGCTGAGCAGGAAGCCCGACACGGGGCTTGATCTCATGACCCTGAGATCTTGACCTGAGCCGCAACCAAGAGTTGGATGCTCAAATGACTGTGCCAGCCAGGTGCCCCTGTACTCTTTTATTTTTTTAAAGTTTACTTATTTAAGCACTCTCCACGTCCAGCGTGGGGCTCAAACTCAAGAGTGGCATGCTCTAGGGACTGAGCCAGCCAGAAGCACTTGTACTCTTTTAAATATAAGAGTCTATTGGTCTATCTTGTCATTTGAATGGCCCTTCTCCCGTGAATGTTTTGGTAACATACACTGGTCATTTGGAAAATATTGCATATTTCCTAGGTGTTGACCCATTTCATTTTAATTAGTGTGTATATATATATATATGTGTGTGTGTGTGTGTGTGTGTATCTTTATACACTATATAGAACTAGTATATATATACTATGGCACTATATTAATTAGTATATCTATACTATGATATTATATTATAATCATTATCACCACTAATATCAGAAAAGTCTTTAAGTATTAGAAGTGTTGTGTGTGACTATATTCATTTTCACTGCTCTAAAGTATTTTGTATAAGGGCATGTATATGCCCATGTTAATGTATTTACGTTTCCCAAAATTCTAACTTTTTCTTGAAAGCTTTAATTTTATCAGAGGCAAAAAAAGCTGTCAGTTGTTCTCTTTGAAATGACGGGCTAACTTCGTCCACTTTTAGAGAAATAGCTACAGAATACCAAAGGCTGAATAACCATAGTTTGTCCTTCGTTCAAATAAAATTGTCATTCGATGTCCAGGAGAGGAAAGATTTTCCATTACTCTCTTAGAATCTCCAACTGAGACTGACTAAGATAGATGAACAGGAGGGGTGCCTGGCTGGCTCCGTCAGTAGACTGTGCATTCCTTTTTTTTTTTTTAAGATTTTATTTATTTATTTGACAGTGAGGAGAGAGACCACAAATAGGCAGAGAGGCAGGCAGAGAGAGACGGGAAACAGGCTCCCCGCTGAGCAGAGAGCCTGATGTGGGGCTTGATCCCAGGACCCTGAGATCATGACCTGAGCTGAAGGCAGAGGCTTTAACCCACTGAACCACCCAGGCTCCAACTGTGCAACTCTTGATCTCAGAGTCGTTAGTTCAAGTCCCACATTAGGTGTAGAGATCATTTAAATAAATAAATAAAACTTAAACAAAAAATAGACGAGCAGGAGAAAAGCATACGAATCTTATTTACATATACATGGGCGCCCTCACGAGAAAAAGAAGACCCAAAGAATGACTCAGCCTGAGTGTTTCTATCCTAGGTTGAACTGAGAGAAGTTAATGTGGAGAAGTAATGAAACTATATGGGCAAACTAAGGGAAGATATGAGTTATTTTAATGAGGTCTATTACAGAGTTCTCTCAGCCAAGGCTCCCCACCTCTTGTGATAAGAATGTTTCTTCCTGGGGCCCCTGCTTGTGCTCTCTCTCTCTCTGACAAATAAATAAATGAATTTTTTAAAAAGATTTTATTTATTTATTTGATACAGAGAGAGAGATCACAAGTAGGCAGAGAGGCAGACGGAGAGAGAGGAGAAAGCAGGCTCCCGCTGAGCAGAGAGCCCGATGCGGGGCTTGATCCCAGGACCCTGAGATCATGGCCCGAGCCAAAGGCAGCGGCTCAACCAACTGAACCATCCAGGCGCCCCTAAATAAATGAATCTTAAAAAAAAAAAAGATATTTCTTCCTCCTGGTACAGAGGGGGTATGTGGGAATTTGATCGCCTGCTTTTAAAAAGAAAAAGAAAGATCCGAGTGCCCTTCGTGCATCTGCTGTTTTTCAAGTGCTTTTTTTTTTTTAATAAAAAATTTATTCACTTATTTTGGAGAGAGAGAGTGCAAGCAAGCAGGAGAGGGGTAGAGAGAGAGGAAGAGAATCTCAAGCAGACTCCTCACTGAACATGGAGCCCAACACAGGGCTCTATCTCAGGACCCTGAGATCATGACCTGAGCGAAAGCCAAGAGTCAGTCGTTTAACCGACTGAGCCACCCAAGCGCCGCTCAATTGCTTTTTTTCCTTCTTTTTAAAAATATTTTATTTATTTGACAGAGAGAGGGACACAGCGAGAAAGGGAACACAAGCGGGGGGAGTGGAGAGGAAGAGGGAGGTAGAAGCAGGGAGCCTGACGCAGGGCTCAATCCCAGGACGCTGGGATCATGACCTGAGCCGGAGGCAGCTGCTCAATGACTGAGCCACTCAGGTGCCACTTTCCTTGTCTAATTCCTGAAGTTGACAATTGCCTTATTTTTTTTTTTTTCCTTTGTACTCACTAATAATTCCAATGCCTTCTTAGAGTTTCTTTTTCTTGAAGGCATGTTCTAAGTAATTTCATTATTGTTTTTGGATTAATTTCTTTTTAAGCCTGTTGCAGAGCAGTCGTCTTGGGGGGGTCTGCTGTCATCCTAGGAATTCTTTCTTTCTTCCCTCTGATTAGGATTCTCTGTTTATTAGATTACGTGTCTTAGTCTTCTTTGGTTTGCTTAATCCTTCTTGGTTTGCTTTAAAAGCAAAGTTATTTAAAAATAACAGGAGCATGTTTCCCTGGTAGCTTTTTTGGGTTAGAAAGGAAGTGATTCAACAACAGGTTGCAGTAATGCCAGCCCTATTCTGTCTTCTACACTATAGTGATCTCATCTAAATTTGTCCTTTATGGCAGCTGCACTACCAATGTGGGATCTTCCTTTACCATCTTCCTTTACCTTTGCATCTCCTGTGTTGGATCTCCTGTTTTCTGCAGGTATATCTTTTCTAGGTTGGTTTATGCCCTCATTTTAGAAGAATATGTCCTCCAGTAGCTTCTTGAGAAAGAATGCATGGGATACAAAATTTTTGAGATTTTATGTGTCTGCAAAAGAGTTTATTTATAGTCACACTGAGTAGTTTAGCTGGGTATAGAATTCTATATTGGTATATTAGTTCAGGAATAGACCCCGATGCACTACAGTTCAAACAAGATAGTTTGTTTCTCTCTCATATTGACAGTCCAGAAGAAGCAAGCAGAAAGACAAGGCTGCCCAGCACACAACTTATTCTTTCTAACTTACCGTTCCACCATTCCCTAGGTCAATCCTAAGCCAATTTACCAGCAACACATCTGAATTCAAGCCTGTGGGAAGGGGAGAGAGGAAGTGGAGAACGAGCAATTTCTTTTAAAATTGCGACCGAGAAAGTTGCACACATTTTGCTCATGTCCCTTTGGCCCTTGTGGGGTGAAGTTATTTTCTAGGTCATCTTGTTTTACTCCACATGATGCTTTTCAGGTCCTAGTTTTACATAGGGGTCTAGATCCAACTTCCATGTGAGGGTTCTGGTATTTATTTTCTGTGTTCTATGTGTGAAGCTCATCAACACCCCCAAATTCCAGGCCCCAGAGATAGGCAGAGCCATCGCAGAACTGGCAACTTCAGCCTCAAGGGTTTCCCAGCACCAAGAGTAGCACGCCCACCCCTCACCACTGCCTCAAAGCCCTGGGTGATCTGGCTCTGCCATCTTGCTGCCCACATCTCCCACTCTTCCTCACACACCAGACTCTAGCCCCTCTGGCCTCCTTGCCATTCCTAGAGCTCACTGAGCTCTCTCCGACCTCCTGGCCTTTCCACGTGCCATTCCCTCTACCTGAAAGACTGTTCCTCCAGTGATATCCATTTGACTTGCTCCCTCCCCTCATTCTGCTCAAATTTCACCACCTCTGAGACTTTTGCTGACCCCTGTGAGCAAAATCGTCCCTCATCACTACCTGCTGTCCAGCTTTTACTTGCCCTCATCACACCCGCCACTACCGACATGGTATTGTTTTTATTTGTTCATGGTCTCTCCCACTAGGTGTGTGCCTAGGGGGTCAATTTAGAAAAAGTGATTCCAGGGAGGAGTGAGAGAAGGAATGTGAAGAGAGGAGCCAATACGAGCATGTGTTGAGTCAACCGCCCCCAGGATCTTCTGAGGAGACTATGAATAGCGGTTCGGGATTCTGTCAGAAGAAAGAGAAACCTTTCTCTTTCCCCTCAGCTGCTAGCTCCTTTGGTCGAGGGTGGCCCCCACCGTAGTCTCTTTCCCCTGCACGTCCGGGTTGCACTCTGGGCGTCAGAGAAGCTCTAGGCAGGGGGTTTCTGAGGTGAGACCACCTCAGACTGTCCCTGGGCAAAGCTGCTCGAAGTCCGCGTGGAAGTGGTCACTGCGGCAGTGGCCGGAGGGAGAGAGGGGCTGGGACGCTGGGAGGCAGGGCCCTTCTGCGGAGATCTCCCTCGCTGCTTCCCCAAGCACCTAGGTGTGCGGCCGGCCTGCAGTAAACAGCCACTGAGTACCTGCTGAATGCGTGAGCGGAGCCGCAGTCTAGCGGGCAGGCAAGTAGTGAGTCTAGAAAATAGAACTCAAATCCGGGACAGGAGCAGGTCAATCGCACAGCTGTCTTATGGAGCACGTGTACGTCTAAGGGGCAGAAAGCATCGAGGACATCGACCAGGCTCTTTCCATGGGCCACGGTGCTGAGTGCTTGATGGGCTTTGTTATTTAATCCTAGAACATGAAGATCGTTTGATCGGTTTTACCCAGGGGAAACCTGCAGCCCAGAGAAGTCATGTAACTAGCAGTGATAGGGTCGGCGTGACTAGAGCCTGGGAGTGACAGGGAGTTGATGGCAGAGCTGGGACTAAAACCCACGTCTCTTAACTCCTGGGCTTGTGTCCCTGTCCCAGAGCTGGCCCGACAGAACAGGGGCTCACAAAGAAGGAGGGGATGGGGGGGGGTTGAATTAAACACAGCCAGGCTGAGCTGGGTGGGCACTGCCTCCCCAGCTATTACCAGAAGAAGCTGAAGGAAGGCACCTGTAAGGCCCGAGAGATGGAGACGGCCATAGGCCGGCTGCGGTCGCGGAAGAAGCTTCCCTACAACCCCCAGCAGGCGGACTTGGAAGTCCCAGAACGAAGGGTCCTCAGGATCCTGAGCCGGCTGAAGCAGCAGAACTATGGTGAGGGCCCTGGGCACGGTGAGCACTCTGCTCTCCTGCCCACCAGGCCGCTTTCCCTGCGGCCCCACAGCCAGACCCAGGAGCTGAGACAGGGTTTCCCACTTCGGGCTTAACCTTGTGCAGTAGCCGGTGGCCTGAAAATCACTACCCCACCTCTCCCCTCTGACGAGGGTCTTCTGCACTCTTCCCCGAGGCTTAGCTCTGAGCACACATTGGTCCCGAGAGCCTCCACTGAGCAGGGAGGGTGATTAGCAATCCCAGCTCACCATTTACTGAACATCCGCTGGGGTCACTCCCTGTGCTCGGCTCTTTGTAGATGGACTAGAATTTAATGCTCACGATCACGTATTTACCCCTTGTTACCAATGAGAACAGTGAAACGGAGCAAGTTTAAGGCCAAGGCGTGGGGCCCCACAGCTAACGTCTATCGGAAAGGGCAGTTTATACCCAAGTCTGACTCCAAAATCTGGGCTCTTTTCCCTGGGCAAAGCTGCCTCCCCATCAAAGCAGGTGCCATTGATTAGACTCCTACTGTGGGCCTATGGGCTAGGAGCTTTCCAGAGTCTCTCTAGCGTGCCTACCAGACTGCCAGGACCCATCACAAAGACATGGGCTCCTGTGTAAGCCGGTATTAGCCCTTACACCGTGCTCTGCATTTAGCCGTGCGCTGCGCATGTATTATCCCTTTATTCCTCATCGTCCGCTCTGTGAGGGGGGTACTGCCCTCCAGCTTACACAGAGGCTCAGAGAGGTTAAGCAATTTGCCCAAACCCACCCAGCTCAGGATGCGGCCAAGCTGGGACGTCAGCTGGGTCTGCCTGCCTCCTCCTCCCTTGCCAGCTGCCAACCTGCAGAGCCCCTACGCGCAGGTGCCCTGCATCCCGCTCTGTCCGCGGCTGGACAAGAAGATGATCCGTCGGAAGCAGGGCAGCCACTGTGTGCTGGACCCGTGCACCCCCGTCAGCCTGGGCCCTGACATCCGGAGCCTCCTCTTCCAGTCAGGATCCCAAGGGAGCAGGTGGGTGCTTGCTCCGTTTCACTTCCAGCCCAGGCCCACCTACCTCCTTTTTTTTTAATGAGGCCCAGGCCTCATCCAAGGGGAATCCATCCTTGCAAGAGATGATGCCCGGGATATCGCTGCTCCCGGGAGAAGGGGGGAAAAAGGGGAAGGATGGAAGCAGTAAGGAAGTAAGCTTTGTGGAGGGCCCCTGTGCCACATCGACTGTGCTTAAAGCCAGGGTGCTTCTGCCTTGCTGTGCCCAGACTCAGTGGCACACACCGTCCTTCTCAGGCTGGTCCCACCACGTAGGGGGTTAGCTCCCAAGCCCTTTGCCTGAGTCTGACTCCATGTTAGGAGCGGCAGGAAACAGGCTTGACTGCTGGATGGAGGGCAGCTTCCCCCGCCAGTCCCCTCCCAAGCACTTTGGGGGCAAAAGAACTCAGGACTTGCAATCAGGCCCCCAAGTCCAACTGCTTGGCTCCACTGGGTCCCCAGGGAAGCCCCCTCTCCCCTGGGGCACACGGGAATGGCTCATTTCCTTCCCCGCCTCCTCTCACCTCTCACCCTAGGGAACACGGCTCCGAGAGCCGCAAGTGGCTCAGCTCCGTGCCGGCTCGAACCCACTGACCTCTGGAGCCCTGACTCGGGGCAGCCGTTCAGGACCTGCAGGCAGACGGGTCATTAGGCAGGTGTCGCTGCTGGATTTTGCTTTTGTGGCCTGGTAAGCCAATAAACACCAAGAACCTCGGCCTCTGTGTGCGGTTTCACCGCTCCACTTGGCTCTCAGAGCGCAGGGCCCCAGCCTCCCTCAGGCTTAGGAAACCCTGAAGCAAGACATACTTCGAAACCCTGCCGGGGCTGAGGATCCTGCTAGAGATCCTGGGGGCAAAGCCTTGACCTTCTGTGTACTCTCTTCAGGTGAGTCTCCCTCAAGGGCAGCGAGCATCTCTCCCCACTTGCTCGAAGGGAATGATGGGAAAGATTCTGGACCCTAAAGGGAGCACAGACAGACCCTGCAGAAGAGCAGAAGGGGTCTCAGCCACGCTCTCACCGAAAGAGCCCCAGGACCCATGGGGGCCCTTCTCTTGGAACCTAAGGCTGTGTCGGTCCTTGCCCCCCACCCCACACAACAGCCCAGGCCTATTTCTCTAACAGAGAGAGTTCCTCCCTGGGATGGAGCAGGGGTAGCTCCCCCAGTGGTTAAACAAGCAGGCGCAGCAAGAGGTTAGGAGGCCAGGGACTGAAATGAGGACAAGGCTCTGACAAGTTTAAAACATGTATTTAAAATACAATTTATAAAATGCTTAATCTGCCGACTCAGGAGCCCGCGGTGCGGGGTGGGGTGGGGTAGGCAGCTGCCCGCTAGACCAGCAGAGCAGGACTGCAGGGGTGCGGCCCTCCCTCCCATGCCCTTCTGTTCAGACACCCAAGGGGCCCATGTGCACCCCTGGGATCACACGACCAGAAAACAGGACCCCAGAGGTTTCCAGAGTCTCTGCTTACCAGGGAGGCTGGGGCAGCCCTGCCGGCCCATCCCTGAGCAGAGCATCCCCACGTGGGGCAGAGCAGGGTATGGCTGGGCTGGACAGGGCGGGGCGGGGCAGTGGGCTCTGGAAGGGGCTGATGGTAGCAGATAGGGTGTTGCCTCCTGCCTGCAGGTGGGGAGCACCCTGATTGAGTGGGCTGAGAAGGGTTGGTCACCAGGCCTGGACCCCCAGCTCCTTTGGTTATAGGCTGACATCAGAGTAGTGGCTCATGGGAAGCGGTTAGCCGGAAGGTCTGAGGCCTGGCTCATGGGGTCAGAGAGGAGCT
>CM052798.1:10374905-10498933 GCA_028533885.1 Nasua narica | reverse complement strand
GAGGAGCAGACTCCTCGCTGAGCAGGGAGCCTGATGAGGGGCTGAATCCCAGGAACCTGAGATCAAGACCTGAGCTAAAGACAGTAAATGCTTAAGCGACTGAGGCCCCGCCCCCCAGGCGCCCCCACCAATTTTGTTAACTGGATGTTTTAGCCCTGCCTGCCATGCTTTTGACAAGGGCGGGGACACTGCTTATTCTACTGGCACTGGCTAACTCCAGGGAGGGAAGCCCCCAAAGTCTTACCACTACGGGTTTGATTCTGAAGCGATGCTCCCCAGGCGCCCCTCCACAGCTTTACAGACACTGGTGTACAACTGCTGACTCGACATGCCCACTTTGATTTTGCAAGGGACCTAACCTCCCCAGGTCCAAAACCAAACTCTTGCTTTCATTCACTCACCCAAGCCTGCTTCTCCCACATTCTCTCCACTTAGCCCATCTCAGAAATTCCAGTCTTCTCACAGCTCAGGCCAAGTACTCTGCAGTCGTCTCTGATGCCTCTTTCATAGCCCTCATCAATTGAACTTGGTAGTTCTACTTCCAAACATGTCCCGAATTTTCTCAACACTTCTGCTGCTATGACCTCCCCGGTCCAAATTACCACAGCCCTTGAATGGACAGCTGAAATAGCATTCTCATCAGTCTGTGTTTCTACTCTTACCCCTATAGCTTATTTTACAAATAGCAGCCAGAACGATCCTTTTAAAAACCAAGTCGGGGGGATGGGGGGGGGGGGAAAAAAGTCAGCCTCTGCTCAACACCCTCACATGGCTTCCTATTTCAAGGTAACACCCACCATGGCCTACGAGTCTCTAGAGGATCTGACTCCCCAATACCTCTGACCTCTTCTCCTACCACTCTGCACTACTATTAGCCTCCACTGTTCCTCAAATAAAACAAGCATGCTCCAGCCTCAGGGCCTTTGCACTTGTTCCCTCTACCTGGAATACACTTCCACCAGCCTCTGCACAATTTCTTTCTCACTTCCTTCAGGTCTATATGCCTATCCTTGTGGAGAGGCCTTCTCTAACCTTTCCCCATACCATAACAAGGCACTTATCCCAGTCACTTTCTTTCTTTCTTTCTTTTTTTTTTTTTTAAAGATTTTTATTTATTTATTTATTAGGAAAGAGAGAGAGTGAGAGAGAGCAGGTCAGAGTGAGAAGCGGACTCCCCATGGAGCTGGGAGCCCGATGTGGGACTCGATCCCGGGACTCCGGGATCATGACCTGAGCTGAAGGCAGTCGCTCAACCAACTGCGCCACCCAGGGGCCCTCCCAGTCACTTTCTATTCTCCTTAGCTGTTCTATTTTTTTTAAGATTAAAAAAAATTTATTTATTTGACACAGAGAGATAGTGAGAGAGGGAACACAAGCAGGGGGAATGGGAGAGGAAGAAGCAGGCGTCCCAATGAGCAAGGAGCCTGATACAGGGCTCAATCCCAGGACCTTGGGATCATGACCTGAGTCAAAGGCAGATGCTTACGGACTGAGCCACCCAAGTGCTCCTGTTTGATTTTTTTTCATTGTGTATGTGCATAAAACATTATTGTTTTACTGTCCATCCTTCTCCACTAGAAAGCAAGCTTTATGAGAAGAAAATTCATTCACTACAGTTGTCCACAGTGCCTAAAATAGTACCCAACACATGAATTAATGAACCATCCTATGAAACAGGACTTTAGAGATACACTCCCATTTCACAAACGACTTAGAAACTGATTCTAAGAAGTTATATAACTCGGCCATGGTTCCAAGGCTAGTATGGAGTGGAGCCAGAATTTGAAATGGGTCTATGTGGGTCTAAATTCAGCAACACTATCCATATTCTAAATAAGAGCTAATGGGGCACCTGGGTAGCACAGTTGGTTGGGCATCCCACTCTTGGTTTTGGCTCAGGTCATGATCTCAGGATCATGAGATCAAGCCCCACATCGGGCTCTACACTCAGTGTGGAATCTGCTTGGGACTCTCTCTCTCCTTCTGCTCCTCCCCCCTACTTGTACACACTCTCTCGCAAATAAATATTTTAAAAACAAAAGAACAGGGGTGCCTGGGTGGCTCAGTGGGTTAAGGCCTCTGCCTTCGCCTCAGGTCATGATCTCGGGGTCCTGGGATGGAGCCCCACGTCAGGATCTCTGCTCAGTGGGGAGTCTGCTTCCCCCTCTCTCTCTGCCTGCCTCCCTGCCTACTTGTGATCTTTCTCTCCATCAAATGAATAATAAAAAGAAAATCTTAAAAAAAATTAAAAATAGGGGCGCCTGGGTGGCTCAGTGGGTTAAAGCCTCTATCTTCGGCTCAGGTCATGATCTCAGGGTCCTGGGATCAAGCCCCGCATCGGGCTCTCTGCTCAGCAGGAAGCCTGCTTCCCCCCCTCTCTCTGTCTGCCTCTCTGCCTACTTGTGATCTCTCTCTGTCTGTCAAATAAATAAATAAATAAATAATAAATAATAAAAAATAAATTAAAAATAAAAAACAGAACAAAACAAGAGCTAAGGCTGCTGTGGGCCTTTCTCAGCTGTGGTGGCAGCAGCAGCATTCTCCAAGCACCTGCCACAGGTTCGTGTAAGGAAGGCACTGTACCCTCCCTTCACCACCTCTCATACTCGGCACAATCCAAGGGATGGACAGCAGCCTCGCTACACACGCAGAGGTTAAATGACTTGCCTAAGGCCACTCGACTAGTAAGTGACAAACCGGAACCCTAAATCTCAAGAGGAGGAAGCCAAAAGGTTCAGGAGCTGGCTAGTGCATGGCCACAGGAACTACGAAGGCAGGATAAAGGCTGACAGGGACACCGGCCTGCTTCCCTGTACCCCAGCTCGGGTCAATGCAAGCTCGGCGTTCCTCAGGAAGGACTACGGCGGTGGCAGATCACAACGAAGCCCAGATCTTAAAACTGTGAAGGAGTACCCAAAAGAAAGCAATTCTTCAGCAGAGAACAAGCCTTACAATTCAGATGTATCTCAAGCTGGAGGGCCCCAGAAACTATGAGCTGCCATGTTGAGACACCGTTTCCTTCTGCTTCCAGTACGTCTTCAAAGGGGCTCCGTGGGAGGGAGTCTGAGCAGCCCTTCCCTTGAAAGGTGCAGAACAAGCAGCAGTGGAAGTCATGGTGGTGAGCCCTGTCCTTGGAATGAAACAGCGGGTAGAATCTAATGAGGCTCCCTTTTCTCCAAGTTTATCATTGCTTTTCCCTTACAACTGGCCAAGGAAAGAGTGTATTAGTCCTCGGGTGCAGCAATAAGAGAGACCCACGAACCAGTCTTAGGAAATTTCCCCCTCTAGCCAGACAGAGGCGGTCCTGGAGCAGCTGGAGAGCTGGGGAACAACGCCCTCAGGGTCAGGGCTGGGCACTCTGCTCTAACACCTGCCTTTGTGGCACACTTTACTAAGTGCCTCGCTCAGCTCTCACCGTCAGGCAAGGCAAGATTTTATTAACCTAAGTTTACAAAAGAGGAAGCTGAAACTGACAGAAAGACAGACAGTGATCTGCCCAAAAACCAGACCTGGCACTTAAACCTTTAGCCTCGCCTTCTAACTTTTGTTACTATTGCCAGGGACGGAGGAAGTGGGTCACTAACTGGCAGAAGTGACCTACTCTTTCCTCCTTTTATGAAGAAGACAGAAAGGCTCCTCTCCCAAAGGAAACATGCATCTGGACTCTGGGGAATGGCACGAAGTCACTCTTGCCTCCCCTCTACACCACCAACCACATTATCCAAGGACCAAAGGCACTGTCATCAGAGGCTATTTGGAATCATGGTACTAAGCAGGGGCAGCAAACACAATGCGTCCAGGCCCAAGCCAATAAAGCAAGCAGGATAGAACACAAGAGGTTACACAATACATAAAGTGGGGGCTCCAGAGAGGAGAGGAGAAGACCCAGATAAAGGTATTCGAATTCAATATATAAAAAACAATGTGCACCCCAAAGAGTACCCCAAGAGCACACCAAAGGCTGAAGACCTAAGAGCTCCCAGTTTGCAACCGCAGATAAAAGGATCCTTAAGATAGCAGAGTTATTAGATCTTCTCAAGAGATACAAGCAAAACTTATTTATCTCTTTTCACTTGGACAGATGTTAAAAAGTTATTTCCCTCTTAAAATCAAGATTTCAACCAGCATGTCACTTGCCGTCAGTGTTCACTATTCTGAGCACCGTCCTCTTGGCTCTTGAGAAACAAATCCGACCGAGTTTCTCAGACAGGAAATTGAGTACCTCATCTTCAGGCCACAAAGACAGAAGGTCAATCCCAGGTGAGACAAGTAACAAAACCTCAAAGGAACTAGCAGCTAAATATCCTAACGCACTTAACTCGTTAATTATCTGCTGAAAAGCAAAGGTAAATAAACAATTCAGAACGTTCCCTAAGAGTGTGGGCTAAGGATGCCAACAGATAAGCTGAGATCAACCAAGTGATTTCCTCTCCTGGACACTAGGAATAAAAACACCTCCACGTCACTAGGGCACGGAAACTGACTGGGAAAATGAATATACAAATGCAGTCTGCCCAGCCGGTAGTGAGCCCTTCAGTTACTATCTAAGAAGGCCTTCCAAAAGGGGCCTGTGGCACTTGGGAGTTTGCAGGCTCATGGTCAGAGTCCATTCACCAGCGAGACGTGCAACCAGGTAGCAAAAAACAGAACTGACAGCTGGAAGGTCATAAATGCCTGTATAAGCCAAGAGGGCCAGAGCATGAAGGCTGGGAATCTGGCTTTTGAGGGCTAGGAAGAGTGGTGACAATCCTGACCTCTCCAGATATGAGTCATAACTATCCTGTACAATCTTATCTAAGGATCACAACCCTAAAGAATGCAATTTCAACCGTACATATTATTCCTTTTAGAAAGGAATGACTGTTATTTCCTGTGTTCCTTTTATAAGGGCAAGAGTTTTGGGTGTGGGGAGGGGAAGACTTACTGGGAGGGACATTTTGAAATGTCTTCTCCTCAGGGATAACATTCTTTATCTACATAAGGACCAAGGTCAGGATGTGTTGCTAGTTTCTGAGGTGGTGGGTCTTAACCTCTATCTTCCCATCAAACATCCTGCAGAGAGCTGAATGTTAAAGAGAAGGATGCTTGGCAGAGGCTAGCAGCTAAAAACACTTCAGCAAGAGAAATCTCTATGGTTACTTCTTAAAAAAAAAAAAATGCATTCTGTATTTTGGCAACAGCCATACGCAGCTAAACTCAGTCTTCTCCTAGGAAACCAAGTCAGTAACTGTCCCAACAGGGAAAAAAAAAATTCTATTCCTGTGGGGCAAGCGTGCAGGAAAGAACACACCAAACCTTGTGAAGGCTTCTACCTGATACAACCAGAAAGGGACATTACGGTGGGGAAGCCACTGCAGTATAAAGGTGAGAACTGGAAAGGGCTGGCCCCAAGAAGACGTTCTGAGTCATCAGATTGAGACAGCAGTGCCTTTTCTCTTTGTAGGAATTTACTGAAAGCTTTGGAGAGATACACTAAGTTCTCTACTGTTGGGTAAGGAAAAGCAAGAAGGCCTGACTTTCTGCAACCATGGTAGCTCTCTCAAACACCCAGAGCATGCCGGGAACAGGCCCCCCGCGCAGCCCAATGAAAAGAGCTGAGAAGTTAGAGTGAAAAGCTCATTAGCCTACCTTCTTTGAAATCATAGTGAAATAGATCTTGTTCCAGAGTCACAGGGACAGACTGCTCAGCATGATCATGTCTAAACTGGCCAACTGCTTTCCAGAAAGCCGGCGCTGAGCACATCACAGTCCTTCGGACTCAATCTTCCTAGAAGGACTAGAATAGCTTAGAAACGGTTCCTTCAGGCACAGTACACTGGGGTTTGTGCTTTCCCATACCACAAGTCTTAAATGCCTTCCTTACCATAAGGACAGACAAAGAAATCAGCACCGCGTAACTCCAAAATAACTGTTATTTTCCCAGTACCCACAGCCACTGTAAATATTCCATAGTGACGGCAGTTACAGGAAGTGCTGAGGACCTCAAAGAGAGGTAGAAACCATGCTCCAGGGAGAATGGCCTCTTCTCTAAAGAATAAGAAGTTAATCAAAGTTCTTATCTCTTAAAATCTTTATGTCATCACTCTGCTTTAAAAAAAAAAAAAAAAGCCTTTAAAGCTCTCTTCCAGGACAAAGTCTAAGCTCCCCAGAACCAAGTACAATGAGGCCCCCCACCTTCCTGATCTGGTCCCTGCATACCTCCCCAGCCTCATTTCTTTCCGTTCCGCCCGGCCAACCCCCTACACTACAGCCAGAAGGAAGTATTTGTAGCTCTTCCAGTGCAGCACATTCTTCTCTCGCTGCCTGTACGCACACTGGCCCTACAGTCTACCCACCCCTCCCAGATTTACTACAACTTAATGCAAGTAGTCCTTTGAATCATCGCCTTCTCTACAAGGCTGTCTCTGATCCCAGCCATGGTACCCCATCTATGCCTCTTCCAAAGAAAGTGCTGCCTTATCCGTCTGACTCCTTCACTGGACTGGGCCCAGGGCCTGGTACCCAGTAAGCATTCAATGTTTACTGATACCTTCCTACAGTAGACTTGTATGCCACCCGGCATCGCTGGGTGGTCATGTTTAGAGGCTCAAAGAGGGTAAAAAGTAAAAATAAATTTGAATTCTAGTCCAGAAGACCAGTCATCCTTTAACTTAAGATACATTTTCTTTCAATTAGCTATATGATTTGCCCTTGCCAAAAACAAAAAGTAGCTTTTGAGATGCAAAGAAATCAGAGAGGTTGCCAATGCATTATTATTAACTACCAGTCCAATTTCATTTGTGCACAATCTTTCTTCCCTCAGGATCAGATTAGCCCATCACCTACAAGATAGACTCGGTCATGTCTTTTTTTTTTTTTTTTTCCCGTCTAAATAAGTCAATATATTGAGAGACTGTAGACTCTGAGCAAAAAACTGAGGGTTTTGAAGGAGAGGGGGGTTAGGGATGGCCGAGCCTGGTGGTGGGTATTGAGGAGGGCACGTATTGCATGGAGCACTGGGTGTGGTCCATGAACAATGAATCTTAGAACACTGAAAAAATAAAATTAAATTAATTGAAAAAAATAAAATAAAAATAAGTGAACATATAAAGCTTCGAACTAGCAGAAACTGAGCAAACTGTTGATCTGATTTTTCTTTCCTGGAGCACAAAAATGTCTTCCAATTACAAAATGCTCTATTTGTTCCCTGAAATGCATGTGCTTAAGATAAAGTACAGAATTTAGAGTTTGAATCAACATTAACTCAATTTACATTTTCATTTCTCCGAAAGGCAGTATGTGTGTGTGTGTGTGTGTATATATATATATATTTAAAGATTTTACTTATTCATTTGAGAGACAGAGAAAGTGAGAGAGAGCATGAGAGGAGAGAAGGTCAGAGGAAGAAGCAGACTCCCCGTGGAGCTGGAAGCCCGATGTGGGACTCGATCCTGGAACTCCAGGATCATGACCTGAGTCGAAGGCAGTTACTCAACCAACTGAGCCACCCTGGCGCCCAAAAAGCAGTATATTTTTAAAGAAGCATTTCCTTAGTGGAATGTAAGCTATAGTCCTTGAATTGTCTTTTGACTGGGGATGTAACTCCTTGGGAGGAAACAGGCAAAGGAACAATTCTGTTAGGTCAATGTTCACTACACTAAAAGCAAAAAGCAGCCTATTTACAGAACTAGGGTGTTTCTCAAGCCTTCCCTAGAATGACACAATAGTACTTGATATTATTTTGAAGATATGCAAGAAAAAAATGACCTCAGATGTATTGACACATAAGACATTCCAGCATGATGTCAAGTTTTTTGTGGTGGCGAGGGAAGGGATCACCAAAAGCCTCTGCTTTCAAGGATCAGAACTATCTCCAGATTATATAAAATCAGGGCCTGCACTTCAGCAATTCTCCATCCAGGTTGCTTCTTTGGAAGGGTGGGTACTTAACACTCATTACTATGTATCGGTTGGAAGACTGGATAAACAGAAGCTGAGACTTTTATGATGCAACTAGCTATAGCTGAAAGACATGAATAGTGCATATGTTTCCCAGTCATGAGGACAAAGTGCTTCATGCCCTCTCTGGCTCCCCTCTCTCAAAAGTGCACATCTACAAAACCCTTTGTGAAATTCAAAAAGGGAATCAAATTCAAGAGAGCCTTCAAATATAAGCCCAAAGCAAACATGTTAGAAAAGAAAGGTGATGCCCAACTCCCAAGTCTTCCCCAGGTCCCAGGTAGAGAGACAGCAAAATGTTACAGATTGAACCCTGCTTTGGAGTCAGATAGACTTGGTGTCAAATCCCAGCTCCTTACTTACTATCTGTGTGACCTTGAGCAAGACAGGTTACTCCCTAAACCTCAGTTTCCTTGTTTACAAAAGGACAAGAACTCTACAGGGCCTGTCAATGGCTCAATTAAAAGGTATAGAAGAAATGTGCATTTTGGCAGATACTGCTCATTATGTCAACAAGGCAAGGTCTGGGTTCCATCTCTGTACCTGGCACTTTTAAAGGGTTTTACTGAAGCAGAGTAGAAAGAATACTGAAAGCATCAGAAAGATCTAAGTTAAATCTTACATCTCTGGGGTTCATTCAGCTGTAAAACGTGGGGCTGTGCTAGCTGATCCCTAAGTGAATTACACACTCTGAAAAACAAAAGTAACCCCCAATTTCTGAATCTTGCATTCATTCTTCATTTTCTTCTTTAACATGAAATACTCATGTCCCTTGTAAACAGGTGAGAAAAATCAAAGGCCAAGATGCTCAAGCAACTTATCCTCTGAGTCACTCAAATTGCAGGCCAGGCTTCTTTGCAGGAGGGTGTACATGAAGGGTGTCTAAACGATGCACTCATGCTAGTGGTAGGCAATAAATGCCCAAACCCGGAAAATTTGCATTCTCTGGCACAAAGTCACCGCTAAGCACACTGCCTACCTAGCACAAAGAGACACTGGCAAAACGTTTCTTGAATAAATACCCAGATGACACCTGTTGCTCCACTCCCTACAAAATGTTCCAATTGCTCTAACTCAAGTCAAAATCCAAGAAAGATGGTCAGCACATAAGAGCTGTGCCAAACACCTGAACGGATTAATTCCTCAAAACCTTAATTATGCGAAGTGGAAAAACATAAACACCGTGAAAGAAATGCTGAACCACCGGAAAAAACTTCGAAGCGAAGCCAAGTTTCAACATTCCCACAGAGATACACCCACTGCTGCGAGGGTCAATTTGTTGGCGTCTTCCAGCTCTACAGGGCACCCTGAAAGACGCTTGGTGGGGGGGGGGGGAAACGCCAGCTCCTGTTCTACCCTGGTACACTCGGCTCTCCAAGTCCCACTCCCAACACACAAACCTTGAAGGTGGCTGTCACTCGAGCCCCGCACTGAACAGACACGAACACGGGGGGACCAAAAGGCCATCTCCCCATCTTCACGAGGGTCGCCACAGAACCACAAAATGAGAAGACCCAAATTAATCACAAACCTAATAGAATTCGTTCCGGCTGTTCCAGCTTGGGATAAACTATTTTCCTACAGCTTTTGAGAGTCAAACAAAAACTCCAAAAGCAAAATCGAACGGTCCATTCCCCCCTCCCGCAGGAATGTGGCTACTTTACAAATCGCAAGCACTCTCCGAGACCTTCGCCCGGGGCTCAGATCGTTGGGTGGTTCCCAGGGGAGAGGGGCTGCCCGCCGGGCTTTCGGTTGTTCCGGCGGGGTCCCCGGGAGACCCGTCTGCAACGGGCTCTCAGTAAAACTGAAAGAGAAAAACCCCAGACTCGCCCACCGTGGCGGAAGGCGCAAAGCAAATAGGGGATTTTAACGCAGAGTGGAGGGGCCCAAAGACGACTCAATTTCCTCTCCTGCCCTCCGCAGCTCTTCACCGGAGCCCGGCACACCGCCCCGGTCCGCGCACCCCCCGCCCCCACATGCTGTGTCCCTCCCCATCAGAGCACATGAACTTTAAAATGGTGACTCGGGCGGGGGGGGGGGGGGAGGAGGCGGCGACAGGAGAGGAAGGGTCAGAGAGCCCCGGGACGAGCGAGCGGGCGCGGGGGCCAAGAAAAGAGGCCCCGGGTGGCGGGTGGGGCGCCCTGGGTGACGCGCACGTCGGGGGTACTGAGTAAGGCGCACCCGGCAAAGGTGGAAGGAGAAATGGAACGCGGCCCCTTTAAGAGGCCTTCACGGCGCTCAGGGACCGGGGACCTCTCCTCCACCCCCGGCCCGGCGTGTGGGGCCCTTCCTTGGGTTGAACCATCCCCAGGCCCGCTCCCCGGAGGCTCCCCTCACGACAGGTCCCGCCCGGCCCTGCCCCGCGGCGGCGGCTCCTCCTTACCCCGCTGTCTGCCGCCTCCTCCCAGCTCTCAGCGACCTCCTCATCTTCCATCTTACTCGCCGCTTTCCCTCCTCCCCCTCCCCCTCCCCGCGCCTGCGCCCTGAAGCGCGCCTCCGTCGCGGGCGCCGGCACGCAAGGCTTTACTCAATGGACCCCGCCCCTTGCCTGGCTCGGAAGAAGCACCCCGCCGGGGCCCACTAGCATAGAGAAAGCCATCTTGGAAAAGGGCAGAGGAACCAGAAAGCTGCCATTTTTCTTCAGGGCAACGTGTTATCTCTCTTGGTAAATGGGAGAGCCCCTGTGAAGTCATCGTCTTGAGTACAGAAAGTGTGTTCTTTGGAGCCATCTTTTCTAAGGGCAGGCAATTACTGGAAACTTTTTTTTTAAGTGAGTTGTAATCTTTATAAACTGCAGATTACTTTTGTTTCAAAGTTCTGAAAACATTTTATACCTCACCAGAGGATGAAAAATACCTGCTGATGCATAAGACATTTTATTATTTCTGTGTGATACGGTGAAAATGTGTACAGTTTTCCTGCACATGAAGCATCTATTAACCCTCCTTTGTATCCTCAGTAAAAGCATCGTTATTTGATAATACTGGCACCCGAGCTGGACAACCAGCACTACTAAAGTTCTCCTGAGTCGCTAACGACAGATGCATAATCATCTCCTTAAAAATTTACTTACATGGGCGCCTGGATGGGTCAGTTGGTTGAGCAACTGCCTTTGGCTCAGGTCAGATCCTTGAGTTTCGGGATCGATCCCCACATCGGGCTCCCAGCTCCATGGGGAATCTGCTTCTTCCTCTAGCCTTCTCTCCTCTCATGCTCTCTCGCTTTCTCTGTCTCTCAAATAAATAAATAAAATCTTAAAAAAAAAATTTACTTACATGTCTTCCTAAACAATATTCCTGTTTTATTTCTCTCCAGTGCAGTGGTAGAGACCTTCAACTTTAAAGTTCGACTTCAACACTTCCAACTCGAACAAACTCCTGTGATCTTAGGAAGTTACTTAAGGTGTCTGTGCCTCAGTTTCCCAGAGTGTTCAAAAACAGAGATAATAGTAGCCGCTTCAAAGGTAGATCGTCAGAATTAAACTAGTTACTATGCGGAAGAGCATGGGACAGTGCTTGCTTGACCAGCAGTAAGACTCCCAAAGCTTAGCTATTATCATTACGCGGGTGTCTTGGTTCCCTAAGAAGACTTGAAACTCACTACTCATCTGTTCTTTCCCAAAACACAAAAACAAGGGAAAAGTAAACACCATGTACTTTTATTCTCACTGATGTGTTCCCATAGGCTTCCCGGTATTAAAGCCCTATCATTTGGTAGTGTTGCATTTAGCCGTTATAATCAAATTATCTAACCTAGAATGTGTTTCCTTTCATGTTTTTAGCATACCATTAATCTTCCTAAAGGAACAGCTTCCTGTTGAGAATTTTTGCAATTGTAGTCCTAATAATTATTGTTATAAACTGCAATTATGTATTAAACGTTACTAGTCTTTAGAAGGTAAAGTGATGTGCTTACTAATTCTCTGGTTTCATGACTTCCTGTCTCTGAAATATGGATCATCTCTGGGTGTGTCCTCAGTCCCTCGTTTTTGCCTTGACATTCATGGTGTAAGCCACCCACTGAACACTAAAATTCCCAAAGTTGATTTCCCTCCCTGACCTCCCTGGGTGTTTCCGATTCATATAGCTAGGCTTCTTCTTGGCATCTCCCCATGAATATTCCATTAGCAGCTCAAATTCTCTAAAATATAACTAATACTATGAATAGCCTGACCAACTTCAAAGAAAAAGGATTTTGTCTTTTTCACTCTCTGGAGCTTTATTTATTTTGAATTCATTCTTCAGTGAACCTATTCTCTTAAATGAATTATCCTGACTAAGCCTTAGGGACAGTAGCGGGGATGAGATTGTCTATCAGACCTCATCTAAGTCTCACTCTTGGGGTGTGATTAGTTTTTCGTCAAGGCAGCGGACCCTTTTTTTTTTTTTTAAGGCTTTGTAGTTGTAGCATGTTACCAGCAGAGGGAGATAGTTCCTTACAATTTTGTTATATTTGGCAACGCGCCTTAACAAAGGGATTAGTCGGGCATTCCTGGGACTGAGTTTTCAACCAACTGAGCCACCCAGGCGCCCTTGGGACTGAGTTTTCTAGGAGAACAGAAAGAGAGCTTCGAGACCATTGGAGGATGCTGCAAAGGAAATACCCTATGTTCCAACGGATGGGCTACCAGGAGCCAGCCCTAGTTAATCAAATAGGCCCTTTGTGACCTTGGGCAAGTCCCTTCCTCGTCTGTAAAATGAAGAAATGGGGCCAAATGATCTCTAAAATTGAGGAAGTGGTGGTGGTTTTCTTCTACTGGGGGAAAGCCCCAAAAGTTGAAGTAGGGGCACATACATATATTAACAGATATCCTAAAACATGAGTTTCTCCTTCCTGTGAAATACGTTTGATACACCACTCATGTTTGGGACTTGCACTCAAAATTGCAGGCATCTTTGATATACCACATAAAACATTGAGATGTGGTAGGAATTAAGAGCAAAGCCCAGGGGCGCTTGGGTGGCTCAGTCAGTTAAGCATCTGACTCTTGATTTCAACTCAGGTCATAATCTCAGGTTCGTGAGATTGAGCCCTGTCTCAAGACTCTGTGCTGGTGAACCTGGAGCCAGGTTTGGAGCTTGCGATTTTCTTTCCCCTTCTCCCTTTGCCCCTCCCCCCCGCAAAAAAAAAAAAAAAAAAAAAGAGCAAAGCTCACGGTGAGAACACTTTCCAACTAATGCACAAGCTAGAGCTATGTAGGCAGTTATGTTAGGAAATAAATGGCAGGGGCGCCTGGGTGGCTCTGATGATTAAGCATCTGCCTTCAGCTCCGGTCATGATCTCCAAGTCCAGGGATGAGTCCCACATCAGCTCCCAGCTCAGCAGGGAATCTGCTTCTCCCTCTCCCTCTGCCTCCTCCCCTGCTTGTGTTCTCTCTGTCTTTCTCTCTCAAATGAATAAATAGAACCTTAAAAAAAAAAGGGCAAAAAAAGAAAGAAAGGGCAAACTTACCAATATTTAAAGGGTACATGCCTTTTGACCCAGCAATTGCATTTCTGGGAAATTTCCCTGTAGATATGTTTGCCCATATGCAAATAACAAAAGTACAAAGATATTCTTTGCTACTTTGTTTATAGTCACAAAACAGTAGAGACAAATATCCATCTCTAGAGCATTTGTTTAAAAGATATATGGTACCGGGGCGCCTGGGTGTCTCAGTTGGTTGAGCAACTGCCTTCGACTCAGGTCATGATCCTTGAGTTCTGGGATCGAGTCCCACATCGGGCTCCCAGCTCCACGGGGAGTCTGCTTCTTCCTCTGACTTTCTCTCCTCTCATGTTCTCTCTCACTTTCTCTGTCTCTCAAATAAACAAATAAAATCTTAAAAAAAAAAAAAAAGATATATGGTACATTCATACAAAGGAATAGAATGCAATTTGTTAACAAAATTTTGTTGGTCCTAAATATGCTGACATTGAATGACTTCAGAGAATTATAGGTTAAAAAAAAAGGTAGCAAGGTAAAGAGCAACTTGTATAGCTTGCTGCTATTTGTAGGTTTATTTATTTAAATATGTATGTGGGGTTTTTTTGTTTTTCATTTTTTGTTTTTTTAAGTTAAGTAATCTTTACCCCTAATGTGGGTACCTTTAGAAGGTAAAGTGATGTGCTTACTAATTCTCTGGTTTCATGACTTCCTGTCTCTGAAATATGGATCATCTCTGGGTATGTCCTCAGTCCCTCGTTTTTGCCTTGACACTCATGGTGTGAGCCACCCACACGGGGCTCAAACTCACAGTGCAGAGATCAAGAGTTGCATGCTCGGGGTGCCTGGGTGGCTCAGTGGGTAAAGCCTCTGCCTTCGGCTCAGGTCATGATCTCAGGGTCCTGGGATTGAACCCTGAATCGAATCGGGCTCTCTGCTCAGCAGGGAGCCTGCTTCCATGTCTCTCTCTCTCTCCCTGCCTCTCTGCCTACTTGTGATCTCTCTCTCTCTCCCTGTGTCAAATAAATTAATAAAATCTTTAAAAAAAAAAGTTGTATGCTCTTCGACCTGAGCCAGGCAGGCATACCACATACCCTATATGTGTATGTGTTTATTTGTGTATGCCTCTCTGGAAAGGTATAAGAAACTTGTCATGGTAGTCACTTCGATGGAGGAGAGAGGTTGCTGGGGGACTGGTACTATGGACTTTATTTTTATATGTCTTTTTGTATCTTTTAAATGTTGTTCTGTGTTAATAGCTTACTTATTCTACATGAGTATATACATAAGAAATGTATTGCACTAATTGATTATTAGAATAGACTCTGGAGAAAACTAACTTTTCTTTTACACTTATAGAGAGGTGACAGCTGCCCCTTTCATCCCTGCCTCGTTTCTTGTCCCATGGTGTCCAATCATGTCTCAATCAGCCTTTACACTGCAGAGAGATTATTCTAAAATAATTTTTTTTAAGATTTTATTTATTTGACAGAGAGAGAGCATAAGCAGGAGGAGCGGCAGGCAGAGGGAGGGGGAGGCTCCCCGCTGAGCAGGGAGCCCAATGTGGGGCTCGATCCCAGGACCCTGGGGTCATGACCTGAGCTGAAGGCAAATGCTTAACTGACTGAGCCAGGCGCCCCTCTAAAATACTATTTTCATCACATATCCTCCCTGCCCCCAAATCTCTATGACCCAGAGGTAATATCCAGTTTAGATCCAATTCAGATCATATATAAACTGGCATCAATCTTATCTTCTCCTGTTTGTCAGAAGAAACATTGTATAGAGATGAATAGCCTAGGTTTTGGTGCTCACCATCACTCATCATCAGGGAAATGAAAATCAAAACCACAAAGAGATATCACCTCACACATGTGAAAATGACTATTATAAAAACACAAGAAAAAAAAAACAAGTTTTGGCAAGGAAGTGGAGAAAAAGGAACTCTTGTGCACTATTGGTGGGGATGTGAAGTGGTGCAGCCACCGTGGAAAACGGTATGGACATTCCGCAGAAAATCAAAAATAGGGGCGCCTGGGTGGCTCAGTTGGCTGGGTGGCTGCCTTCGGCTTGGGTCATGATCCCAGGGTCCTGGGATCGAGTCCCACATTGGACTTCCCGTTGAGTAGGGAGCCTGCTTCTCCCTCTCCCTTTGCCTGCGGCTCTGCCTACATGTGCTCTCTATCTCTCTGTCAAATAAATAAATAAAATCTTTTTAAAAATTAAAAAAAAAAAAAGAAAATCAAAAATAGAACTACTATGGGGCGCCTGGGTGGCTCAGTGGGTTAAAGCCTCTGCCTTCAGCTCAGGTCATGATCTCAGGGTCCTGGGATCGAGCCCCGCATCGGGCTTTCTGCTCGGCAGGGAGCCTGCTTCCTCCTCTCTCTCTGCCTGCCTCTCTGCCTACTTGTGATCTCTCTCTCTCTCTCTGTCAAATAAATAAATAAAATCTAAAAAAAAAAAAAAAATAGAACTACTATAACATCCAGCAATTCTACTTCTGGGTATCTATCCGAAGAAAACAAAAACACTAGTTCAAAAAGATATATGCATCTCTGTATTTATTGCAGCGTTATTTACAAAAGCTAAGATATGGAAACAATCTAAGTGTCCATTGATAGATGAATGGATAAAGAAGATGTGATATATTTATACCATGAAATATTGCTCAGCCATAAAAAAGAATTAAGTCTTGCCATCTGTGACAACATGATGGACCTATAGGGTATTATGTTAAATGAAATAAATCAGAGAAAAACAAATACTGTATGATTTACCTTACATAACAGGGGCACCTGGCTGACTCAGTCAGTAGAGCATGCAACTCTTGATCTCAGGGTTGTCAGTTCAAGCCCCACATTGGGTGTAGAGATTACTTTAAAAAATAAATAAACTTGGGGTGCCTGGGTGGCTCAGTTGGTTGAGCGACTGCCTTCAGCTCAGGTCATGATCTTTGAGTTCCGGGATCGAGTCCCACATCAGGCTCCCAGCTCCACGGGGAGTCTGCTTCTTCCTCTGACCTTCTCTCTTCTCATGCTCTCTCTCACTTTCTCTGTCTCTCAAATGAATAAGTAAAATATTTTAAATAAATAAATAAACTTAAAAAAATTTAAAAACCCAAAATAAATGAACAAACAAAATAGAACAAAAATAGACTGATAGATACAGAGAACAATGTGACAATGTGGTGGTTGCCAGAGAGAGGAGGAGGGAGAATGGGTGAAACAGGGGTCGGGGATGGAAAGAACAAATTGCTAGTTATAAAATAAATAAGTCGCAGCAGTACATTGTACAACATGGTAACTATAGTTAATAATATGTAACAACTGTGTATGGTAACACTTGTTAGATATATCTGTGGTGATCACTTTGAAATGTATATAAATGTTGAATCATTATATCATATACCTGAAACCAATATAATATTGTATGTCAAACTATAGTTCATTTAAAAAGAAAGTTCTGGAGATGGATGGTAGCGATGGTTGTACAACAGTATGAATGTACTTAATAGCAATGAATGCTACACCTCAAAAGGGTAAGATAGTAAATGTCTGTTTTTTTATGTGTATTTTACCACAATAAAAAAGTTGGAAAAAATAATGAACAAAATTAACAATAACAAAGGCTTTGAAGCAAAACCACCTGGGTTCAAACCTTTGCCTGTGATCCTGGGTTGGGATAGTTCATCCCCGGGTGCCTCAGTTTCTTTTGTCTTTTTTTTTTTTAAGATTTTATTTTTTTTTAAGATTTTATTTATTCTATTTTGAGAGAGAGAGAGAGAGAAAGTGAGAGAGAGCATGAGAGGAGAGAAGGTCATAGGGAGAAACAGACTCCCTGTGGAGCTGGAAGCCCAATGTGGGACTTGATCCCGGAACTCAAGGATCATGACCTGAGCCGAAGGCAGCTGCTCAACAAACTGAGCCACCCAGGCGCCCTAAGATTTTATTTTTAATGGTCTCTACACCAATGTGAGGCTCAAACTCACAACCCAGAGATCAAGAGTCACATGCTCCGCTAACTGATCCAGCCAGGCGCCCCTCCTCAGTTTCATCATCCGCAAAATAAACACAATAATGGCACCTACTTAGGTCAAATGGCAATTTGACACATAGTAAGTGCACACAATAAACATCAGCTATGATTATTATTAAAGATTTTGCTTTAACATTAATACTTCCGTGCTTATCACAATTAATAATTTTACATTGGCTTATTTACTTGTTTATTTTCTGTCTCTCCCAGTAACTTTAGGGACCTTCACGAGGGCACGAGTTTTGTTAATTTTATTTAAAAATATGTTCTATACATATTCCATGGCTTGGCACGTATAGGTACTCACTAAATATTTGTTGACTAGATGCCCTCTTAGTTGTCAGATTCCCAATGTGTTCTAGTGAATTCAACACATATTTAGTAAGTCTCTACTGTGTGCCAGTCCTCCATATTAAGTGATATAGCAGTGAACAAAACAGGAGTATTTGCTGCCTTTGATTTAGGAGATTCGGGCCGGCGGGAGGAGGGGGAGGCTAGTTTTTGGTTTTTTTTTTTTTTTTTAAGATTTTATTTATTTATTTGACACAGAGAGAGAGAGATCACAAGCAGGCAGAGAGAGGGGGGGAAGCAGGCTCCCCACTGAGCAGAGAGCCGGATGCGGGGCTTGATTCCAGGACCCTGAGATCATGACCTGAGCCGAAGGCAGAGGCTTTAACCCACTGAGCCACCCAGGCGCCCCTTGGGGTTTTTTTTAAGACTTTATGTATTTGACAGAGAGAGACACAGCGAGAGCGGGAACACAAACAGGGGGAATGGGAGAGGGAGAAGCAGGCTTCCCAGCAAGCAGGGAACCCAATGTGGGGCTCAATCCCAGGACCCGGGGATCATGACCTGAGCCAAAGGCATATGCTTAACGACCAAGCCACCCAGGTGCCATGGTTGTGGTTCTGTATTTGAACTTGTTATAACACGATAGAGCAGTTCCAAACCAACCTGAGCATCAGAAGTCCTACAAAGTTTTAGAAAAAGTCTGAGGTGGGGGTGGGGCAGCTGGAACCTGCATTCTTTTTTTTTTTTTTTTAAGATTTTATTTATTTGACAGAGAGAGATCACAAGTGGGGGCTGGGGGAAAGCAGGCTCTCTGCTCAGCAGGGAGCCTGATTCGGGGCTTGAACCCAGGACCTTGAGATCATGACCTGAGCCAAAGGCAGAGGCTTTAACCCACTGAGCCCCCCCGGCACCCCGTGGAACCTGCCTTCTTAAAAGGAAGCATTTAATAGCTGGTGCAGTGTTTCTAGCATTGAATTCTATAGAGTATTTTAGTGGGTGGTGGGATTGGTCACAAGCTCTATGGCAATTTCTATGCTTGGGGTTTTTAATGACAGAATTTTAATATTTCTTTTACCAGTTACAGTTGCCAAGATTCTTTTTCATGGTGACATTTCCTAACTGAAAGCCTTTGAGTTCTTAAATCAGAGTTTCTCATACTGGGCTTTCACAACTATTTCCCCTGGGGGGTCTGAATTATCCAAGTTTAAGGACCACAGATCGAGTGCTTTCTTGGAGTGAGGCTGACCCACGTCTCCTCAACAGCACCTTGCCCTCCCAACCCAAAGGGACTTGGGTTTTGACCCAGACCTATGTCCCAAGAGATGCTCCGGAAGTTCCATTTTATTCCTGAACGGTGGGCTGGCAGCTGAAGATTGCTTCAGTTTAAGGCGCAAATGGTTAGGACTGAAGCCCTTGGGCTCTGTATCTCTGGCATTTCATTAACCACTTACTGTACACATGAGACCATGAAGATTCTCACCTACACACCAGCTTGCCCCTTTGGAAGGGGTATTTTGTTGGACCTCACCTCCCGGTGATAGTGATACTGTAAAACATTGGAGTTTGGGAATCGTATATGCCTAAGTCCAAATTCTGCCCTGACGCCCCACCCCCACCTTGCCCCTCAGATGTGTGATCTTGGGAAAATATACTGATACTATGCTGATACTAAAACTGATACTCAGTTTTCCTCATCTGATACATGGAGCTAGTAACAAGTCACACTGTGGGTGCCTCCATTAAGGGAGGCTTCGATTGCACAATCAAGGCACCGAGTTTCCCTTTTTCGGTTGACATCTAAGAGCACTTTCATTCCTCACAGCCCTCCCTTGTGCTCATCAGGGCCCCCGGGATCCAAATGAGTTAGAGTTAATTCCTGGCCCTAGGTCTATACAGTCTGAAGCCATTGGGAAAACTGTCCACTTGTTCCTAGGCCTAAGTGCAAAGAAGGGTGGGTGCAGCTCTGAGGTCGGTTCTAGAGAGTCACGGAAGGCGGGCGCAGAAGCTCGACATTTCCCCACTCCAGTTTCACTGCCCCGGCGGCGTTCCAGCTTCTCAAGAACCTCTGCCTGGGACCACGTCCCTTCCCAACATGGCGCCACCTCCAGGCCACCTCGCTCGGGTTCGCCGCGCTGACGTATGTGCGAGCGCGTCCTCCGCGCCAGACCCCAGCGCATGCGCACTCCACGCTGTCTTCTCCCGGCCAGAGCAGCAGCAGCAGCGGCGGCGGCGTTTGAGTGGAGGAAGATGGCGGCTCCGGGCGTCTCGGGGTCCCGCCAGCTGTGAGGAGCCCCAGTGCGGCAAGCGCCGCTTGAGGCGTAACGTTTCTGCTCTGGCCCTGTCCCCGGCTTCCTCATCGCCGTCGCCAGCGGAGCGAACCCGAGAGCGTGGCGCGGGCTGGGCCAGGTGAGGCTTCTCCCTCTCCTGGGGCCGCGGCGGGGAGCCGGCGCCTTCTGCCCTTTATGCCCCAGGCCCGCAGGGGGCGGGGGGGGTCCCCCGCCCGGCGCAGGCCGCGCATCCTGCGCGGGGGTCGGTGCCGGCTGGCTTGGGGGCCTTGCTGTCGTCATCCTCGGCCTCGCCGGGTTAGGCAGGGAGGTGGAGTGCCCCTTTCCACCCAGCCCTTGCAATGGGAGTGAACCCGGCCACTCTCCTCAAGCAGGGCGTTTCACATCCCCTCACGGGGTCCACGAAAGGGTGTATGACCAGGGCAAGGATGGCTGTCAAGGTGTCAGCTAATCTTTCACCCAGCCCCCGGATCTTTAACGCCTTGCGCTGAGGAGCGGGAGTCCGGTGCCTTCCAAAAATTGGGGCTGCGGCCAGCATCTGTGAAGCTATAGCTGCAAAGGGGGAGATTTTGGAATTGGTTTTAAAAATAAAACGAAGCAGCCTGTCTTGCCGCTTAGTTTTTTGAGTGTTCTTCCGGCGAAGGGGTAACTGCGGGTCTCCTAGATTGAGACAGCAACCCACGTTGTGACTGTGAGAATTGTTTGTGCAAAGGGAACCGTGGAGGGTGGGAACGAATTTGTAAACGGAGAAAAACCGATTCTGAGATCTTGATAGTCTCTGCAGAGTAACTTAGGTGCTAATGAAGTCTTCGTTTGTTTGAAAACCTTTGTGTTTTTGAGATTCAGAATAGCTAATTGCTTTTGTCTGTTAAATCTCCTAAATTTTATTAGGAAAATAAAAGCTTTCCTTAATTGCCAAAGTCTTTGGGCTTTTCTGTGGTGGGATTCTGATTGCTCTGGGTGAAGATTCAGACAGTTTCCTTACCAGTTCTCATTTACTGGCAAGGACATTGTACTATGTTTGTTATTCCTTTTTGAGAATAAGTTTTTGTTGTTCAACTGCTAATTGGGAAGTTTTGATTTAGTTTCTCACGTTGGGAAGCCGGCTTGAAGCCTTGTGATCTCTTTCTTAAAGAATGATGGAATCAGTTGGAATTGTGCTATGGGGAAAATGTTGAGGCAGTGGCTTTGGCTTAGACACACTGAATATCTTTGTAACTTAAATTTGTTTTCCTTGTGTTTAAAATGATGACATCATGGGTTTAAAGGGAGAAGGAAATTAGAGGAGAAATACCATCATTTAGAATTGGACATTTAAAATTCGGTCGGTAGCTTTTACAGTGAATGGTGACTCTGTGTCAGATTCCTAACTTTGAGCATATTCATATGTATGATCTGATTGGGTGTCCTTTCTATTGTGTGTTGTCATTTTATACCCTGTAACTGTGCTTTTGACAAACCCAGTATAAATCTATTCCTCAATCTACATTTGCCCACAGATGTTTTGTCTACCTCAAAAAGCTTTTCATTGTTAAAATGACAACTGCTTGGTTTAAAATTAGCTAATTCTTTGACCTTTTCTTAAAGCTTTCCCTTAGAGATTTGTAGATTTTCTTGTTGCCTTTCATGAGGACATAAATCTGAACAAATAACTTCACAGAAAATTGAAGAGCCACCTTAAATTTCATTTTGCTAAGAATCATGGAATAATGCAGTAAAACATCCTGATGGTCTGACATTATGTGACATTATGCTTCTTGGCACAATGTGTTGCATTGTTGTGCTAAGTCATCGTCAGGTATTGATGCAATTCCATGACATCCATGACATCATTCACTCTCCAGCATTTTGCCCTTTGTAATTTCTTTCTTCTTAGAGTCACAAAGAGAACAGGATCAGGAAAAATAGCTTAGGATGCTCCATATTGTCTGATTTCTAAAAGAGCCTTCATAGAACGCTGCTTTATGTAGTTAAGCTCTTCGGTAAGATTCAGAGCTGTTTGTGATTTCTTCCTATTATGAAGAGCAGGCACAGATAATGCTAGTAAAATCTCTGGGTTTTACAAGAATATTGAGGTCCCAAGGAGACATTATCTCAAAGATGAGCAAATACATGACATCTTTTGTGATTGCAAGGTTGTTTTAGTCATGGAATTAACAACTCTTTATAAAACCAGAAGCCCTTTGGTTAACTAACGCCTTTTCCACTTCAAGATTGTTACGTGGGTGAGAAGAGAGAATGTTTTGTGAGAGTCCTTTGTAAAATAACAGGTACATGTAAGATTGATTATTCAATGACCAGTTTTATGCAAACCCCCTATTGAGGGCCCTCTGTATACGCTGGGCATTTGGGGGAAGTAGGTACTAATGATTCTAAGATAGGACTCCTTTTGGTCTCAAGTTGCCAACAGTCTGGTTGGGGAGCCAGACAAGGAAACTAGTTAAGTGCGTTGTAGTGTACGAAGTAAGAAATGTGCAGAATCCAACCAAAGGAGTCAAGGAAAGCTTCTCAGGGCCAGGATGGCTCCATGGCCTTTCCTATTCTGCAGAAATATCTGCCTTTTGTGAGTGACTTGCTTTTTATAAAAACTTAAAAATATTTTTTTATCATGACTTCTTTCCCCCTTTTATTCATTCACAGTCATGACACTTCCCACACAGTATGCCCCAGTTATGATTTCTGCATTCTCAAAAATCTAACAGAGTCTTGGGAGAACCTGAGAGTGAGTCATATGCCAGGCAACAAACACAAACATTGCAGCTGCAATGAAAATATCTCAGATTACTAAATGGTGACAACTTTAGAGTGATGATGTTTTTGTTTTTGTTGTGTAAACCGACATAAGAAGCAATATATGATTTTGATTTCATGTTTAGTTGTCAATCCCTTAGAATGTTGACTATAAGTGGTTATAGTCCTGTCTCCTTTCTCTCAATAATAAATTAAGTGAGAAGGTCCTTTTCCTTTTTGGGTGGAGCTGACAACTTAAACCAGGACTATACTGAACTATTTTATAAAATTCATTCATGTAGATAAAGGTTGGCTTAGCATCTCTGATATTGAACTTCCTTATTGCAATACAAGTTCCTCATCTAGTGCTATGGTAGTTCTATAATTAATTTATCATGTTGTCATCTATATTGCAAACTTTATGAGTTTTTGGATGTGTAGAATCTTTATGTGCTGAAGTATTAGAACATTTACAATTTGGTAACACTCATGTTTACATATTACCATGTAAACAATCAACACTGAAAATGAGGGCTCTAAGGTGGTGATTGACAGAAAAATCAAAGTGATGTGTCTGTTTATTTTTCTATATTGTAAGTTTGTTACATATAGAAGGATTATGACTTTTAGAGAAGTAACTTTAAAGTTGCCCAGTCTTGGGATACCTGGCTTTCTCAGTTGGAAGAGCTTGTGACTTTTGATCTTGGCGTTATGAGTTGGAGCCCCATGTTGGGGGTAGAGATTACTTAAGTAAATAAATAAACTTCAAAAAAAAATTGCTTAGTATTGTGTTAATAATTCAGCTTTTTTCCCTTCCTTCCTGCCTGCCTGCCTTCCTTCTTTCCTTCCTTCACTTCCTTCCTTTCTAGATTTATTTGAGAGAGAGGGATCACGAATGGGGCGCTGGGCAGAGGGAGAGAGGATCTCAAGCATTCTCCATGCTGAGCACGGAGCCCCACTTGGGGCTTGATCTCAGGATTCCAAGATCATGACCTGAGCTGAAACCAGGAGTTGGATGCTCAACTGTCTGAGCCACCAAGGCGCCCCCAGCTTATTTTCTAAATTGTTTTTTTGTGACCTGGGGGTTCTGCCTAACTCAGTTGATAGACCATGCTACTCTTGATCTCTGGGTTGCTGGTTCAAGCCTCATCTTGACCGTATAGCTTACTTTAAGATTATTTATTTGAGAGAGAGAGAGAGAGAAAATGCGCACGCGCACGCACGTGCGCGCGCGCGCACACACACACACACACACACACATGCCTGGGGAAGGGCAGAGGCTGAAGGAGAGAGAGAATCCTCAGTCAGACTCTCTGCTGAGTGCAGAGCCTGACACAGGGCTCCATCCCTCAACCCATGATATCATGACCTGTCGCAAAATATCAAGTTGGGTAACCGACTGAGCCATCCAGTGGTGCCCCGGGTATAGCTTACTTAAAACAAAAAAAGTGTTGGAAGAAAACAAAACAAAACAAGAACTAAATTGTTTTTTGTGACCTTCTAAATGTCTTGTAAAATTATAGCTCAGTGGTATTTCTATAGCTTAATTTTGCTCTTCCTTACTCATGGGTGTATTGACAAGCAAATTTGCTTTGAATTTTGATTTTTTTTTTTTTTTTAAAGATTTTATTTATTCATTTAACAGAGAGAGAACACAAGCAGGCAGAGAGGCAGGCAGAAGCAGAGAGAGGAGCAGGCTCCCTGCGGAGCAAGGAGCCCGATGCGGGACTCGATCCCTCGATCCCTCGATCCCAAGATGCCGGGATCACGACCTGAGCCAAAGGCAGTTGCCCAACCAACTGCGCCACCCAGGCGTCCCTGATTTTTTCTGTATTAAATTCTTTTAAGTTGTAAAGTTTCCCCCCAAGTTTTAAATTTTTTCCAGTGTCACTGTTCTGTTTTGTTTCCAAAGTGGAAATGCTCTTGTAGTGCTTTGATACTTATTTACATTTATAAGTCTGATAAAATGTATAGGTATTATATAAAGTAGTAGTCACTTGTAAAATTTTACTGCTTTGAACAGTAACTTATTTTATCTTTTGGTAATATATAAATTTGGGGTAGTTCAGTTAATTTCTGTAAAGGCAAACAAGTTTTAGCTTCAGCTATTGATATTCCTTTAGAATATTTAATATTTAGGATACTATTTTTTTTTTTTAAGGTAAGCTCTATGCCCAGCGTGGGGCTTGAACTCATGACCCCGATATCGAGAGTCACATACTTTACTGACTGAGCCAGCCAGGTGCCCCCATGTTGAATACTTTTATTTCAGCTATTTTAAGGAATTGACTAGTATTTCCAAATTTGTGTTTCCTTTATTATTCTCATTTTATTTATTGACTTTTTAAGATTTATGAATTTATTTTAGAGAGCTGAGAGGGTGCATGGGTGGGAGGGGCAGAGGGAGAGGGATAGAACTTATCTCAAGCAGACTCTGCCCTGACTGCAGAGCCTGGCAGGGGGCTCTGTCTCAAGACCATGAGAGGACTACCTGAACCAAAACCAAGAATTGGATGCTTAACATACTGCGCCACTCAGGCATCCCTATTAATCTCATCTTAAATGTTTGGTTCATGTTGCTAGTGGAGAACAAGGAATTTTTTTCTGGAATGAATCTCTTGGTGCATTGTTTGGAGAAAGATTGATGTTAATTATGAATTCATCAATACAGTTTTACTAAAATGTTGCCTCTCTCATCTCCTGGCTTTTCAAATGGAAGTCAAGGGGAAATGGGATTTATCTATTTCAATATTTCTTTTTAAAGTTTTTTTTTTTTTTTGGTAAGATTTTTTTTTTTTTTTTAAGCAACCTCTACGCCCAACATGGGGCTCAAACCCAGAACCCTGAGATGAAGAGTCACATACCTCACCACCTGAGCCAGCCAGGTGCCCCTAAAGCTTTTTTTTATTAGTCTTGCTATCTGTTGCCAAAAAGGAATAGCATCTTGTCTTGAAATTAAACAGTATTGTGTTTGCCTTGTGTTGTGTAGGACTGTTTTTCTTAACTTTTCATTTGATATTTAATGACATCTTCCCCAGTAGATCCTTTGGTCTAGTCAAGATCAAGCCAGCTGCTCCCTTCCATATTATTGAGTCTAAAGGTTTACTTCCCTGGGGATCCTTCAAATTTAACCTTGCTCACCTCTCCCCTATTTTTCTCACTAAATGCAGTTCTCTCCTCCAAAAATGTGTTTCATATATCATATGGAATTTAGGCATGTAATTCTCTGTAGAGATGTATAATGACCCATGGGTTAAAATTTCACATTTTATTTAACTTAAAAGTAACTTAATGGTAACAGATCTTGAAGTCATGATAGGTGAAATAAGCCTGACAAAAAAGAACAAGTACTGTGTGATTCCACTTGTATGAAGTACCTAGAGTAGTCCATTTCTCAGCGACAGAAAGTAGACTGGTAGTTGCCAAGGGCTGGGGAGAGGAGGGTTTGGGGAATTATTGTTTAATGTTATAGAGTCTCAGTTTGGGATGATTACAAATTCTGGAGATGGATGGGGGGATGGTTTTATAACAATGTCAATGAACATAAGACTACCACCAAAGTGCACACTTAAAAATGGTTGAGATGGCAAGTTTTATGTATATATTACTACAATTTAAAAAAAAGATAACTTAATGGTTTATATATGCTCTGTGGGATGACTTGATAACCATTTATTTTAACATAGTAATTAAGATCCTGGCTTTTGGGGCACCTGGGTGGCTCAGTGGGTTAAAGCCTCTGCCTTCGGCTCAGGTCATGTTCTCAGGGTCCTGGCATTGAGCCCCGCATCGAGATCTCTGCTCGGCAGGGAGCCTGCTTCCCCCTCTTTCTCTGCCTGCCTCTCTGCCTACTTGTAATCTCTCTCTCTCTCAGTCAAATAAATAAATAAAATCTTAAAAAAAAAAAAAAGGATCCTGGCTTTTTGCCCCAAATATACTCAGGCTCATACCCTAGTTCTCTTCATAGGTATGGATCTTAGCTTTTATAAGTCTCAGTTTTTTCATCTATAAAATCAGGAAAATGATGCCTATGTTATGGGACAATTAAATATGGCAATGTATATGAACTCTTAGTACATTGTGTAGCACATATAAACATTCAAATGTTAGACATTATTATATTTTTTTATGGAACATTAAAATGGGACAAGGGGCACCTGGATGGCTCAGTCGGTGGATTGATTGTGCGTCTCAGTCATGTAGCTCTTGATTGGTGGGTTCAAACGTGAGTTTGAGCCCTATGTTGAGTGTAGAGGTTACACAAATAAATAGATAAATATATAAACTTAAAAAAATAAAACTGGGATAAAAGGAACTTAATCTCCTAACTTGTATATAGTATAGCCAGTGGCATACTTGTCCTGTCGCAGGATTGCATGTTTTATTTTATCTCCTGTGCTTCTGCTTCTATCCTTGATTGGAGAACTGGCCTTACTCATGGCTTCATTTGACACCACTGCCCTGATGTGTCTTAAATCCATCTAGATGTGATCTTTCTTTTATGCTTCTTGGTTCCCCAGGGATTTCATAGAGCATATCCACTAACTCAGCTGTGCAGGGGTTCACAACTGTCCATTATCTCATCTCTCTCTTCTATTAAGGCAAAAATAGTACTGAACAAGTTCCCATCTCAATATTCCCATCTGTAGGTAGAATAATTTTATTCTGGTCTGGTAGACCATAAAACTGGGATTCTTCTTCTTCTTTCTTCTTCTTGTCTTTGATCTCCTGTATCCTGCCATGTAGTTCTGTATTCTCTTCTTTAGTATCTCTTAGATTTGCCTTACTTTGCTGTGACTCTCGACCAGGCTTTCATGAGCTGAAAGCAGACTGAATTAGTGTTAAGAGTTCTTAGCTGCTCTTGTTGCCAGGGCTCTGCCATTTGGTAGTTTTATGATCTCAGTCTCCCTCATCTTCAAATGGCAATTACAATTCCTGTCTCATGACATATGTGTAAAATATTTAACTAAATGCCTAACACATGGTAAACACTCAATAAACAGAAGCTGCTGTTATTTGAGATTTTCTTCTCAGTAATCTTTGGAAATGGTTAAGATTGAGGTGACAGTGTTTTGACAGATCAGTCTTAAGAGATATTGTTCGCATGTTTCTCCTCTGATCAAGAACCCATGGTAACTTCTAAGTGCCTACATCCCCTGCTTATCTTTTGAACTCTCTATATGACTTTCATTGTATCTTGGCTTGCGTCTCATGTATATTATGCTCATGTGTACAATTGAACATTCATCTTCCTAGGTAGGGGGTCTTTTTTTCTTTTGAAGATTTTATTTATTTTTATTATAGAGAGCGTGTGCACACACCCGTGAGGGAGAGCATGGGGGCCAGGGAGGCAGAGAGAGATGCAGACTCCCTGCTGAGCAGCGAGCCTGAAGCCAAGACCCTGGGATCATGTCCTGAGCCAAAGGCAGATGATGAACTGACTGAGCCACCCAGGTGGCCTGGCCTTTTTTTTTTTTTCTTTCATTTAACTAGTCTCTGAAGCTCTGTATATTATTTCCTGTATGCTCTATCACTGAGCCACTCGTCCTTACACAATTAGGTTAAAGTTAATATTCAAAAAGAAAATTATTGTGCTAATTAATTTCTGCCAAGTAGCTTAAAAGGGATATATCATGTGGTGTAATTCATATGTAATATTTTTAGTGCCTTGTAGACACATTTAGTGCTTATGTGTTAGGCACTCAAATGTTCATTTAGTATACACTTTCAGTTCTTACAGATTAATGTTCCTCATGAGCTTTCTGAGACATTGTATGATCTCAAGTGTCTGTTGAATCTTTGTTGCCATTTTGTTCGTTGGTACATTTATTTAACGAATATTGAGGGGCTCCTGGGCGGCTCAGTTGGTTAAGCATCTGCCTTCAGCTTGGGTCATGATCCTGGTGGTCTAGGGATTGAGCCCCACATTGGGCTCCCTGCATGGAGAGGAGCCTGCTTCTCCCTCTTCCTCTGCCTGCTGCTCCCCCTGCTTGTGCTCTCTCTGTCAAATAAATAAAATCTTTTTTAAAAAGTCCCCCACGGGACACCTTGGGTAGCTCAGTCATTCAGCATCTGCCTTCGGCTTAGATTGAGATCCCTGGGTTCTGGGATCGAGCCCTGCATTGGGCTCCCTGCTCAATGGGGAGCCTACTTCTCTTCCTCTCCCTCTGTTGCTTCCCCTGCTTGTGCTTTCTCTTGCTCTCGCTCCCACTCTCTGTAAAAAAAAAAAAAAAGAATAGGGTCACCTGGGTAGCTCAGTCGTTAAGCATCTGCCTTCGGCTCAGGTCATGATCCCAGGGTCCTGGGATCGAGCGCCGCATTGGGCTCCCTGCTCATCGGGAAGCCTGCTTCTCCCTCTCCCACTACCCCTGCTTGTCTTCCCTCTCTTGCTGTCTCTCTCTGTCAAATAAATAAATAAAACCTTAAAAAAAAAAGCCCCCAGACCTCACATATTTATTGAATGCTATTATATGCTAGGCATGGCTCATGGTATTAGGGATACAGTGGACAAAATAGGCAAGGTGTCTAGTTTCCTGGATCTTATATTTGAGATTGGAGAAAGCAATGAATGAGTGAATAAAATTTCCGATAGTAGTAAGTACTAGAAAGAAAATAAAACAGGGATGGGGCGCCTGGGTGGCTCAGTGGGTTAAAGCCTCTGCCTTTGGCTCGGGTTATGATTTCAGGGTCCTGGGATTGAGCCCCACATCGGACTCTCTGCTTGGTGGGGAGCCTGCTTCCCCCTCTCTCTGCCTGCCTCTACCTGCTTGTGATATCTCTCTCTTTCTGTCAACTAAATAAATAAAATCTTAAAGAAAAGAAAAGAAAACAGGGTGATGTGATAAGGGCATGGAGTGGAAAGGGAAGGCTGAGATTGGACAGTTTAGAGTTCTCTGTGAGAAGGTCATGTTCAGGCTGAGATACAAGGCAGAATGTTCAATGTTAAGTTCTGGGGACAGAGAGAACAAGTGCAGAGGACTGAAGTAGAAACCAGGATCCAGACAGGATTCCTAAATTGCATTTGGTTTTAATTAGCTTTTGCTTCTTAATCTAAAACAGCCCTCTCTCCCCAACCCCCCACCCTTTTTTTCTTTCCCTAAATGACTTTGACTTTTTGAGGGTACCAGTCTGGTTCTCTGGTTGACTCTTTCACATTCATGATTTGTCTCAGTGTTTCCTTGTGTCACTTAACCCTTTTATCCTTTTTTGAGACAACTCTAAAGGCTTGATTATATTCATATTTGCAGTCCTTTGTGATACTGTATACTCATATTGTATCATACTTGGTGTCATATTTTTCCATTATAATGATGCTAAATACGATCACTTAGTTAATATGAAAGTCTTGATCTTTCTACTGTAAAGCTTTCCCTTTATAGTGATCAAGTAATCTGTGGGGTAGCAATTTAACGTAACACAATTATGCTATTTTTCAACTGTTTTTCACTCACTGGTTTTAGCACCCATTAATGATCCTTGTCAGAATCAGTTATTTCATTGGAAATTGCAGAAGGATGATTATTATTACTCTTCTTCCCACACTTAGTAGCTGGCAGGATACTACCAACTGAGAATGAGCTACTAGAAATTTCTCCTAATAAGGTAGAATGTTTAGTTCTTTGCTTTTCATTGTAAATTTTCTTTGTAAAGAATTGGTCACCTCTGTGGTGGCAAATAAGTTTCTTTGCTGTTTTCTGTATCGCTGTAGGTAACGTGATTTTTATTTATTGTTTTACACGTAGTTCCAGCCATTAGTCTTTTTGACACTAAACTTTGGCTAATGTAAGTCTCTTTAAGCTGGTGTTGTGTCCTGACATGCCTCCAATTGGTCTTTGGGTTGTTTTCTGTCACAACAAGGTATTCCAGATTCACGTTTTACTTTCCCTCTCTTTGTCTGAAATCAGTCATTTTTTTTTAGGAAGACCTAATTTCTTTTATAGGGAATGCCATTAGAAACCTAAGATCTGGGCGCCTGGGTGGCTCAGTTGGTTAAGCAACTGCCTTCAGCTCAGGTCATGATCCCGGAGTCCTGGGATCGAGTCCCGCATCAGGCTCCCAGCTCCATGGGGAGTCTGTTTCTCCCTCTGACCTTCTCCCCTCTCATGCTCTCTCTCACTGTCTCTATCTCAAATAAATAAATAAATAAAATCTTTAAAAAAAAGAGAAAGAAACCTAAGATCTGAGTGCTAGGAATGCTCATTACTACTAGGTCTTCATTATTTCTAGGTCCTTTCTTTTTTTTTTTTTTAAAGATTTTATTTATTTACTTATTAGGAAAGAGAGAGAGTGAGAGAGAGCATGAGAAGGGAGAAGGTCAGAGTGAGAAGCGGACTCCCCATGGAGCTGGGAGCCCGATGTGGGACTCGATCCTGGGACTCCGGGATCATGACCTGAGCTGAAGGCAGTCGCTCAACCAACTGCGCCACCCAGGGGCTCCCTAGGTCCTTTCAATAAGCAGAATTGGCAAATATATTTTTTAGAAATAAAAACTTCATATTGATGTTTCCAGTTTAATTTGAACATATTGCAGGGTTTTTTTTCTCTTTAAGAGATTTTGTATTTGTTTCTCTTTAACTGGAAGTCTTGGTTTTTAAGTATTGTTCACATTTATTTACTTTATTTTACAGTGAACATAAGAAATTTTAAAAATACAGTATCCATGTTACTACTAACAAAATTACTGAGGCAAATTTAAGATTCCTTTGTGATTCTTTTTACCCTTAACATTCTGTCAGGATCCATTCAAGAGAGTGAAAAATATACTAGATATTCAATGGAGATTTAATGTAGAGAATTGATAGTATATGTGTTCCAAGACAGTAAAAAAAAGAGTAGGGTGTAACTTAGAGATTCATAACTACAGGGTGAAACTGTAGTCTCAAGAGTTTGGGGAACCTAAAAGATAGAAGGTACTACCAGAACTTTTAAAGAATATGGAGGAGGGGGCACCTGGGTGGCTCAGCTGGTTAGGTGTCTGCCTTCGACTCAGGTCATGATCTCGGAGTCCGGGGATTGAGCCCCACATTTGGCTCCCTGCTCAGCAGGGAGCGTCTCCCTCTTCCCTTCACCACGCTTATGCTCTCTCGCTTTGCTCTCTCTCTCTCTCAAGTAGATAAATAAAATCTTAAAAAAAAAAAAAAAAGAATATGGAGGAGGGGTCACCACCTCAAGCACTGGCTGCCACTTTCAGAGCGGGGACCATGAGGAGGGGTGGCCAAGATGTGCCACAGGACTGGTACTTGGACTCTCCTAATTTTTATTAATTTTTGGTTTATCCTTTCAGTGTTTCTTTTTGCAGGAATAAGCAAATATCTGCCTATATTCGTTTTTCTCCTTTCTTACACAAAAGGTTGCCATAGTATGTACATTTGTCATGAGTACGCTGTGAAAGGTACACACCACGGGTTGTGTCTTTCCACAATGTCAGCTTTATTCAGTCATAAAGTTAAATCGCAATTATAAAGCAGGTTTAGGATTCCAAACTCAATGACAGTTCACCATGGGATCGAACTTGGCTTCTTACACAGCACACAAAGCCGGATAGAAGACAAGCCACACAACAAACAAGATAACAGAAAGGTGCGGAAGTTAATGAACCCAATGCGAAGGCATTCTGTGGGCGCGCAGCCTTGGTCTGGTCCGGGTCAGCTCTCAGCACTTACTGCTACTTACGGCCAAGCAGGGAAAGGTCTCAGTTCTGTTCAAGGGTCCAATTAGGCAGAGCCTTTGGCGGCAGTTGCCTTTTTTAAGTGGTCAGACATAGAGGGGTCAGGTCTGAAGAGTCTGACAGTTTCCTGCCAAAATCATTCCCTTTTTAAAGGGATTTAATCAGTTTTGAGTCTCTGCAGACTTCTGGTTTTACTCGTTTTCCATTCTGGGGTGACAGCCGACGTTGGTCCTGGCGATCCTCTCCTAGCTGCAGTACCTTCACTGCCTGTGTCATTGCTCGACACAGGCTCCTGCTTGACATGAGAGACTCCAGTTTGGTCTCTGTAACACTGTTCAGCACCTTTCTCTTTTACTGTATCTCGGAGGTCATGCCATATTGGAATAGAAGTAATCCTTAATCTTTTTCACAGCTTTGTTGTGTGGATGTGCTGGGTTTGTTCATCTAGTCGGTCTTTGATAAACATCAATAAGTAATGCTTTACTGCCACTCTTTTTTTTTTTTAAAGATTTTATTTATTTATTTGACAGAGAGAGAGATCACAAGTAGGCAGAGAGAGGAGAAAGGAGGCTCCCCGCTGACCAGAGAGCCTGACAAGGAGCTTGATCCCAGGACCCTGAGATCACACCCTAAGCCGAAGGCAGAGGCTTTAACCCAGTGAGCCACGCAGGCACCCCTACTGCCTCTCTTTTGAAAGTAGATTTTGGTGCGATGTGTTAGAAGGAACACTGAGCTGAAAAACAAAAGACACAGGTTCTGTTTGGCCACCAGTTACCTACATGATCTTAGGAGGTCGCATGTTTTCTTTTATAAAGATTTTTATTTATTTATTTATTTGAGAGACAGAGAAAGTGAGAGAGAGCATGAGAGGAGAGAAGGTTAGAGGAAGAAGCAGACTCCCCGTGGAGCTGGGAGTCCGATGTGGGACTCGATCCCGGAACTCAAGGATCATGACCTGAGCCGAAGGCCGTCGCTCAACCAACTGAGCCACCCAGGCGCCCGGTTGCATGTTTTCTGACCTCAGTTTCTCATTGGTAAAATAAGGGTTCAGTTGCCCTGTAATCTCTAAGATCTCCTGCTATAATATTTTATATTTTTCTGGAAATTTTATTAGCCATATTTTAAACCTATTGCTCAGTAAAGTATGCAACATATAGGAAAACTATAAATGAGAACATCAGATTAAGTTTTGAAAGTACTACTGAGGGTTTTCTGAACTTGGATCTGCTGCAGTGTTTGTTAAAAAAAAAAAAGAAGAATCCTGGACCCTTCCCTATTTTCTGATAGTCTCTGAAATTTACTTACTAGGGAATTTTTTTTAATGGTCAAGTGAGCTTGTGATTTACTTTATGGGGGCACCTGGGTGGCTCAGTCGTTAAAGGTCTGCCTTCTGCTCAGGTCATGATCCCAGGGTCCTGGGATGGAGCCCCACTCTGGGCTCCCTGCTCCGTGGGAAGCCTACCCTTCCCTCTCTCGCTGTCTCTCTCTTTGTCAAATAAATAAATAAAATTAAAAAAAAAAAGGATTTACCTTATGTGTAGATGCCACTGTCCTTTAGGTTTCTGGAGGATAGGGAATAAACAGAGATTCATGAATTCCTTTGCTCTAACAACCACCAAAAAAAAAAAAATACAGGTAGAAATAGAAATTTCCATTCCCTTACAGCATATTGTCAAACTGTATTATGTTCTTTCCAGAATGTGGAAAATGAGGAAGCTGGCTCTATATGCAAATGGAGAGATTTGTTAAGAGTATCTTGGGATCGTAGAGTACTTTGAATTCTACTTCCCGAAACACCATTTCCCCATGCTTCTTATTTGCTCACATTTAGTGAATTCCTTCCTGGAGACTTCAGAATAAATTGATGGGGCCAGAGACTGGAATCAGGGAAATTAGATGTTAGATAGGTATTAGCTGTAGTAGTCTAAATGTGAATAACAGTGACCAGCATCATAGCAAAAGGAATAATAATAAAAGGAAGGCCATTTTGAAGAATGAACTAATGGGGGAAGGTAAAAGTCTATATGCAAGATACTATGAAATGGGACATGTTATGGTTATTTTTTTGAGAATTATTTTAAATTAATTTCAAACCCTGATTTATACGGTCTCTTTTTTAAAAAAATGGAATCATAGAATTCAGTTCAAATTCTGGTTCCTTTTCTTTTTACGAAGGTATGTAATCATGGGCAAATTAATTTATCTGAGCCCTGTTATCATTATCTGTAAAATATGAGTGATAATATGCCCCTCGTAGCGTTGAGATAAGGATTAAATGAGATAAGGCAGCTGGCACATACTCTCAATACCTGTTGATTCCTTTTTTTAAAAAAATTTAAATTCAGTTAATTAACATACAGTGTATTATTAGTTTCAGAGGTGCAGTTTAGTGATTCATCAGTTGCATATAACACCCAGTGCCCATTATATCAAATGCCCTCCTTAATGCCCATCACCCAGTTACCCCCTCCCCCCCCCACCCCTGCAGCAACCCTCAGTTTGTTTTCAATGGTTAAGAGTCTCTTACGGTTTGTCTCACTCTCTGATTCCCTTTTCTTTTGTCGTTTTGACACCAGCCACATTTTAATGGCTATTTAAGAACTTTGCACTCTTGAGTCCGTGGACTGGCAGCGTTGGCATCCCCTGAGTTAGAATGCAGAATGTCAGGTCCCACTCCAAGCCTACTGAATCCAAATCTGTAGTTTAATGAGATCCGCATTAAAACTTGAGAAGCATTGGAACCTTAAGAGATTTCCAATGAGAGATTGCCTCTGTTTTGCCGAGTTCCTAATGATTGGGTTTTTCTTTTTACCTTTGGCAGGTTGGTTTTGCTGTGCACTATTAGCTGACGCTGTTTTATTTATTTTTAAAGATTTTATTTAAAAAAAATTATTTCAGAGAGAACACAAGTGGGGAGAGAGGGGGAGGGAGAGAGAGAATCCTCAAGCAGACACACCACTGAGCTCGAAGCTCGACATAGGGCTCTGTCTCAGGACCCCAAGATCATGACCTGAGCCGAAATCAAGAGTTGGTGCTTAACCAACCGGGCCACCCAGGCACACCCTATTTATTTATAAAAAAAGGAAAGTAATTTCTGATTCCAAATCCATACTTTTTTTTTAAAGATTTTATTTATTTATTTGTGTGAGAGAGAGAGAGCATGCCCAAGCAGGGGGAGTGGCAGGCAGAGAGAGAAGCAGGCTCCCACTGAGCAAGGAGCTGGACATGGGACTTGATTCCAGGACCCTGGGATCATGACCTGAGCTGAAGGCAGATGCTTAATCACCCAGGCGTCCCTCGGATTTTATTTTTAAGTAACTCCACACCCAACGTGGAGCTTGAACTCACAACCGCAAGAGTGGCAAGCTCCACTGGCTGAGTCAGTCAGGTACCCCTGAAACTATTTTAGATGAAACATATGAGCAGATGTTTAAAGTAAAAGTTGAGCTGCAGAAATCTTTACATGTTATTATTAAATAATGTTAAAGGTTAGGTTCAGCTAGATTTTTAACTATTGTGAGACATTCAGAAGAATGCATGAAAGGTATGTGTTTAAAGAATAATTGTAAACAAACACCTGTGTAACCACCGAACAAGTCAAGACTAGAATATTGCTAGTGCCTCAGAAGCACTTCCGATGTACCCCTCTTTGATGACACTCATTTCTGTCTCTTGGAAGTAACCACTGTTCATCTTTTGTGATAATTTTCTTGCTTTTCTTTTCTTTCTTTCTTTTCTTTCTTTCTTTCTTTCTTTCTTTCTTTCTTTCTTTCTTTCTTTCTTTCTTTCTTTCTTTCTTTCTTTCTTTCTTTTTAAAGATTTTATTTATTTATTTGATAGATCACAAGTAGGCAGAGAGGCAGGCAGAGAGAAGGAGAAGCAGGCTCCCTGCTGAGCAGAGAGCCCGATGTGGGGCTTGATCCCAGGACCCTGAGATCATTACCTGAGCTAAAGGCAGAGGCTTTAACCCACTGACCCACCCAGGCACCCTATTTTCTTGCTTTTCTTGATACTGTTATCCCCTTTAAGTATATCTCTAAGCAGTAGTTTTGTCTGTCAACTTTATATAAATGGAACCATACTTTATGTATTCTTTTGTCGTCTTTTGCTCAATTTTAAGTATCGAAGCCCAAAAAAGTCTGTCAAGTTTTGAACAATTTTAGAATAATTTTAGCTATAGCATTAAACCTTGATGTTTAGTTGTTTCTAGAGAACACCCATTAATGCAGAGTTTGTTTTTCCCCCTACTTAAAGATACATAGTTGTAATATGTAAACCACTCAGCACTTTGATTCTGAACATTACAAAATTACCAGTTTTGTTTTATTTATTTTTGGCAGGAATATTATAAAATCTCCTGGGTGTCTTTTTTTAATTAGACTATAGAATATTCTACTTTTAAACGTGCATTTTTACATTTTAAAATTGGAACCGAGTTGGTTTTAGTAAAAATTTGGAAGACATTTTTAAAAATTAAAGAACAGATGCTTGCTGTAACCAGTTCACATAAGCGAATCCTTTTTACAGATTGCCATAGATAACTGCTTTTAACAGTTTGAAATAAATTCTTTCTATGGCTACAAAAAAATTCATCCTCACATTTTTAGGCAGAAACGGCTTTTTGAATTTCACAGTATGTTGTAGAGTATAAAGTTAGTACATGTAGTTCCACCTCCTTTTTAACAGCTGCTTAGGATTACAATCGTATCATAATTTATCTACTCCTCTGTGAATGGACATTTAGTTTGTTTTCTTTCTTTCCTTTTTTTCTGTTAAAACAGTACTGCATTGACCTTCCATTTTGCAATCGTGCCAGAGTTTACTTCAGACATATTTCTAGGAGAACATCTGGGTCATCTGGCATGTGCATTAAAATGTTGACAGATAACAGTTTTTAAAAGATTTCGACAGGTATGGTTTAGTTTTCCTTCACAGTCCTCAACTTGATTGGAAATTTTGAGTTATATTTTATCTTTATTCTTTTGTCATTGATCCATTCTGTTCATTTATTCATTGTCTACTCCCTGCTAGTTACTGAAGGCAGTACATACATAATTAGACATACAACCCATACTTAGTGAGAAATGTGTGTACCTGATTATTATATGTGGTGGAAAATGAGGAGGAAATTTAGAGGGAATTCAGAAAAAGAGATTCCTTTTAGTTGGAGAAATCAGGGAAGGTTTCTAGAGTAGGTGGTGCTTGAGGCAATCTTGAAGGATAGGCAGGTTTGCACATAAGAAATTGTATCCCAAACAGGACATCCAGGACAAAGGATCACAGAGGTAGGAGGAACATCGGCTCTATGGAAATTTAGTTTGTTGGAGTGATAGAGGACTAGGCTGGAGTGGGAGAGGCACACGGAAAGGGAGGTTTGACCCAGATTGTGCTGACTTTGAAGTGTTATGCTAGCTGTGGAAACCAGTTCCTCAAAAAATTAAATATAGAATTAACAGATGATCTAGCAATTCCACTTCTAGGTATATATCCATAAGCATTGAAGCAGGAATTCAGACAGATATTTGTGCATCAACATCTTGGTAGTGTATTCATGGTAGCCAAAAGGTGAAAACAATGCAAATGTCCATTGAGAGATGAATATTAAAATACAATATTACAATAGTCTGTATAATGGAATATTATTCAGCTTTAGGAAGGAATGAAATTCTGACACATACTACAACATGGATGAAGATTAAACGCATTATACTAACTGAAATAAGCCAGGCACAGAAGGACAAATACTGTGTCGTTCTACCTATATGAGCAGTCCAGTTCATAGAGATGAAGTAGAGTAGGGTTTACTGGGGTCTGAGGGGAGGGGAGAAACGGGGAGTTTGGCTTAATGAGTATGGAGTTTCTGTTTGGGATGATGAGGAAGTTTTGGAGCTGGATAGTAGTGATATTTGTATAACGAGATGCACATAATGCCATTGAAATATATACTTAAAATGATTAAAATGTTGCTTTTTAAATTATATGTATTTTACAATAAAAATAGAAATCAACAAGAAAAATGCAATGCTAAAGACCTTAAATATTAAAGAAGAGGCATTTAGTAATCAAAGTTTTTTTTACTGAAGCATAATTAATATACGTCATATTAGTTCCAGGTGTGCATTGTTGATTTGATGATTTTATACTTGGTGCCCATCCACAGTAAGTGTAGTCACCACTGTCTGTAGCTATACAAGACTATTACAAATTGCTGGCTGTATTCCTTGTGCTCTACTTTTTATCTCTGTGACTTATTTATTTTGTATTTTGGAAGTTCGTATCCCTTAATTTCTTTATTTCACCCATCCCCTACTTGATGAAAGTTTTTGATCCAGATTTGCACCATGAAATTAATCCTGAAATAAAATAAATAACAAATAGGAGGGGTGCCTGGCTGGCTCAGTCAGTGGAGTGTGGGACTCTTAATCTCAACATCATGAGTTTGAGCGCCAAGCTGGGTGCAGAGATTACTTAAAAAAAAGGGGGGGTGCGCCTGAGTGGCTCAGTTGTTAGGCGTCTGCCTTTGGCTCAGGTCATGATTCCAGGGTCCTGGGATCGAGTCCCACATCGGGCTCCCTGCTCTGTGGGAAGCCTGCTTCTCGCTCTCCTTCTGCTGCTCTCCCTGCTTGTGTTTCCTCTATCACTGTGTCTCTCTCTGTAAAATGAATAAATAAAATCTTTAAAAAAATAGGTTTTTTTTTTTTAAAAAAGAAGAAGAAGAAGAAATTGGAGAAGAAAGGAGTAAGAAGTAGAAAAACCAGCTTTCCCTCTTTATTATAATAGATTAGTTAAGAGATGATTTGGGCCTCTATGGCAGCAGTGAAGAGAAGTGGGAACAAGGGTGAAGGTGGTATATTTATTTGTTCTGTTTTTTAAAGGTTTATTTATTTATTTTAGGGTGGGAGGGGCAGAAGGAGAGGGAGTGGGAGTCAGAATCTCAAGTGGACTCCATGCTGAGTACAGAGCCTGATGCGGGGCTTGATCCCATGTCCCATGATCCTGAGATCACGACCTGAGCCAAAGTTAAGAGTTGGATTCTTTTATTTTTTTTCTTTTTAAAGATTTTATTTATTTATTTGATAGAGACACAGCAAGAGAGGGAACACAAGCAGGGGGAGTGGAAGAGGGAGAAGCAGGCTCCCTGCTGATCAGGGAGCCCGATGCGAGGCTTGACCCCAAGACCCTGGGATCATGACCTGAGCCGAAGGCAGACACTTAATGAAGAGTTGGATTCTTTTTTTTTTTTTTTAAGGATTTTATTTATTTATTTATTTGACGGAGAAAGAAATCACAAGTAGGCAGAGAGACAGGCAGAGAGAGGGGGAAGCAGGCTCCCTGCTGAGCAGAGAGCCCGATGCGGGGCTCGATCCCAGGACCCTGAGATCATGACCAAGCTGAAGGCAGAGGCCCTAACCCACTGAGCCACCCAGTTGCCCCGAATGCGTGGGATATTTGACAAATGATTAGATGTGGGAAGAGAGAGAAAAGGAAAAATAAAAGATGACCACTAGGTTTTGAGTCAGGTAAACAGGAGGATAGGCAGGTGGCTGGAAGAATGTTCAATATGCATTTGGCATCACCTCTCCAAAAGGCAATAAAAATATGAAAATGGGGAGATGTAATTTAGGAGAATCAGGCCTAAAGATGGGTTGTGGAGTGATTTGCTTCTCTGTCCATCTGAACAAATGTTGAATCAATTCTGCCTTTGCTGGACATGTTAGGTGAACACAGTGGTCTGTAACCTCAAGGATCGCATGGTCCAGTGAATCATTCTCTTAGCAGTTATGTTTGAAACCATGTGATTGCCCAACGAGCAAATATATTCAGGAAAAGAGGCAAAATGGAATTTTAGGGGCCACCTCCACATTTAGGGTATAAAAGGAGAAGGGAACCTCAGAATGAGGGGTCAGAGAGGTAGTAGAGACCAATGGGAATATACAATCATCAAGAATTAAATTGAATTTAAGGAATCAAAATAGTGATAACAGATGAAGTTGGAAATTTTCAGAAATATGTTCTTCAAAATAAATTTAAGATTTGCTGTTTCACTTCTATTTATTGATAGGCGTGATGACAGTGTGATCTTAATCTTTTTTCTCTTGTGCTATTTTTAATATTTTTTTGATTCGTGACTGAGATTGAATTACACTAGTGTGCCTGTCAGCTGTGCTTTCAGTTTTGAATTTCTGCTGTAAACAGAAATTCCCACTTGGAATATTTGTCCTTTGTTTTTACCTGTAAATAAAATATTGTCTTCCTTCAATTTAAACTAGCCGGACTCATGATACTTTTGTTTTTTGTCATGGTAAAATGTACATAAAATTAACCATTTTAGTGTATAGTTCAGCGGCATTAAGTATATTCACATTTTCATGTAACCAATAATATATTTCTTTATTCTTACTGCTTTTTAAAAAACAAATCTCTTTTTTAGCAATTTTTCATCTTTCTCTCACATAACATTGATTCTCCTTGAAGTTTAATTTCACTCTATTTAAGTTACTTAATTCAGAGTACCCAGTAGAGTGATTCAAGAGCGATACTTTATTTTCTTAGCTTTTTTTTTTAAATGCAATGTTTTATACCACATTTGCAGAAAAATATTTTTAGAGGCAATAATTTTTTTTTTAACATTTCAACTAGCTTTGTCAGGTTTGTTCTTTTTCCATATTTGCTTCAGATTTTTTTTAAGAGGAAAATAATAGACACAGGTACCAGCTGAAACCCTCTGTGTTCCCCTTCCAGTTGCCTTGATCTCTCTCTAAAATAACCATAATGAGTTTTGTTCATCATTCCCAGGTATTACTATATCTTCATGTATTCATAACACTATGTAGTGGCAGCATTGTGTAGGTATTAATATAACTGACAATTTTATCTTTAAATGGGCAGTATTGTACAAATAAGATTTTGTTTCATGAAGTCATTTTTGTGACTGTAAAAAATGAGTTAGTGAAGGGGTGCCTGGCTGGCTTAGTTGGTAGAGTGTGCAGTTGTTGATCTTCCCGTCTGAGTTCAAGACCCATTTTGGGTGTAGAGATTACTTAAAAATAAATAACCTTAAAAAAAAAATAAAAAATAAATACCCTTAAAGAAAATGAGTTGGTAAAACATGTCTTTCTTTTTTTAAAAAAAAAAGATTTTGTTTATTTATTTGACAGAGAGAGAGAGACAGAGAGCGCAAGCAGGCAGAGTAACAGGCAGTGAGAGAGGGAGAAACAGGCTCCTGGGTGAGCAGGGAGCCTGATGTGGGACTCAATCCCAGGACCCTGGGATCATGACCTGAGCTGAAGGCAGTCACTTAACCACTGAGCCACCCACGCGCCCGTAGACATGTCTTTCTTTACTAATATACATAACTTTTTTTTACTGACAACTTTTTAGGTCTGAAGTTAATGTAACTTGCTTTAAACTGAAAATATGCATTCTATGAAATGTGTATGTAATGAAATACCAATTTATTTTATTAGTTTTTTAAAAGATGTATTTATTTATTTGAGGGAGGGAAGAGCAGAGGGAGATGGAGACAAGCAGACTCCTTGCTGAGCAGGGAGTCAGCTTCGGGGCTCGATCCCAGGATCCTGAGATCATGAGCTGAGCTGACATCAAGAGTCGGATATTCAACTAACTGAGCCACCCAAGTGCCCCTTATTTCGTTAATTTAATGAAAGTGTATTCATTAGTGCTACAATTAATTTTTGGACAACTACTGTTGCTAAACCAGCAGAGGGGGCTCAGCAATGTAAAAAAACTGCCAATGTCCATTCTGACTAGAAAACATGAAAATTTGAAATAGAAGAGTCCTGGTGATTCTTTGCATATAAATGACTAACAGATATCTTGATTATTACAAATTTGAAATCAGTACTACAGCGTGTGAATGTTATTAATGATCTTTTGTAACATCTAAATCTTAAGTGTTTCCCCACTCCCCCTAAATATGTGTATGTCTCTTTCTCTCTTTCTCTCTCTCTCTCGATATATGGATGTATGCATGTATGTGATTTTGCATTTCTTTCTAAATCAGATTCTGGTAGACAGCAAACATTTGTAGTATTTGGTATAACTATGTTGTTTAAAGTCTGAAGAATGCTTTTTTTCCTTCAATTCTTTAAGTTTGCAAATAGCTCCTGGTTCTAGCCATAGCACTAATGTAAATAAGAAGTAATAACGAAGATGACTATGGTAATCTGCTGTTTTAGTTAAGTAAGCTTTTCTTTCTAACATTAAATAAACACTTAGAACTATAACTCTAGGCTTCCCTCAAGTATTGCTGCATTTTATAAACAGAACTTGTGGCTAAGCTGATTTTAAAAGAAGGTTTTTGTTGTATTAGGGCTTCCTGAATTGGAGTACTTTAGTCAAGATGAATTTATTTATTGGAGGAAAATAAGGGAATATATTTTCTCTCCTAGTGTAATACAAGCAAATGAGCATTAGTATAAATAAATTGCCTAGATTGACTTTATCAGTAAATATAGTTTCTATACTAATTGTTTGTAAAGGACTTATATTTAGAAAATTGTTTGCTTTTGTAAATTAAAAAAAATTATTTTTATTTACATACAAAATATTCTACTCTGGTAGAAGTAGGAATATTATTTGTACAGAGTGACAATAAGAAAGTCTTCTATCAAAGTGAAACTAGGGATTCTAAAATGATTTGGAAATCAAGCAATATGTGTTACATGAGGAAAAATAGTTTCAAAAAGTTTTAAAGATAACAGTATGAGGTTTTTAATTGAGGAAGATTACTTGACATTAAAAAGATATCAAATATGTACACCATATATTATTTTTCTGTGTATGACTTGTGTGTACTAAGACATCTCCAGAGGAGCTGTCTCATTATGCTCACTGGAAACCAAAATCAAATGAAACCAGCTGATCCTGGCAGACTGTTTTATCTCCTTTTGGACCTGTAATATGTGACAATGCTTTCAATGGAAATTTCTTTGCTAGGCTTAGAACTCTTGGTGTAAGTGATTGTAAAGTGCAACTTTTTCTTTGAATAATTTTTGCCTTCCTATGTAATAATATAGGGCACACTATTTTCCACATCAGTTTGAAATAAAGCCTAGTACGTTTACATTTTTGTGCTTAGTAAGAACATTGATTCATCTAATTTATTGTTGTAGAATATACAGCTGCTTTCCTCAAATGAAACACATCTTCTGGTAAATTGGTACATATGGGGCGCCTGGGTGGCTCACTCAATTGAGTGTCTGCCTTCAGCTCAGGTCATGATCCCAAAGTCCTGGGTTCAAACCTCATGTGAAGTTCCCTGCTCAATGGAGAGTCAGCTTTTCCCTCTGCCTCTCCCCCTGGTTCATGCTCTCTCCCGTCCCTCTTTGTCCTTCTGTCAAATAAATAAATAGAATCTTTTAAAAAAAATTGGTATATATGGTAAAGCAAATTTACTTTCACTACTTGGTTGTTTAAAATGTTGTACTCTAACCAAACTTCTGCAAATAGAAATGTAAAACAAAGTGCAAAAAACATTTGAGTATTTTCTTATAAGCCTTATTCTTTTTGAAGAATTTACATGCATTAAAACATTTAATCCTCACAATGTCTTTATAAGATAGGAATTATTATTACTCATATTTTATAGCTAAGGAAATGAAGATTTTTAAAAGAAACGCTTAAATAGAACTCAAAAATTTAAATAGAGCTTTTTCAGGCAATTGTGATTCCAAGATACACTTTTCTTGCCAGTCTAATTTTATTCATATGTATATGAAAATATTTCTGTATATTTTCCCAATACTGTGGCACCTTTGTTTTGAGGATGCTTTTGGCAGCATCACAGTTTTGCCACTGTTCTCAGCAACCCCTCATTGGTAGTATGCCCTTAATTAGTGCACAGAGTCTGGTCAACCCTTTTTCTTTCTTTCTTCTTTAACTTTATGTAAAGGGAAATTTCAGATATATTCATAAATGGGCTACTGTAGTGAATCTCTCTGTACTCCTTACTTAGCTCAAAAAACTACCGACATGTTACCTGTCTTTATTTCATCCTTCTCCGTATCTTTGGGCAGGGGTATAGTGAAGTGTTTTGAAGTAAATTCTACATATCCTCTCATTTCACAAATAAATACATATTCATCTTTAACTGATTTTCGGGTCTTGGGTTTGTTTTTTGGTTTTTTTTTTCCTTCCTGTATTTTGCAGCTCTTATTGACAGTATACACATTTTTTAGGATTTTTTTTTTTTTTTTTTTAAGATTTAGTTTATTTATTTGAAAGAGAGAGAGATTGAGAGAGCGCATGAGAGGAGAGAAGGTCAGAGAGAGAAGCAGACTCCTCAGGGATCTCGGAGCCTGACGTGGGACTCGATCCCAGGACCCTGGGATCATGACCTGAGCCAAAGGCAGTCGCTTAACCAACCGAGCCACCCAGGCGCCCCAGATCTTTTTTTTTTTTTTTAACATAAATACAACCACTTGGTTTTATTATCATACTTAGTTTCTGTCCTGATAATTTTTCTTTTTTTTTTTAAATTAACATATAATGTATTATTTGTTTCAGGGGTACAGGTCTGTGATTCATCAGTCTTAAACACAATTCACAGTACTCACCATAGCACATACCCTCACCCAGCCAACCCATCCCTCCCACTCCCCTCCCCTCCAGCAACCCTCAGTTTGTTTCCTGAGATTAAAAGTCTCTTATTGTTTGTCTCCCTCTCTGGTTTCATCATGTTTCATTTTTCCCTTTCTTCCCCTATGATCCTCTGTCTTGTTTCTCAAATTCCTCATATCAGTGAGATCATATGATAATTATCTTTCTCCGATTGATTTATTTCACTTAGCATAATACCCTCTAGTTCTATCCATGTCATTGCAAATGGCAAGATTTCATGTTTTATGATGGCTGCATAGTATTCCATTGTGTGTGTGTGTGTGTGTGTGTGTGTGTGTGTGTGTACACACCACATCTTCTTTATCCATTCATCTGTTGATGGACATTTAGGCTCTTTTCATAGTTTGGCTGTTGTGGACATTGGCTGCTGTAAACATTGGGGTGCACGTGCCCCTAGGATTATTTCCTTTTAATGAATTTACCTGTCATTATAAAATATCTTTGTGAAGTGTCCCTCTTTTTTTCTTGTTAATATTGTTTTGAAGCCTACGATGTCTGTCATTAATATAGACATGGTAGCTTTCTTTTTTCTTTTCTTTTTAGATTTTATTTATTTATTGGGTCAAAGAGAGAGAGAAAGCACAAGCAGGGGGAGTGGCAGACAGAGGGAGAAGCAGGCTCCCTCTGGGGTAAGGAGCCCAATGCGAGATTCGATCCCAGGATCCTGGGATCGCTACCTGAGCCGAAGGCAGATGCTTAACAGACTGAGCCAGCCAGGCATCCCAGAAACTGTAGCTTTCTAATGCGTGGTGTTTCCCTTCTGCCTGTCTTAACCTGTGACTTTTAGCCTCTCTGCACCTTTATATTTAAAGTACATTTTTTGTAGACAGTGTATAGTTAGGTTTTGCTTTTTTAGCCAGTCTAATAATCTCTGTTTTTTTACTGGAGTCTAAGACCATATATACCTAATATGTTTTTTTTTTTTTCCTAATATGTTTTGATATAGATTTTAATTTACTATTTTTGTCTTTTCTCTTTTTACCACATGTGCTTTGTTCCTTTTATCTTTTCCTGCCTTCTTCTGGATGAAGTAATTGAGTATTTTTTAGTAATCTATTTTATTTTCACTATTGGCTTATTAGCTACACCTCGCGTGTATGCATGTGTGGTTTTAGTGGTCACAGTATATACTTCTAATTTATCACAGTCTACAACATACATTATAAATTTTTAAAAAGATTTTATTTCTTTTTTTAAAGATTTTATTTATTTATTTGACAGAGAGAGCGCACAAGTAGGCAGAGCAGCAGGCAGTGGGAGAGAGAGAAGCAGGCTCTCTGCTGAGCAGGGAGCCGTTTGCGGGGCTCGATCGCCAGGACCCTGGGATCATGACCTGAGCCGAAAGCAGACGCTTAAGGACTGAGCCATCCAAGCGCCTCAAGAAAAGATTTTATTTTATTTTTTTAATTTTTTTTTTAAAGATTTTATTTCTTTAGTGAGAGTGTGTGTGCGTATGAGAGGGTGATAGGAGTGGGGGATGTGGTGGGGGGAGAGGGATAAGTAGACTCCGTGCGGAGGATGGAACTCGATGTTGTGTCAATTTCATGACCCTGAGATCCTGACCCAAGCCAAAATCAAGAGTCAGTCGCTCAACTGACTGAGCTACCCAGGCACCCCTACAGTATGCATTTTATTTCTATTTATATTGTAAACCTTAAACTACATTATTTTTGCTTTTTATTGTTTTTTTATAAAAATTTTTATTTATTTATTTGACACAGAGAGAGAGAGGTCACAAGTTGGCAGAGAGGCAGGCAGAGGGAGAGGGGGAAGCAGGCTCCCTGCTGAGCAGAGAGCCTGATGCGGGGCTCAATCCCAGGACACTGAGATTGTGACCTGAGCGAAGGCAGAGGCTTTAACTCACTGAACCACCCAGGCACCCCTACTGTTTATTTTTTAAAAGTTTTAATTTATTTATTAGAGCAGCCAGAGAGGTAGAGGGAGAGGTAGAAACAGACTCACTGCTGAGCAAGAAGCCCAATACACGCCTCAGTCCCAGGACCCTGGGATCATGACCTGAGCCAAAGGCAGATGCTTTACCAACTGAGCCACCTGGGCGCCCCTTATTTTTGCTTTAGGATTTATTTATTTATTTGAGAAAGCACGAGCGGAAGGGGCAGAGGGAGAGAGAGAAGGAGAATCCCAAGCAAACTCTGAAGCCTGATGCAGGGCCAATCTCATGAGATCACAACCTGAGCTGAAACTAAGAGTTGTATGCTTAATTAACTATGCCACCCAGGCACCCCAAATAGTCAGCTACCTTTTAAGGGAATTTTAAAAGTGAGAAAACGGAAGTCTTTTATATTTAATCGTATATGATTTCCTGTGCTCTTCATTTCTTAGTGTATATCCAAATTTTTAGCTGATTCCATCCTTCCACCTTTAACATTTGTTGTCATGCATGTGTATTGTTATTATGTTCTTTCCACCTTGTCTGCCTGGAAATATTTTTATTTCACTTTTTAAAAAAATTTTATTTATTTACTTAATCTGCGCCCCAAGTAGGCCTCAAAATCATGACCCTGAGATCAAGAGTCACATGTTCTTCCAACTGAGCCAGCCAGGCACCCCCCTGCCCTTTTATTTTTAAAGATATTGTCATGCATATAGAATTCCAAGTTGATTTTTTTTTTCTTTCAGCACTTTAAAAGATGCCATTTCTTTATCTTCTGGCGTTCGTAGTTTCTGATAGTCATTATCACTGGTTTTCAGCAATTTGATTATGATAATGCCTTGGTGTGGTTTTGTCTCTGTGTATGTGTTTTGTCCTGCTTGGTTTGTTCAGATTTTTGGGGCTCTGGGTTCATAGTTTTCACAAGATTGGGAAACTTTTTCTCCTTTATTTCTTAAAAACTTTAGCTGATTATCTGGCCCTTCCCTTCTATTTCATTAGGACTCCAATTACATGTGTGTTAGACCATCTGATATTGTTGTAAAGGTGACTGAAGCTTTGTTAAATTTTTTCTGTTTTCCCCTACATGTTTCATTTTGGTTAGTTTGTGTTGCTGGGTCTTACATTTCAACTGAAACTTTTCTTCTGCATGCCCTAATCTGCCATTAATTGCGCACAATGATATTTTCTTTTTTCATATAAATATATGTTTTAAAGATTTTATTTATTTGACAGAGAGATAGAGAGCACAAGTAGGCAGAGTGGCAGGCAAAGGGAGACGGAGAAGCAGGCTCTTCGCTGAGCAGGGAGCCCCATGACCTGAGCCGAAGGCAGACAGTTAACTGACTGAGCCACCTAAGCGCCCTGTGATAGTTTCATTTCTGGAAGGAAAAATATTTGTATTTAAAAATTTAAAAATACAAATATTTTTCCTTCCAGAAGTTTCTTTTAAATATTTTCCATTTCTTTCTCTATACGGTTATGTTTCTTTTTAAGATCTCAAACATAACATTCGCAAAGTTTTTTTTTTTCTAGTATAATTTTTTTATCATTCGCAAAGTTTTAATGTCCTTGTCTTTCAGTTCCATCTGCCATTTCCAAGTTTGTTCCTGTTGACTAACTTTTCTCTTAGTATGGTTTTGTTTTTGTTTTTCTTGTTTTTTGGCACATATAGTAATTTTTGGTTGGGTGTCGAATGAGTGTCTGGCTTTTGTTGCCTTTTTTAAGGAGTGTTTTCTCAGACAATTAGATTGCTTGCTGATCAGTTTCATGGTTTTGAACCATTTTTAGGTTTTGCTGGTCTATGTTTAGGTTTTGGTAGATCTAGAGTAGTCTTTTTTTTTAATATTTTATTTATTTATTTGAGAGACAGAGAGAGATCACAAATAAGCAGAGAGGCAGGCAGAGAGAGAGGGGGAAGCAGGCTCCCTGCTGAGCAGAGAGCCTGATGCCAACTGGATCCCTGGACGCTGAGATCATGACCTGAGCTGAAGGCAGAGGCTTTAACCCACTGAGCCACCCAGGGGCCCCTAGAGTAGTCTTCATTGAAGGGACAATTAAGCACTATACTAAGGGGTGAAACCTGTAGAGTTCTACTGAATACCTCAGGTGGTCACCAAGGACTCTTTACCCTGACTTGCTAGAGCTCAGATGTTTTTGTGCATATAAGCTGTGAGAACTGACCAGCTTACAACTTCCCTGTCATTCTTTGTCTGGCTATTAAGAAGAGATTCACAGCAGCCGTACTCAGTTTCAAAGGGGGAAAAAACCCACTTTATTGATATTATAAAAATCTAATAGAAATGGAGAGAAGAAAAGGGAAATCTGTATAGGTGAGGGCAGTAGTAAGCAGTAGAAGGGAATAAGACAGAGTTACATCAAATTGGGGACTTAAAACATCCAACCTCATCAGCTGGGAAAGCCCCATAGAGACAGCCAGGCTGGAATCCCGATTGAGAGGCCTGAGTGGATTGTCCTTTTCCTTAGGTGAGACTTCCAACTGACCATTCACAGAAAGGCCATATTTATGGGGCAAATGATGGGGTCTGAAGTTAAGCATTTGTTTGCCTACATGCAGTTTGGAAGAAGCTGCATTTCTATGTTATCATGTCTCTACATATTCAAGGAGGTTGGGCTAGGTGTGTTTGGCTCCCTTCCCGGACTTCATTCTGTGGGGCCAGCCCGGCTGGAGCCGGAGGGGATACAAGGCAAAACTTATAGCTCTTGGTGTCCAGACCAGAAAGGTCGGTTCTGACCTGGAGGCCTGCTAATGTCAACTCATCAGACTCCCAAGGTCACTTATGCGGCATAAGTCTCACAAGCAACATTCTTTAGCCTGCCTGCAGACGTGCAGGTCAGGGTGGTCGGCTTTGCCAGACAAATCACAGAAACCTCCATCCGTACAATACCCTGACTTATCGAGTAAGTGTTGCCCAATACTTAGCAAAGATTCAAGGGAATACTATGCAGATTTTTGTAGTTCTTTTTCTGTGTAGCTTCCTTCCTTTCTGGAATTTTGCCCTGAAGTCGTAGACTCTTCAGCTTCCCTGAACCCTATTATCTATCTTCTCAACTCAGAGAGGTCGATGGGCGCTTTTGGTTCCCTCTTTATATCACTGAGATCCAAAAATTGCTTCCGGGTAGACAGCCTGGGCAGTCTTTTGAATAGCAGAACATTCCATAGTCTGCATTTGTCCCATTGCTTTCTTGTGGTATCATTTAGCTTAATCTAGAGGCTAAATAACGAAATTAAGAATTTAGAGCAAGAACCCTTCACAGGTAATGCTGCATACTTCCCATTGTTTGGCTCATGATGTGTAATTTCTAGAGGTCTCACTTTAACCATCCTCAGACTGAGCTCTGGGTTCAGATGATAGTGGCCTGATGTCTCCATTAGAATGTTTTCTATCAGCCTTTCATGTAATGTTTTTAGTACCTTTTGTTAATTATAAATTAGGGTTTGGAAAATGGTACGTTTCTTATTCTGTCCTTCTTCATATAAATGGAATTCCTCGAAAGAATTTTACCATGTTAACTATTTGGTTACCCTATTGATTAGTATAGGAAAGTCAGGAAAGGGATTTCTTTCCCTTATTTTTCAAGTAATTTGAGAGTAATCATGAATTAGTCCCTTTAGCAGTCTCCCCTGATGACCATGAATTTTCTTTAGTAGCATTATAAATGTACAGGTTTTTATATATTTCATGTTTAAATCCATAGTACTTTTTTGTAGTTTTGATGCTCAAATTGTTTCCTCTTAGGCCTGTGAGAGTGCTTTTTTTTGGGTCCTGTGACCTTTTGACAAGACTGTATTAGTCTTTAATAGTCTCTTTGTTTTGGGCACAAAAAGATGTTCCAGGCTCACCTTGTACATTTCCTGTCCCAATTTTAGAAATAGCCATTTCTCCAAGGAGACTGTCTTTTTTGTGGAAAATAGGATACAAAGACCACAATCTGGGTTCTGAGATATTCTTTGCTACTCATTGCTTTTGAATCTTTTTCAGTGGACAGGGTTAGAAAAATCTTTCTTTCTTTTTTTTTTGTAATCTCTACACCCAACATGGGGCTTGAACTCATGACCCTGAGATCTAGAGTCAATGAAGAGTCTTATGCTCTACCACACCAAGAGATGAAAAAGAGGAGTTCCTGTTGATACCTCTGATTCAGATGTACAATTACAGGGTTTTTATTTTTATTAAAAAAATTTTATGTATTTTGAGAGAGAGAGAAAGCACTAGCAGGAGGAGCAGTATGGGAAGTGGGGAGGAAAGAATCTCAAGCAGACTCTATGCCAAGTGCTCTCTGACATGGGACCTGATCCCATGACTCCGAGATGACGACTTGAGCTGAAACCAAGAGTCACACACCCAACTAACTGAGCCACCCATGTTCCCCAATTACAGGGTTTTTATTTACTCTCTTTAATTTTATACTTACAGCTCTTCATTTATGTTAAAATTTTTTTGATTTTTAAAACTGTTAATTTAATTATTTGTTGGCTTTATCCTAGACCTTACCTATATTAGTTTCAAAATAATAATGATAGTATTGTTACTAACAATAGGATTAAGTATAGCTTTATTATTTCTTATATGGATTTTTTTCATACTTAATTTTTTTTTAAGTAAGCTCTGTGCCCAACATGGATCTTGAACTCATGACCCTGAGACCAAGAGTCACATGCTCTACCAACTGAGCCAGCCAAGTGCCATATGCTTTTGTACTTAAAATATAACTCACAGAAGATATGTAGTCAAAAATGGTGTATTTTAAAACTGCTTGAACTAATTTCTCTGTGGTGTTATGCCACCAACTTGATAAAAAATTAGGTCACTTATTTCTTAAAAAATTTTTATTTTCTTCTTGATAATACATCAAGATCACAGTTACCGGGGCACCTGGGTGGCTCAGCCGTTAAGCATCTGCCTTCGGCTCAGGGTCCTGGGTTCGAGCCCTGCATGGAGCTCCCTGCTTGGCGTGAAGCCTGCTTCCCCCTCTCCCACTCCCCTGCTTGTGTTCCCTCTCTTGCTATGTCTGTCTCTGTCAAGTAAATAAACAAAATCTTAAAAAAGACCACGGTTACCTTTCTAAAACTCCCATTTGTTGGGGCTTTGCTTTCATTCAAAGGATTTTGGTGTGTAAGAATAAGAGAATTTGAATATGTCTATACCTGTTTGCCTATCTGGGTCATCTTCATGCACTCCCTACTTAACATTTCTCCTGAAGTTTGGATTTATGGTTTGCAGCTTAAAAGAAGTAACAGAGAAGTAGACAACTCTTTTTATTTATATTTTTTAAGATTTTATTTATTTATTTGACAGAGAGAGACACAGCAAGAGATGGAACACAAGCCGGGGGAAGTGGGAGAAGGAGAAGCAGGTTTCCTGCTGAGCAAGGAGCCTGATTTGGGGCTTGATCCCAGGACTCTGGGATCATGACCTGAGCCAAAGGCAGACGCTTAAGGACTGAGCCACCCACGCACCCCGAGAAGTAGATAACTCTTAATAACCTAAGTATCATCTTTCTTCTGTATGACAATGTTATTGTGAGAGTGGGAATTCTATAAATGCATGTCAGTTTGATTTTAGAGTTCGTAAACTGATCCAGAATAGCACATGTGAAGCAGTGAAATTAGGAGTATTTTGTTTTATATTATGTTGTTACTTGTGGATTTCTTTTAAAAATATTTAAAAGCCAGCTGTTTAGGGGTGCCTGGGTGGCTCAGTTGTTGGGTGTCTGCCTTCAGCTTGGGTCATGATCCTGGGTTCCCGGGATCGAGCCCCTCATCGGGCTCTCTGCTTGGCGTGGAGCCTGCTTCTCCCTCTCCCTGTTCCCTCTCTTGATGTGTATCTCTCTGTCAAATAAATACAATCTTTAAAAAAAAAAATAAAAGTCAGCTGTTTAGAACAGACCATACAATTGGCTTTTGATTCTAAACACCAGTAAGTTGTCTGAGGGGTTAGTTTTGTCTGTAAAATCAATTTTAAGTAAGTAACAAAATTTTGCCCTCACATATTTTTGTCTTGTAGCTGAATTCAATGTATATATATATATATTTTTTTAATTTTTTAAAAATTTATTTATTTATTTATTTTTCTTTCAGCTTTTTTTTTTTTTTTAATTTTTTTATTAACATATAATGTATTATTTACCCCAGGGTACAAGTCTGTGAATCATCAGGCTTACACATTTCACAGCATTTGCCATAGCACATACCCTCCCCAATGTCCATATTCCTACCTATTAATAAATAAAAAAAATTTATTTATTAGAGAGAGAGAGACTGAGAATGAGAGGGGAGAAGGTCAGAGGGAGAAGCAGACTTCCCGCAGAGCCGGGAGTCCAACATGGGACTCGATCCCAGGACTCCGGGATCATGACCTGAGCCAAAGGCAGTCGCCCAACCAACTGAGCCACCCAGGTGCCCAATGTATATATTTTTAAAGATTTTATTTATTTGAGAGTGTGAGAGAGAGATCACAAGCAGGGGGAAAGGTAGAGGGAGAAGCAGACCCCCTGCCGAGCAAGGAGCCAGGACTTGATCCCAGGACCTGGGGTCATGACCTGAGCCAAAAGCAGATGTTTAACTGACTGAGCCACTCAGGCGCCTTAGCTGAATTCAATATTAATAAGCTTTCTTTGAATACATTTATATTCTGCACAGTCTTCACTTATTTTTATAGAAATGATACAAAATGCCCCCTTTTGAAATTTTGGGTGATTTTTTTTTTTTTTTTAACCAGCTAATTGATAATAGTATGCAAAGTCAGTTTCTCTCAGATCACAGCAAATTTAAAGAAGATCGAAGATGGAAATCAGGGGCGCCTGGGTGGCTCAGTGGGTTAAAGCCTTTGCCTTCGGCTCAGGTCATGATCTTAGGGTCCTGGGATCGAGCCCCGCATCATCAGGCTCTTTGTTCAGCGGGGAGCCTGCTTCCCCTCCTCTCACTACCTGCCTCTCTGCCTACTTGTGATCTCTGTCTGTCAAATAAATAAATAAAATCTTTAAAAAAAAAAAGATGGAAATCAGTTTTCCTGACTCCATCCTTTTAAAGTGGACTCTTAAATTTAAATTGGGGTATGAAAGATTTTCAGCCATCACATTACCCATCTGAAGTACAGTATGATGCAGCACATGCAAAAGTACAGTTGTCATCGGTCATTTCACGTGTTCCTAGACACCCTGTCTTAACGCACATTGTCTGCCTAAACCCAAAATTCTAGCTCTGTATGTTGAATCTTGATTACCTTTTGTGCTGTTGCCTTTGGCCTTTATTGGAAGCCATAGCAATAAGAGGTGAAATATGGGTTTTAATTAGGCAAGTTATTAATGAGTAGAATTGTAATGTGTGAAGTGATGAGGAGTGGGAACTATCTGTGTGATTTATCTAATGTTGGCTTAGGTCTTGTAGGCCACCTAACTCAACAAATATTTATACAGCTCTAAGATAATGAAGATATTGTACAGAATGAATAGAAGGCCAGAAGGAATACTTAATGAGCTGGAGGGGATGAGAGGCTCTCACAAAAGAGATAACTCTCAAATAACAAGTAGGAATTTGCCAAGCTGACAAGTAGAAGGGTATTTTAGGAAGGCGGGGTGGCCAGCAAGAAGAAAGACCAGAGATGGGAAAGAGCTGAGTCTATTACAGGAACAAGTAGCTCAAAATGATTGAATTGAAATTTGTGAGAAAGAGTCATTAATCTTATTCTTAAATCCTTGGAATGCTTTGGCAGCTCTTGTCTGGTAATTTTATTCCTTTTATCTAAACATTCATATTGTTATGATAGGAAGAACTAAACTAAGATATATTTTCTATGGTCCAGGAGGATATTTTTATTTACTTTCTGCCCAGGTGACATATCAAAGTTTAATCCATTAAGTCTTTTCATAAGTGAAAAGACTTTTCATTAAGTCTGTTCCATAAATGTTCCCTGTATTTTTAGGAGAAAAATAGGTATATTTGATCTGCCTTCATTCAATAATAATAATTGCTTTCCTACTGTGTTGAAGAAATTGAAAAATTTTAACATATAAGTACAATATCATTTTTTTTAAAAGATACTATTTTTAAGTAATCTCTCTCTCTAACATGGGGCTCAAACCGACAACCTGGAGACCAGGAGTTGCATAACCATTAACTGAGCCAGTCAGGTGCACTGCAGTATCATTTTTAAGTATAAACAAAGCTCTCATTGTATGTAGTAAATTTTACTGAAAGTGGCTAAGGGGCAGTGCCATTTTTATTTCATTTGTTTTCCTCCCTTCCCATACCTGTTTGTTATCCCAGAATCAGTCAATTTATCAGTAGCTTTTTTGGGAGAACAAAGGAACACAATATAAAAGGACATCACTAAATCAATAGATCTAAGGCAAAATATGCTGCATGAAATGTGACTAAATATTGAAGGTAATGAGATATAACCAGTAACCCATCCTATATACTTTCTTTAAAATGTTAGTTTATGGGGCGCCTGGGTGGCTCAGTAGTTGAAGTATCTGCCTTTGGCTTGGGTCATGATTCTGGAGTCCTGGGATCAAGCCCCATCTTCGGCTCCCTGCTCTGCGGGAAGCCTGCTTCTCCCTCTCCCACTCGCCCTGCTTGTGTTCCCTCTCTCGATGTCTCTCTCTTTGTCAAATAAATAAAATCTTTTAAAAAAATGTTAGTTTATTGGGGCACCTGACTGACTCAGTTGGTGGAGTGTGCAACTCGATCTCGGGGTTGTGAGTTTGAGTTCCATGTTGGCTGTAGAGATTGCTTAAAAATAAAATCTTTAAAAAAAATCTAAAAAAAATAAAATCTTAAAAAAAATCTTAAAAAATGTTAGTTTATTATGCTGTAAATCCACTGTGGCTTACTTCCTATGTACTTAAGTTAGAATTTTTTTATGAGGTGTTTGGAAGGAGAGTGTCTTGGCTTGGGCTGCCAAGACAAAATGCCATAGGTTATGCGGCTTAAATACCAGAAATGTATTTCTCATGTATTTCTGGACTGAGATGTCGAAGATCAAGGTGCTAGCAAGGTAGTGTTCATTCTGAATCCTTTTCTCTTGAGTTGTAAGTACCTGCCATTTCCTTGTGTGCTCACATGACCTGTTTGGGAGTTGGGGGAGAGAGGGAAAGAGAGAGGGAAAGCTCTCTGGTGGCTCTTCTTACAAGGGCCCTAATCCCGTTAAGGGCCCTACCCTTATGACTTCCTCTAACCCTATTACCTCCAAAATGCCCACATACTATTGGGGGTTAGGGCTTCAACAGATGAATTTGAAGAGGACACAAACATCGATCCATAACTGAGAGTAATGAGTTCCTCCTCAGTATTTTATGTTTTTATCATTTCAAGGAAATTCCCAAAGGAATAGAGGCTCTTAAGACTTGTTTGCTTAAAAGCATGATCAAAACTGGGCTTCAGGGGCGCCTGGGTGGCTCAGTTGGTTGAGCAACTGCCTTCGGCTCAGGTCATGATCCCGGAGTCCCGGGATCGAGTCCCACATCGGGCTCCCAGCTCTGTGGGGAGCCTGCTTCTCCCTCTGCCTCTGCCTCTCTCTCTCTCTCTGTTTCTCATTAATAAATAAACACGATCTTGGGCGCCTGGGTGGCTCAGTTGGTTGAGCGACTGCCTTCGGCTCAGGTCATGATCCCGGAGTCCCGGGATCGAGTCCCATATCGGACTCCCGGCTCTGCGGGAGGTCTGCTTCTCCCTCTGACATTCTCTCCTCTCACTCTCAGTCTCTCTCTCTCTCTCTCTCTCTCTCTCTCGCTAATAAACAAACAAACAAACAAACAAACAAATAAATAAATAAATCTATCTTTAAAAAAAAATAAATAAACACGATCTTAAAACAAAAAACAAAAAACCTAAGGGGCGCCTGGGTGGCTCAGTGGGTTAAATAAAGCCTCTGCCTTCGGCTCAGGTCATGATCTCAGGGTCCTGGGATCGAGCCCCGCATCGGGCTCTCTGCTCAGCGGGGAGCCTGCAACTGGCCTTCAGAAAATTCTATTATGGAGGTCAGTTGAGGCCTGGCCTCCTTAAGACTGTGCTTCTGTCATACAGCTCTTTTACCGTTTCTATTTTTCACTTGCACAGAAGCTGAATATATATTAATAAATATTGATAGTTCTCTTTGGCTAAAGGAAAAAATAGGTTGTAAGCAAAGGTTTTGCAATGATGATTATTAAGGCAGCTACTGTAATTAAGTCAGCTACCAAAATTGTCAGAGTCTAGCTCTTAGTATACAAATATGAAGGTATGCTTGGAGGTAGTCACAACTTGGAAATCGGAAAATTGTGACAGTTGGAAATGAGGTCTCGGGCGCCTTGATGATACTTTTTAATGGAAAGTACTTACTGATTTTCTTTTCTTTATTTTTAACCTCCATTTCTCCATTATGAATTTCCCGGCATAGATGTACACAAACATTTTTGAGGAGTGAAGTTATGCAGTAGTCTTCTGGTTGAAATTATTATTATTATTATCATTATTTTAAAAATATTTATTTATTTGACAGAGAGAGAGAGAGATCACAAGTAGGCAGAGAGGCAGGCAGAGAGAGAGGGGGAAGCAGGCTCCCTGCTGAGCAGAGGGCCCAGTTCGGGGTGATCCCAGGACCCTGAGATCATGACCTGAGACGAAGGCAGAGGCTTTAACCCACTGAGCCACCCAGGCGCCCCTGGTTGAAATTATTTTTTATGTATTGTAAAAAGTTAGCTTAGTGTCTAGCTTTGTTGTATGCTAATAAGAATTCTATCTAGATAGAGACAAGTTAGGAAGATGGGGGAAATTAAGCCCCACTGATTGGAAGTATGAGAATCTATGTGAATTTGGAAATCTGCAAGGGAGATTTGTTTCCTGTCTTTTTTTTTTTTTCTTTTTAAACTTAGTTATTCATTTATGTTAGTATGAACTCATGGATCTTGTGCTCAAGGTGTCTCAGCTTTGGCCTTTAGGAGCTCTTTCATTTGTTACCTATGCCCCTTTGACAGGTTATTATAAGTGTTTTGTTTTGTCTTTGAATCGTATCCTTACTTCCTGACACTATAGGTTTATTAAGGTCATCTTGTATAGTTTCTGTCCCAGTCCTAGATTCTGCCATTTCACCAAGGAGCCCTGCTTCCTTTTATTAGAGAGTGGTATTAGAAATCAAGATCTGGGGAGGTACCTGGTGGCTTTCGGTTGAATGTTCAGCTCTTGGTTTTGGCTCAGGTCATGATCTCAGGGTCCTGGGATTGGGCCCCGCATCATGCTCCATGCTTCAGGATTCTCTCCCTCTTCCTCTGTCCCTCTTTTCTCTCTCTCCCCAAAAATGAATAAATCTTTAAAAAAAGAAATCAAGATCTGGGTGTTAAGGTGTGCTCTTTGCTATTTGGGGGTATTGTTGCTTCTGGGCCCCCTCAGCTGACAGAGCAAGGAAATGTGTGTGTATACATTAACTCATGTATATACATAAGTCTATAAATATTTCTGTATCTTATTATCTCTATATTAAGCTAAACATGAGTTCGTACTAATGCCTCTCTAATGTACTATCATAGAATCATTATATCTTCCTTTTGCTTATCTATGAATTCTCACCCCAGAAGTGAGAAACTTGGCTCCAACCATCAATATCCATTTACTTACTTGTTCGAGTCCAGTATGCATGTATAGCTGTATTAGAATTATTAACTATGCTTCTATAGGAAACAACTTCACCAGAGGCTGGTGTTTATTTGTAGTGCCTTCTGCTTTTAGTCTTATAGATGTCATTCATTTTCAAAGTTACTTAGGTTAGCATGGTTTCCTCCACCCACAGCTGTTTTACATGTTTGTAATATAGATTCTTTTGTCATAGTCTCATTCCTTCCTAATAAGTTTTTTTAATTTGCATACATTAAATTTTTAAAGTTTATTTAAGTAATGTCTGCAGCCAACATGGAACTTGAACTCACAGCCCCAGGATCATGAGTCTCATGCTCTTCCCTCTGAGCCAGCCAGGTGCCCTGTAATTTGCATACATTAAGTTTCATTCTTTGTGTTGTCAAGTTCCTGGGTTTTGACAAATATGGATTGGGATAGTTTTACTAGAATTTTAAAATGCTTAAGAAAGGTGGCGCCTGGGTGGCTCAGTCACTTGAACGGCTGGCTTCAGCTCAGGTCATGATCACAGGGTCCTGGGATCGAGGCCCGCATGGGGCTCCCTGCTCAGCAGAGAGCCTGTTTCTCCCTCACCCTCTGTCTGCTGCTCTGCCTACTTGTGCTCTCTCTCTCTCTGTAAAATAAATAAATAAAATCTTAAAAAAATTTTTTTTTAAATGCTTAAAAAGGGACACCCGAGTGGCTCAATTCGTTAAGTATCTGCCTTTAGCTCAGGTCATGATCCCAGGATCCTGGGATCGAGTGCTGTGTCAGGCTCTTCTCTGAGCAGGCGTGTCTGCTTCTTTCTTTCTCCCTCTGTCCTCTGCCCTCACCCCCTACCCTGCACTTGTGCTTTCTCTCCGTCTCTCAAATAAATAAATAAAAATTAAAAAAAAAAAGGTGATTTGGGGTCAGGTGCCTGTTTGATTTTTTTTTATCAGCTAAGCCCCTAAATCTAACATGCAGATTTTTTTTTAAAGATTTTATTTATTTATTTAACAGGGAGAGAACACAAGCAGGCAGAGAGGCAGGCAGAGGCAGAGAGAGGAGCAGGCTCCCTGCTGAGCAAGGAGCCTGATGCAGGACTTGATCCCAGGACGCCGGGATCATGACCTGAGCCGAAGGCAGCTGCCTAACCAACTGAGCCACCCAGGCGTCCCTAACATGCAGATTTTTATAAAGGAATAGTTACATCTTCAAAGAATCCAGGTATTCAGAATCTGGCATTGAATAGTATCTTGGCATTTTTACCCTTGTTTTTAGGTGTTACCCCTTTTGTTCATTTTATAGTTTTATTCTTAGGGGGTTAATTTATGTGGTTAGCAAAAAGTTAGGTACAGTGAGTAGTTGAAGATTATTTTTGTAGATTTATTTTTAATTAAAAAACTTTATCAATGAAGGAAAACCTGTTTTATGTTCTACTCTCAAGTAAGGCAGACTGTCTTACAGATGGCTTTGTGCTTTTGGTCACAAGGAGGGCTATGTGAGAGTAGAATCCAATAGAGTTCTTCCACATTAACCACTAAACACCTTAAGAGTGGCAACCGGAGGTGAGTAACACTAACCTCTTCAGTAAGGAACTTTGTGATCTTCATTCCTTAAAAAAGTTTTTAGAGGTGCCTGTGTGGCTCAGTTGGTTGAGCATCTGACTCCTGATTTCAGCTCAGGTCATGATCTCAGAGTCCTGGGATTGAGCCCCACGGCAGGCTCCATACTCAGCAGGATGTCTGCTTGAGATTCTTTCTCCCTCCTGTCCTTCCCTCCACTTGCATTCTCTTTTTCTCTCTGAAATAAATAAATCTTAAAAATAAAAGTTTTTATATTCATAAGGTACCTACTAATATGCCAGCTGTTACAGGGGTGCCTGGGTGGCTTAGTCATTGAGTGGCTGCCTTTGGCTCAGGTCATGATCCCAGGGTCCTGGGATCAAACCCCAAATCTGGCTCTCTGTTCAGTGGGAGGCCTGCTTCTTCCTCTCCTACTCTCCCTGCTTGTGTTCTCTCTCTCACTGTCTCTCTCTGTGTCAAATAAATAAATAAAATATTTTAAAAAAAAGTCAGATGTTGCAAAGACGAGCATGACTTGGCCTCTTTTCTCAAGTAGTATACCATGTAGTGGAGAAGAAAGGAAGTTAAAATGGAATTTAGAAGTGGGTCAGAAAAAAATGAGGACTGTATAAGTGAACAGGACTTTTTAGTGACATCTGTTGGAGATTAGAAAAAGTTAAATGCTCATCATAAATTGAAAGTTTTCAGAGGATATATACCTCGTTTAAGGGCATTTACCAATTACTTAGATGACATCTGTATAGTTATTTCTGTGTTTTGTTAGTAGTCTAAGTTTAAATTATATAGGTAATGAAAGCTGTAGTTGATTCTGGTTGGTGTGTTTTCTCTTAGAGGAAGTGTAAATTTCTTTTTTTTAAAAAAAGTATTTATTTGACACAGAGAGCACATGTGAGAGAGAGACAGAGAGTAAGCACAAGCAGGGGGAACGGCGGGCAGGGGAGAAGCTGTCTCCCTGCTGAGGAAGGAGCCCAATGTGAGGCTCCATCCTTGGACCTGGGATCATTACCTGAGCCAAAGGCAGCTGCTTAACCGACTGAGCCACCCGGGTGGCCCAAAGTGTAAATTTCTAGAAAAAGATAGGACTTACAAAATTGACTCAAGAAGAAACAGAAAACTCAAGTAGTAGTCCTATTATACAAGAAATGGACTCTGGGGACAGAAAAATCTCACAAAGAACACTCTAGGCCTATATAGATTTACAAGTGATTTCTGCCAAATACTCAATGAGCAGATAATTCTCTGTTTTATTTAAACTCTTCCAGACAATGAGGAGAAAAAGAACAGTCCCCAAATCATTTTATAAAACTAGCATAACTTTGATTCCAAAACCAGAGATAATATGAGAAAGAAAAATTGTAGACCTTGTCTTTCTCATGAACATAGATACAAAAATTCTAAACCAAACATTAGCAAACTGAATCCAACATTATAAAAAATACAATAAATCATGGTCTAGTTCAGTTTATCTGAGGAATGCAAGCTTATTTTAACATTAGTAAAGCCATTAATATAATTTACTTTAATAAACTGATAAAACCATATATTTTAGTAATTACAGCAAAAATATTTGATAAACTTTTAAAACTCATTTATGATTTTAAAATAAAATCAGATTGGAGCACTTGGCTGGCTCAGTTGGAAGACCATGCAGCTCTTGATCTTGGGGTCATGAGTTCAAGCCCCATGTTAAACTTTAAAAGAAATTAAAATTACTTGTTGCATACACTGTAACAGGTGGGAGTGTAAATTGGGATAATGACTTTGGAAGACAGTTTAACGGTACCTCGTAGAAATATAAACGCCTCTACCTACATCCTGCAATTTCACTCCTAAACATTGCACTCCTAAACACGAATTCTAGAGCTCTGTTTTCAACCTATGGCTTGTAGCCCAGTAGTAAGAATGAAGGCAGTTTAATAGCATTTGGCCAATAGTTTTCTTAAGTGTTAAATAACAACAGAAAATGTTAGTGTACTTCATTGTAAGGGTATTATTTTGAGAAACTTATTCCCAATTATATGTCTGTATGTATAGGTGAACTGATTTGTGAGATAAAATGTATTGTCTTACTGTGTTTGCTGTCCGGAAAGTTTGAAAGCGACTCCTAGGGGCATCTGGGTGGCTCATTTAGTTAAGTGTCTGCCTTTAGCTCAGGTCATGATCCCAGGGTCCTGGGATCGAGCCCCGCAGCCGGCTCCCTGCTCGGCAAGGAGCTTGTTTTGCTTCTCCCTCTGTCTGCTGCTCTCCCTACCTGGGCTCTCTCTCTCTGTCAAATAAATAAATAAAATTTCAAAAAAGATAGCACAGTGACTACTTCTGGTTGAATCAGAGGTGGATGGTAATGAGGAAGCATATAGTGGCTAAATATCATGGTCCTGTCTTATTTCCTAACTTGGATGTGGGTACACAGTGGTTCATTTTATTATCTTTTGAATTGTGCATCTGTGTTCTATATATATATATATATTTTTAAAGATTTTTATTTATTTATTAGAGAGCGAGACACTGAGAATGAGAGGGGAGAAGGTCAGAGGGAGAAGCAGACTTCCCGCAGAGCCGGGAGCCCGATATGGGACTTGATCCCAGGACTCCAGGATCATGACCTGAGCCGAAGGCAGTTGCTCAACCAACCGAGCCACCCAGGCGCCCTATATATTTTTTTTAATCGTGGTAAAATATACATAAAATTTACCATTTTATTTAAAAGATTTTATTTATTTATTTGACAGAGAGGAGAGAGAGATCACAAGTAGGCAGAGCGGCAGGCAGAGAGAGGGGGGGAAGCAGGCTCCCTGCTGAACAGAGAGCCCGATTCGGGGCTTGATCCCAGGACCCTGAGATCATGACCTGAGCTGAAGACAGAGGCTTAACCCGTTGAGCTACCCAGGCACCCCAAAATTTACCATTTAAATCATTTTTAAGTGCGCAGTTAAATGGTACTGCATATATTCACATTGTTACCTATCACCACTATCCTTCACAGAATGTTTTCATCTTCCTTGACTGAAATTTCATACCTATTAAAAATAAAAACCCTATGTTCTCCCCTCCCCTTAGCCCTGGGCAACCACCATTCTGCTTTGTGTCTATATGTATAGACACATGTAGGTACCTTATGTAAGTGGAATCCTGCAATACTTACCCTTGTATGTGTGGCTGGTTCACTTAGCATAACGTCTTCAGGCTTCTTCCATGTTGTAGCAGGTGTAAGAATTTCATTCCTGTTTAAGGCTGAATAATATTCCATTGTGAATATATACTACATTTTGTTTATCCATTTATCAGCTGATGGACATTTGGGTTATCTCCACCTTTTTGCTGTTGTTAACAGTGCTGTTGTGAACATGGGTGTACAAATAATCTTTCAGTCCGTCCTTTCAGTTCTTTTGAGTATATATTCAGAAATGGAATTGTAAGATATGGTAATTCTGAGTAATTTTCTAAGGAATTACCATACCATTTTCCATGGCTGCACCTCTATACAGTTTTGTATATGTGATATTTTTGGCTGTTAAAAATTAATTTTAAAGGCAAAGACTCTGACTTTCCCTCCTCTGAGGTTATTCTCTCAAATTTGATATGTGTGTCTTTCTAGGTAATTTTTCTATGCATTTATATATATGGAGACTGTGTGGACTTATAATTTTTATTCATTTGTTGTTGGACTGGCTGTTTGGGTGCTTCGTTGAAGATAAAAATGACTGAGATCCAACCCCTGCCTTCACCCCCCACCACCTCTCTACTGCATGCCCCAGAGATTTTGATTTGGTTGATTTGTTTGAATAGTCTTAGGAATCTGAATTTTATAGTTTTCAAGTAATTATGATTGGCAGCCACTGTGGTTTTTTTTAAAGTATCTATCTATCTATCTATCTATCTATCTATCTATCTCTACCCAGCATGAGGCTTGAACTCACAACCCTGAGCTCAAGAGTCACATGTTCTTCTGACTGAGCCACCCAGGTGCCCCTGATTTATTCTTTAACATAAATGGTATTATGCATTTTTTTGCATAATAGTTTATCTTGAAGATTTCTTCATGTTGATATATGCTGAAATACCCGTATTTTTAAAAATTAGTGCTGTAATTCTGTGATTCAGGTTCAGCATAATTTACTTACCCATTTTCCTATTAATGGACATTTAAGTAGTTGCAAATTTTTGTCATTACAAAGAAGATACCACAGACCTCCTCTTGTGCATACATCTTTGTGCATGTGTATGGATGTTTGTGTTGGAAAGATACTTGAAAATTAAAATTTGTTGAGTCAAAGAGTTTGAACATTTTATTTTTTTACTTTTCCCCAAAGATTTTATTTATTTATTTGAGAGAGAGAGAGCGCACACACACGCACACACACACACACACACATGCAGGAGGAAGAAGAGAGACAAGTAAATTCTGTGCTGAGCACGGAGCCTGACCTAGGGCTTGATCCCATGACGCCAAGATCATGACCTGAGCCAAAACCAAGAGTCAGATGCTTAACCAACTGAGCCACACAGGTGCCCCAGGTTTGAACATTTTAAATTGATAAATATTGCTAAATCTAATACATTCTTGAACTTCTTTTGTATGAACTTCTCTTTCTGAAGGAAATATTTAAGTATTTACTTGTATAAAGTAAAATGAACTTGTTAAAATAATTACTCCTCCCATTAAAGTAGATCTACAATGGATAAGTGAACCAGAAAGCTGTTAGCCTTTCTTAAAACGGAAGCCATGAAGTGGTGATTGCTTTAGTCAATCCTTAATGCAGGGGAGACTTTGTTTTCTTTATTATTTCATTCTTCCTACTGGATCTTTTTAAAGATTTTATTTATTTATTTGACAGAGAGATAGAGAGATTACAAGTAGGCAGAGAGGCAGGCAGAGAGAGAGGGGGGAAGCAGACTCCCCGCCGAGCAGAAAGCCCGATGTGGGGCTCGATCCCAGAACCCTGGGATCATGACCTGAGGTGAAGGCAGAGGCTTTAACCCACTGGGCCACCCAGGCGCTTCCTTCCTACTGAATCTTGAAGAGTTTACTAGCTTACAGAATTGTGGAATGAAGTTTAGATTTGTTCTTTTTGTTTGTTTGTTTGTTTGTTTGAAAGTAGCATCTTGTATGAGAACCTGGTGCTTAAAACTTTATCTTCAATGGAAAGTTTTGAAACTCTGTGGTATGCCTCTTATACTCCCAATAACAGTAATAAAGTCTGATGAATATATTCAATTGCAGTTTAAAAGAAAAAAAAGTGCTATAGTTAAATCTTATTAAAAATATAGACCTTAAGGGGCGCCTGGATGGCTCAGTCGTTAAGTGTCTGCCTTTGGCTCAGGTCCTGGGTCCTGGGTTCAAGCCCCGCATCAGGCTCCCTGCTCAGTGAGAGGCTTGCTTCTCCCTCTCCCACTCCCCCTGCTAGTGTTCCCTCTCTCACTGTGTCTTTCTCTGTCAAATAAATAAATAATAAAATCTTAAAAATATTTGTATATATAGGCTTTAAGAATTTAGTGGGGAAAACACATTAGTTAAAAAAAAAACTGTAGGGGCGCCTGGGTGGCTCAGTGGTTGATCTCACGACCCTGAGATCAGGACCTGAGCTGAAACCAAGAGTCGGGACAGTCAACTGTGTCACCCGTGTTCCCCAAGCACAGCTAATATATTTCTTTTTTTTTTTTTTTTAAAGATTTTATTTATTTATTTATTAGGAAAGAGAGAGAGTGAGAGAGAGAAGGTCAGAGTGAGAAGCGGACTACCCATGGAGCTGGGAGCCCGATGTGGGACTCGATCCCAGGACTCCAGGATCATGACCTGAGCCGAAGGCAGTCGCTCAACCAACTGCGCCACCCAGGGGCCCACAGCTAATATATTTCTAAAAGAAATCAGGTTGCATTCATCTTTCATGTACTCTTGCCAGTAGCCATTATTCCCTGTGTTTTGTAGCATTAGGAAATGGTTTCCCAACATACTGGGAACAGCTAATTTTTTAAAAATAAAATTCATCAAATAAATAAATATAAAATAAAATTCACCCACAAACTGGACAACCTAGAAGAAATGGATAAATTCCTAGAAATGTGTAACCTACCAAAACTGCAGGAAGAAATAGAAAATTTGAATACACCGATTACCCCGCAATGAAATTGAATCAATAATCAAAAACTCCCAACAGGGGTGCCTGGGTGGCTCAGTGGGTTGAAGCCTCTGCCTTTGGCTCGGGTCATGATCTCTAGGTCCTGGGATCGAGCCCCGCATTGGGCCTCTGCTCTGCGGGGAGCCTGCTTCCTTCTCTTTCTGCCTGCCTCTCTGCCTGCTTGTGATCTCTCTCTCTCTCTCTCTGTCAAGTAAATAAATAAAATCTTAAAAAAAAAACAAAATAAACTCCCAACAAACAAAAGTCCAGGATCAGGCAGCTTCAAAGCTTCAAATTCTACCAAGCATTTCAAAAGAGTTCTTACCTATTCTTCTCAAATCATTCCAAAAAAGAGAAGAGTAAGGAAAACTTCCAAATTCATTCTATGAGACCAACATTACCCTGATTCCAAAACCAGTTAGATACATGACAAAAAAAGAGAACTACAGGCCAGTATCTCTGATGAACATAGATGCCAGAATTCTCAACAAAATACTAGCAAACCAAATCTAACAATGCATTAAAAAAAAAATCATTGACCACGATCAAGTGGGATTTATTCCTAGGATGCAAGAGTGGTTTTATACCCATAAATCAATCAGCATGATACATCACATCAATAAGTGAAAGGAAAAAAACATAGGATCATGGGGTGCCGGCGTGGCTCAGTCGATTAAGCACCCAACTTGATCTCAGCTCAAGTCTTTTTTTTTTAAAGATTTTATTTGTTTGAGAGAGAGAAAGAGATCACAAGCAGGCAGAGAGAGAGGGGGAAGCAGGCTCCCTGCTGAGCAGAGAGCCCGATGTGGGGCTCCATCCCAAGACTTTGAGATCATGACCTGAGCTGAAGGCAGAGGCTTTAACCTACTGAGCCACCCAGGTGCCCCTCAGCTCGAGTCTTGATCTCAGTGTCATGAGTTCAAGCCCTGCATTGAGGAATTTTTAAGTGGAGCCTACTTAAAAACAAAAAACAAGGGGCGCCTGGGTGGCTCAGTTGGTTGGGCGACTGCCTTTGGCTCGGGTCATGATCCCGGAGTCCCAGGATCAAGTCCCATATCGGGCTCCCGGCTCTGCGGGAAGTCGGCTTCTCCCTCTGACCTTCTCCCCCCTGATTCTCTCTCTCTCTCAAATAAATAAACAAAATCTTTAAAAAAAAACAAAAAAACAAGTGCCTAGCTGGGCATCAGGCTCTTGGTTTCTGCTTGGGTCATGGGATCAAGTCCTGCTATGGGCTCCATGCTCAGCTCAGAGTCTGCTTGTCCCCCTCCCTTCCTCTCTGCCCCTCCGCCAGTTTGCACATGCTTATGTACACGCTTGCGTGTGCGCTCTCTCTCTCTCGAGCACATGGATCTTTAGGGGAAAACCCCCCCAAAAACAAATGAAAAAACCCCATATAATCATTTCAATAGATGCAGAAAAAGCATTTGACAAAGTGTAGCATCCATTCCTGATAAAAAACCCTTGACAAAGTAGGTTCAGAGAGAATACACCTCAACATAATAAAGGCCTTATATGAAAAACCCACAGCTTACATCATACTCTGGGGGGAAAAACTGAGAGCTTTTCCCCTAAGGTCGGAGTAAGACAAAGATGTCCACTCACCACTTTTATTCAACATAGTACTGGAAGTCCTAGCCATAGCAATCAGACAACAAAAAGAAATAAAAAGCACCCAAATTGGTAAGTAAGAAGTAAAACTTTCCCTTTTTGCAGATGACATGATACTATAATTACAAAGTCAGAACAGTATGGTACTGGTACAAAAATAGACACATAGATCAATGGAACAGAATTAAAAAACTCAGAAATAAACTCACAATTATATGGTTAATTAGCCTTTGACAGAGGAGTAAAGACTATTGCAATGGGAAAAAAAGATAGTCTTTTCAACAAAATGATATTGGGAAACTGGACATCTAAACACAAAAGAATGAAACTGTAACTTTTTTACACTACACACAAGAGTAAACTCAAAATGGATCAAGGATCTGAATGCGAGGGGTGCCTGGGTGGCTCAGTCAATAAGCCTCTGCCTTCAGCTCAGGTCATGATCCCGGTCCTAGGATCAAGCCTCACATCAGGCTCCCTGCTCAGCGGGAAACCCGCTTCTCCCTCTCTCTGCCCCTGCTTGTGTTCCCTTTCTCTGTCAAATAAATAAAATCTTTAAGGAAAAAAAAAGGATCTAAATGCAAGACCTTAGATCATAAAAATTGTAGAACAGGCAGCAGTTTCTCTGACATCAGGCATGGGAGCAACATCTTTGTAGATATGGCTTCTGAGGCGAGGAGAACAAAAGCAAACTACAGGGACTGCTTCAAAATAAAACTCTTCTGTACAGCAAAGGAAACAATCATCAAAACTAAAAGGCAACCTACTGAGTAGAAGAAGATATTTGCAAATGACATATCCAATAAAGGGTTGTATCCAAAATATATAAAGAAACGATACACTTCAACACCCCAAAAAACAAATAACCCAATTTAAAAATGGGCAGTAAAAAAGGGGGGCAGAAGATAATGAAATGAATAGACATGTCTCCCAAGAAGACACAACAGACATATGAAAAGATGATCGACATCACTCATCATCAGGGAAATGTAAATCAAAACAACAATGAGCTATCATGTCACACTTGTCAGGATGGCTAAAATGAAAAACACAGGAAACAACAAGTGTTGGTGAAGCTGTGAAGGAAAAAGGAATCTTCTTGGACTGTTGGTGGGAATGCAAGCTGGTGCAGCCACTCTGGAGAACAGTTTGGAGGTTCCTTAAAAAGTTAAAAATAGAACTACCCCATAAGATTCAGTAATCACACTACTGGGTATTTGCCCCCAGAATACGAGAACACTAATTCAAAGGGATACATGCACTGCTATGTTTACTGTAGTGTTATTTTCAACTGCCAGGTTACGGAAGCAGCCCAAGCATCCATTAGTAGGTGAATGAATAAAGAAGATGTGGTGTGGTGTGGTGTGGTGTGTGTGTGTGTGTGTGTGTGTGTGTGTGTGTGTGTGTGTACACACATATATATATATACATGCGCACATACAATACAATGAAATATTATTTAGCTATTAAAAAGCGTGAAATCTTGCCATTTGCAACAATATGGCTGTAGCTAAAGAGTGTAATGCTAAGTGAAATAAATCAGAGAAAGACAAATACCATGATTTCATTCATGTGGAATTTAAAAAACAAAATGAGCAAAGGAAAATAGACAAACCAAGAAACAGTCTTAACTATAGAGAACAAACTGATGATTACCAGAGGGGATTTGGGTTGGGGGATGGGGGAAATAGGGGATGGGGATTAAAGAGTACACTTATCATCATGGGCACTAAGTAATGCATAGAATTGTTGAATCCTATATTGTATACCTGAAACTAAGATAACATTCTATGTTTACGGGAATTAAAATTAAAAACTTAATAAAAATAAAAATTCAGATGAAAACTTAATTATGGGATTTTTTTTACATAAAGCAGAGTTTTATTAATTTTTTTGTCTGTCCTTCCCCTGATTTATTTATTAAATTGATTTCCTGAGTAAACATTTTTTTATTAACATATAACGTATTATTTGCCCCAGGGTACATGTCTGTGAATCATCAGGCTTACACATTTCACAGCACTTACCATAGCACATACCCTCCCCAATGTCCATCACCCAGCCACCCTATCTACCCCCCACCCCTCAGCAACCCTCAGTTTGTTTCATGAGTTTAGGAGTCTCTTAGGGTTTGTCTCCTTCCTGATCCCATCTTGTTTCATTCCCCCCCCACGACTCCTCCGCCCTGCCTCTCAAATTTAAAGCAGCATTTTAAATTGAAATACCAAAAAAAAAAAATAAAAATAAAAAAATAAATTGAAATACCATGCCACAGTAGTGCTTCCCAAAAATACTTGTTCACCCTCATTGTCTTGAGGGTGTGTGCATATGTGTGTGTAAGATTTCCTTTCTTGTCAGGGAAAGCTTTTATTGAAAGATTATGATCTATCTTATTCAGGTTTTTACTTTATTTTAAAGATTTTATTTATTTGACAGAGAGAAAGAGATCACAAGTAGGCAGAGAGGCAGACGGGGCGGGGGGCGGGGGAAGCAGGCTCCCTGCTGAGCAGAGAGCCCTATGTGGGACTCAATCCCAGGACCCTGAGATCATGACCTGAGCTGAAGGCAGAGGCTTTAACCCGCTGAGCCACCCAGGCACCCCTTGTTCAGGTTTTTCAATCTCCTTTGTGAAGCTTTGATATTTAGATGGTAGGGTTTGTGTGTGTGGTGTCTTTTTTTTCCTTGTCCTTACTTGGGAAAATAAAAATTTGTTGACCCTATGTCAGTCTAAAAATAATTGCTGATCTGTGAAATTCATAGGTCTGGGAACCATTGTGATAGAATCTTTCCACAAAAGGCTAAGAGGGGCGCCTGGGTGACTCAGTGGGTTAAACCCTCTGCCTTCGGCTCGGGTCATGATCTCAGGGTCCTGGGATCGAGCCCTGCATCGGGCTCTCTGCTCAGTGGGGAGCCTGCTTCCCCCTCTCTCTCTGCCTGCCTCTTTGCCTACTTGTGATCTCTTTCTCTCTGTCAAATAAATAAATAAAATCTTTTTTTTAAAAAAAAAAGGCTTAGAGAATCCTGGCCTGCAGTGGTTTTTGCATACTCCTCTCTCGTCAGAAGGAAAGTGCATAATGGCAGAAAAATCTGAGCATCTTAAAAGTAGTAGTGATTTGGGCACCTGGGTGACTCAGTTGGTTGAGCGTCTGCCTTCGGTTCGGGTCATGATCCCAGGGTCCTGGGATTGAGTCCCATATCTGGCTCCCTGTGCTCTGCGTGCTGCCCCCCCTACTTGTGATCCCTCTTTCTCTGACGAATAAATAAAATGTTAGAAAAATAAAAATTCCCACTTCATGCCTGTTTCTACCCTCCATCTTCTAGTTTTATTAGTCTTTAGCCATCTGAACTGTTGTTTTTTTTTTTTTTTAAAGATTTTTATTTATTTATTAGAGAGCGAGAGACTGAGAATGAGAGGGGAGAAAGTCAGAGGGAGAAGCAGACTTCCCGCAGAGCCGGGAGTCCGATATGGGACTTGATCCCGGGACTCCGGGATCATGACCTGAGCCAAAGGCAGTTGCTCAACCAACTGAGCCACCCAGGCGCCCGTGAACTGTTGTTTTTTTTAATTTCACCTTTTGATATGAAGTTTGTTTTTTTCCATCAGAATATGTAGGAATTAACACGTTTTGTCGTTGAATCTGAAATGAATTCATAAAGTTGTGTTTGCTTATTTGCTGAGCTCTTGTATGGATGCAGAAGACAAATTTCTTTTATGCCCTAGAAGGAGAGGAAAAGGCAGACAGACAACTGCAGTGTAGTAATTCCTGGTACTGCAGGCAGGTACTTAGTATTGTGGGAGCAGAGAGGAAGAAGTAGGTAAATTCTGAGCATTTCTGTAGCCTGATGCAGTCAATTTTGAGTTAATACAGTTTACTACTGTTATAGTATGGTTATTTGCCCCATTTGCATTTTTCTTTCTTAAATATTATTTTTTAAAGATTTTATTTATTAATGAGAGACAGAGAGAGGCAAAGGGAGAGGTGGGCTCTCTGTGGAGCAGGGAGCCCAATGTGCGGCTTGATCCCAGGACCCTGGGATCATGACCTAACCCGAAGGCAGATGCTTAACCGACTGATCCATCCAGGCACCCTTAAATAATTATTTTTGAGAAGGAAAAAATTTCCAAACCCAGAATAATATACCCTTTAATGTACCTTTTTTCTCTTCTCACTCCTCTCTGATTCATACTGTACTTCAAATGAAAGTGTTTTGTTTAAAATTACTGCTATATATTAATTATTGCAATCCTAAGTATTCTATACTTTGTATATTATCATTGTCTTCTCTTAAAATCTAAAAATTAAAAAAAATCTAAAAATTCAAGCTCTCACAAAATATGATTTTGGGTATTAAAGTTCTGTTGTATTCTTTCTACCAAATGAAACATTTGTTGAACCTAGAATGCATAGTTCCTCATATGGAATTTTCAGAACCTAGAGTATTTCCATTCATGATATGAAACCAGCATGTTTTTCTTGACCCTATGCTTAGTAATAACAAAGGCTTTGGCTGCTCCATATAAATATGGAGAATGCCCTGAGAACTGGTCCATTTCTGCTACTCTATAAAAGTCATAAAGTGCTGTTTAATATCAGTCATTGTAAAGAGTAAAAGTATACTCAATGGGTAGTTTGGCAAAATATTTTTTGATTCATTAAAGCAAGTCTTAGATAACACATTAATGAGTTACCGCTTAAAAAAAAGCTTACTGCAGTTGATATCTCTTACTAGGTTTGGAATGCTTTATAGAAACAGCTCTCTGAATTTGCTTGTCAAAATAGCTCACAGTTTGCTAATAGCAACAGTAGTTATGCCAAATGATTCTATTTCTAGACTTTGTCAAAACATTGACTGTCAGGAACCAAGGAGTCTCCAGATATCTGTTAATATAGATAAAATATTAAGTAGTATGTGCAAATGGTGAAACACCCATCAAATAAAAAATAGTTTTTACTCTTTGTCCTAAAAGTGATTTCATAAGTAGCAAGAAGATCATTTCACGAGATAGGTCTTTATCCCTCCACCTTCTCCCATCGCATTCTCTCCAATCCTACCTATTCTTCAACATTGAAATGCTTGCCTTTGTGTGAATTGCTAAAGCTTCTTGTTTGTACCACAGGTCTGTCCTGTGTTGGTATTCATTATTTATGTGTCTTTGGCTCTTACTAGGTTAATGTCCTTGAGAGGAAATAGTGGCATATCCTCTTTTGTTTTTGTTTGTAAGATTTATTTATTTGAGGGAGAGAGAGAACATACATGCAAGTGGGGACAGGGGCAGAGGGAGAGAATCTTCAAGCAGACTCTCTCCTGAGCATGGAGCCCCCTACAGGGCTCGATCCTTGACCCAAGAGATCATAACCTGAGCTAAAACCAAAAGTTGGCCGCTTAACTGACTGAGCCACCCAGGCGCTCTGGAATGTCCTCTTTTGAACTCCCATGGGATGTAAGCACAGTATTTTCATGTATAGTAAATGTCCCATTGATATCTGTTGAATACATGAAGTAAGATAGAAATTTATATTTTACCATTTTCTCTAACTTTTTCATTTGAGTTAGTACAATGATAATGTGGTATATTAGTAAGGCTTGTGATCATCTTAGATCGAATCATATTGTGGTCTTTATTTAACAGTATTTCTATTTTCAAGAGTAGTATCCAATACCTTTTAGCTAACACAAGTGCTGCTGAGGTGGACGACCCCATGAATTCACGGTGACACGTGTGCAGGATTGCCGCTTTGCTCCGGAAGCCTCAGAAGCCCTCGCATGGAGTGATGACTGTGGGGGCTTTTCCATTCAGTCCAGCCACATGTTCTTCAGTGAAGTCTCAATGCTTCATCTTACTGTCAGTGAGAGGTTCCCTATTGCGTTTTGTCCTTGTTTTTTTTTTTTGTTTTTTGTTTTTTGTTAGCTTTTTGAACGTGTATGTGAGTAACAAAGTAGTTTAGTTGCCATCTTGAATTTCTGTGAGTTGATTTTAACTCTTCACAAGTTAATCGGTTTCCTTCAAGGAGTTCAGAGTTGTTTGATATCTGCTACCTTTACAGAATCTTTAGAAAATAGGTAGGGAATTTTCATTACTTAGGGGTAAAGAGGTTTTCCCATGTTGTTCTGTGTGGACCTATCCTGGATCCACAGTGTTACAAGTAGAAACAGTGGCCAGATCTTCCTGTCTCGAAATCTTAACCTTAATTTATACTCCAGATGGACAAGGTATATGCATTTTTTTTTTGAAGATTTTATTTATCTGACAGAGAGCAAGACACAGCAAGAGAAGGAACACAAGCAGGGGGAGTGGGAGAGGGAGAAGCAGGCTTCCCCCTGAGCAGGGAGCCTGATGCAGGGCTCCATCACAGGACCCTGGAATCATGACCTGAGCTGAAGGCAGACGCCTAAAGACTGAGCCACCCAGGTGCCCCGCATTTTTTTTTTAAATAAGCTCTATGCCCAGTGTGGGCCTTGGGCTCTCTCTGAGGTCAAGAGTCACATGCTCTACTGACTGAGCCCCAAGGTATTCGGATTTTTAAAAGTGATTTGTATTTAGTTGGATGTGGTCTCATAGTATACTATATATAGTATAGTATAGTATAGTAGTGATACTACTGGGCCAAATAAATGGTTTCTTTAGTACCACCCTTCTTGACCCAGCAAAAGGTCACTGGGTATGACTCCGGAGTCTGGCGCAGACTCTCAGACCAGTGTACACCTTAAAAGGTCAGAATTCAAGGAACCAGAGAGTATGTTCATTCTGACCACTAAAATATCTTGGCAGCATCCAGTGACATATAAGGGTAGGGTCTGCTATTCTCGGATGTACTGATCATGTAATTTCTAGTATAAAATAATGCAAAGTCAGCACCAGGGTGGTGTAAGTAGAAATTTCAATAAACCTTGTGCTCATTTGCATATCTAGTTCTAGTAAGACAAGATGGCTAGACATGGTCTCTGCTCTCAGGGAGCTCAGATTCCAGTAAGTTGGCTGCAGTTTGTGGTTTCTTCTAAAAACCTGAGGAAACCAAGGCCTAACACAAATGTGAAGGGTGAGGAAGATTTCTTTTAAAGACTTGGTGATAGGGCACCTGGCTGGCTCAGTAGGTGGTGTGTGTGACTCTTGATCTCAGGATTGTGGGTTCGAGCCCCTCGTTGGGTGCAGAGATTACTTTAAAAAAAAATAAAATAAAATAAAGACTTCAGGAAAACTCAGGCGCCTGGCTGGCTCAGTCATTAGAGGGTATGACTCTCGATCTCGTGATTATAAGTTTGAACCCCACATTGGGTGTAGAAATTACTTAAGAAATAAGATTTCTTTTTTAAGATTTTCTTTATTTATTTATCAAAGAGAGAGGCACACGCAGGGGGAACGGCAGGCAGAGCAGGCAGAGGGAGAAACGGGCTTCCCGCTGAGCAAGGAGCTTGATACGGAACTCGATCCCGGGACCCTGGGTTCACGACCCAAGCCAAAGGCAGCCACTTAACCGACTGAGCCACCCAGGGGTCCCAAGAATAAGATCTTGGAAAAAAAAAAAAGGCTTCATGAAAACCACATTCAGTGAGTTAACAACAGTTAAATGCGAATTGTTTTGTAGGGCTTCTTTTGGCATGAAGGAAACAAAAACTGTTTCAGAATGCCTCTATATCCTGTGGGAATATGAGTGATGATTTCATTACCTAATCATGGAAGTGAAAATGAAGGACTGTGCTAATTGGTACTGGGCGTGTAATTACAGAGGAATTGCATCTGAGCCCAGTCCTGTGTGTTCTCATTGGCATCTGTGCTCAGGGCCAAGTTCGCAAACATGCCCTCAGGAGCATTGGGTTTGGTGCTTTTGTGGACCCTGAAAAGGTTAAATGGGAGAATTACTTAAAACTGGGTTACAAAAGTGTGATTCCCTTTATGTTTGCTTACTAATTGTACTTTGAGAAGATTTGCAAAGAGAGTAAGAAGTTGTTTTATTGGGCCAAACATTTATTTTTCTTGAGAAAAAAAATAGTATTCTATAAATAAGTTCTTGCAGCTTTCACCGATTGAGTTTGTTCTGAAGCAGACCCTAGCCTCACAGTCTGCCAAGCTGTTGAGTAAAGGAACAACTGTATTCGAGATGCTATGTGTAATTCAAATGTGAGAAATGCAGCCAAATTCAAGGAATCTGTTTCTTTGGATTCTTTTCCCTAGTAAATTTCAGAGCTGAGTGGGAGTTAAAAATATGAGAAAGTCAATAAATTAGGGAAGATAGCTAGTGGGAAGTGAGAAATGATAACTTGTAGGGGAAGGAATAAGAGGGAATATGGGAAGTATGTTTTTCCCAGTAGTAAAATGTACCTTTTTTTTTTAAAGATTTTATTTATTTATTCAACAGAGAGAGATCACAAGTAGGCAGAGAGGTGGGCAGAGAGGAGGAAGCAGGCTCCCCGCAGAGCAGAGACCCGATGCGGGGCTCGATCCCAGGACCCTGAGATCATGACCTGAGCCGAAGGCAGAGGCTTTAACCCACTGAGCCACCCAGGCGCCCCAACCTTTTTTTTGCCAGAAAAAAAATTTAAAATTTTTGTTTTATATTTTATATAACTACTCTTTAGGGCAGGAGTGGAAAGGCCTTCCTCCAGTGAGTTAAGCATGTGGAAAAACAGCTCACCCAAGGTGGGGGGTAATTACCTAGGATCATTTAATACAATTACAGTAAATCTACAGTAAACAGAGGGGATTGCCACCACCTTTCCTCTGCCGCTGTCCCTCTTCCCCCAGCCAAGAGAACTTAGGCTACTTCACTACTTCCAGTTAGCTACCAGTTGTTCACCATCATCACATTCCAGCAGCCACTTTGCTAGGACACATTGCAGTATCATGAGCTAATTTGATAGATGAGTTTCTTGAAAGTAACTTCATGAGCTGATTCATGTTTTCATTTTCCTTAATGTGATCATTCCTCCAGTTTTTAAGATGTTGTACATAATTCCTATATAAATTACAGGAGTGGTAGAAATGAGGGGGGGAAATTTCTGTTATTTGCTCTCCCCATCCCCCTTATCTTTTGATACATTTCATATATACATAGATAGATAGATAGATACACACACACACACACACACACACACATGACCATGACCGTACACGACCATGACCGTGTGTGTGTGTGTATATATATATTTTTTAAAGTATTCTCTATACCCAGTGTGGGGCTCAAACTTACAACCCCAGGATCAAGAGTTGCATGTCCTACTGACAGCCAGCCAGGCATCCCTGGAATATTTCAGATCTTTCTCAAAGCCTCAAGTATATTTCAATATTCCTCTTCTCTTCCCATAATTTTTTTTCTTTGCATCAGTGTTAGAGGGACTGTTGGAAATTTTAAGATGAATGTCCTGGTGAATGATCTGGATAGGTGAGTATGGTCAAGGGAAATAGATTTATTAGAAAATAAGAAAATGAACTCAGACGTCCCTTCAAGAAAGGACTTGCTGCCCACCTATAAGAAGTACAACTAAAGAAATCATTTAGTCCCTTCGTGGTGCGCCTCAGCTTTGGAGTAGCCCCCAGTCAGTGGCTGAGCAGAGCAATGACAGATGAGCCCGGCAGTAGAGCCCCCTAACTGGCCACCTTGTTCCTGAGCTCTGTTGACGGGCTTTGTCAGGTGGGCATCCAGTTCTGTTCCTCCTGCCCTGTCCTGCTTCCTCTTTTTTCTTCTCACGAGAGTTCCTTCCCTTAAATCTTTTTTCATTCCTAATTTTGTTTTTCTTTTTAGCATTTGCTTCCTGGAGAATCTAACCTGTGACATACTTCTTATATAAATCACCCTTCTCCCTTCATTTTTCTGTTTTTATTTCAGGCTTTGCATGAAACATCAAGAGTGAGTGGTACAAATGAGTTGCCTGCCTCTATGTGTGTATTTTAATGTATTTTGTGCTCTTTCTAGAAAATTTAGGGAATACAGAAAAAGAAGTTAAAAATCTCCAATGATTTTTTAATTTTAATGATTTTTTAATTTTATTAAATTTTTTAAAAATTTTATTAAAAATTTAACTTCAGAAACATCTCAGCATTCTGGGGTGCTTGGGTGGCTTAGTCCTTAAGTGTCTGCCCCTGGCTCGGGTCATGATCCCAGGGTCCTGGAATCTAGCCCCACATCGGGCTCCCTGCTCAGTGAGAAGCCTGCTTCTCCCTCTCCCACTCCCCCTGCTTATGTTCCCTTTCTCACAGTCTATCTGTCAAATAAATAAATAAAAATCTTTTAAAAATAAAATTAAAAAAAATCTCAGCATTCTAAATATACAAAAAAACAACAACATTGCAAATCGTATTTAGTACAGAAGGTTCTTGAACTTTCATTGATCTAGTAGCTCTTCACTTTGCTGATAATGAAAAGTTTTACAGTTTGTTTAAAAACAGTTTAAAACTACCGCCCTTAACTAAAAAGGATCCAAACACTTCTCATGCCAGCTGACCCTCCTTTTCCACAGCTAAGGATGGCAGCAGGATGCTAGGTCACCATATACTGAAGCAAAACAAGCTGACGCTAAATGGATGCCCACTGCAGTGTCCACAGTGCGGTGACCACAGGTCCATCTCATAGTGCACACCCTGAGCTACAGCCCCTCCAAAAGGCGTCTTCCCCACAGCCTCAATGCCAAGTTCAAGCACTGAAGATTTTTTTTTTTTAGATTTTATTTATTTATTCGACAGAGAGCACAAGTAGGGGGAGCAGCAGGCACAAGGAGAGGGAGAAGCAGACTCCCCATTGAGCAGGGAGCCCAATGTGGGGCTCCATCCCAGAACCTTGGGATCATGACCTGCCCTGAAGGCGAACACTTGACCGACTGAGCTACCCAGGTGCCCTTTTTTTTTTTTTTTAAATTAAGTACCTTCACGAGAGGTAACTGTTGATAATGGCTTATTTTGGTAAGCTTTAGAGAAGGAAGTGCATTAAACATTAAGTACTCACCTTGGTGGATTTTTCACAGACTGAACACATCTGTGTAACCATTACCCAATCAGAAAACAACTTTACCAGGACCCCTGCAGCACTCACTTTCAAAAGCATGAATTAATTTTGCCTAGTTTTGAATTTGATATAAGCATGGTCATGTGGTATGTACTCTTCTGTGTTCTTTTGCTCAATATTGTGTTTGAGAGGTTTATCTGTGTGGATGTCTGTAGTTCCTTGCTGTATTCCTTTGTGTTAATTTTATTGTGTGAATGTACCACAATTTGTCTGTTATGTTATTGATGGACATATATACTGTTTCTGTTTTTTTACTCCCTGGATCTGTTTTGATGCTTTCTAATATAAATATTACCTTATATATGGTATTTTAGCTAGCTAGGCCTATTCTTGGAATATTTGTTTTCCTCTTAAGTGAATTGTCTTATATAAAAGCTAGAAAAACTTTTCTTAATCCACATCCTCAGAATGTCCTTATTACTCTTTACAGGACCCACAGTTTGTTTTTCCTTTGAAGTTTGAGGTCTTGAATCACGCCAGAGCAGTCTAGTTGCTATCCCCTTTGCTGTCTGCCAGTCAGAAACTTGCCTTAGAGGACCTGTTACGGAACAGTCTTCTAGCTTTATGTTTGTACTAGAACTCGACCGTCATTCTGGTTTACAGTGGAGAGAAACCATACATTCAGAAGCCTTTAGGGATTTGTTAGCTATTTGGGATGGGCTTGGTATATGAGCTCCACCTGTCAAATGAGGGTGGCTCACAGCTCGTGTGGGCAGGTGCTGAGGAACAGATTTCAAATTGAGGGTCTAAAAGAAATCCTGTGCTGCTTGGATGCATGTGCCTGAGTTGTTTCAGAGCTTCTGACAGTGCACACTGATGTTTGTTCATTTCCCACCATAGCTGCTGGAGTGGAATGTCATGGCCAGCTCCTCGGACAGTGAAGATGACAGTTTCATGGCTGTGGACCAAGAAGAAGCTGGGCTGGAAGGGACCATGGAGCAGGATGAGGAGCCCCACCCCGTGCCGGAGGCTGAGGACACGAGACATAACAGGTCCATGTCTGAACTGCCAGAAGAGGTTTTGGAGTATATCCTGTCCTTTCTTTCACCGTACCAGGAGCACAAAACTGCAGCCCTTGTCTGCAAACAGTGGTATCGACTTATCAAAGGTACTGTGGACAATGGAAAGGCTTATTTATTTATTTAAAATCTGTTTTAATGATTTATTTTTGAACTCCCAATTTCATTTTTCCCATTCTCTCTTAAATGTATTATGGTTCTAATATTTAGTGTGAGACAATCAGCTCTGTACATTTTCCTTTTCTCTTAATCTTGGCTGGTTTTATGAACAGCTTGAATTTTGTGATATTTAATCCAACTTGCAATTTTATAACGAAGATTCTTTTTTTGCATATTCTTGGAGTTAATCTGGTAAATTGTATTGTGCTTGAACTGGCGAAGTAGGGATAGATACGGGGTAACGGTATAGCGAACGTTAATGTACCTCTTACTGTCGTCGGGTAGTGTGGCAACTGCTGTCCTGTCCTCACAGCAGACTCTGGCTTAGATGAAGAATGGAGTGTGAGGCACAGTTCAGCGTGTTAGCCGAGGTCACACAGGCAGTAAGTGGAGCATCAGAGACTCATATCCAGGCAGTCTGCTTTACAGTCCATGTTCTTTTTGAGGATATCATTTTGTTTCTTAAAGTAGTTAATCGTGGCAAATGTAGGAATGTGGAAGCATTTACTGCTTAATTTTATCTCACGTAATACAGGCCCTATGTATATCTTTTACATTTAAAAATGAGTTTCTCCTGGGGCGCCTGGGTGGCTCAGTGGGTTAAAGCCTCTGCCTTCGGCTCAGGTCATGATCTCAGGGTCCTGGGATTGAGCCCCGCATCAGGCTCTCTGCTCAGCAGGGAGCCTGCTTTCCCCTCTCTCTCTACCTGCCTCTCTGCCTACTTGTGATCTCTCTCTCAAATAAATAAAATCTTTTAAAAAAATGAGTTTCTCCTGTTTTCCCACCATTTTCTAATCAAGATTTCAACTTTGGCTAAATGTTGCAGTTACTAGGTGTGCTATATTTTTAATTAATAGATAGCAGATAATTGGCTTCATTATTTTTTTTTTTTTTTTTTAAGATTTATTTAAGAGAGAGGAAAGAGCACAAGCAGGGGGAGTGGCAGGTAGAGGGAGAGGGAGAAGCAAACTCCCTGCTGAGCAGGGAGCCTGATGTAGGACTTGATCCCAGGACCCCGGGATCATGACCTGAGCTGAAGGCAGACGCTTAACTGACTGAGCTACCCAGGTGCCCCCACGGTTTTTTTTTTTTTTTTTTTTGGTTTTTTTTTTGAGACTTATTTATTTATTAGAGAGAGGAGCGGAGGGGCAGAGAGAATCCTAAGCCGACTTCACCCTGAGCATGAGCCTGACACAAGGCTTGATCCCATGATGCCAAGATTATGACCTGAGCTGAACCAAGAATTGGACACTCAACTGACTGTGTCATCTAGATGCCCCTTGGCTTCATAACATTTTAAGTGAAGAAGGCCTGTTTTTATTTTATTTTAATTTTATTTTATTTTTTTTAAGATTTTTATTTATTTATTTGACAGAGAGATCACAAGTAGGCAGAGAGGCAGAGAGAGAGGGGGAAGCAGGCTCCCCGCTGAGCAGAGAGCCCAATGCAGGGCTCAATCCTAGGACCCTGAGATCATGACCTGAGCCGAAGGCAGAGGCTTTAACCCACTGAGCCACCCAGGCGCCCCGAGAAGGCCTGTTTTTAAAATGAAGATGATCAGGACAGTTGAATAATCTTTGTTTAAAGCAAGGGTTGTTATCAATTTGTTCTTTCCTGGTGGGAACAGGCAGAGTTACGACAGAAAAACCTTTAGATCAGACTGAGTCTTAAAATCTTTTCTTCAGGGTGGTTCTCATGAGGCATGGAGTCGTTGTCAGTTGCTCAGTGTCCAGCCTGAAACTGAGGACCAGCTGTGCTGAAACTACTGGGCCCTGTGCTCGTTTGCTCACAACGGGTAATACTGGTGTGCATAACCTGCTTCTGTTTGCAGACGTAATGAACTCTGCAGGAGAGACTGGCTGCCTACCCTGTGGAAGTCGATGGTTCCATCTCTTGAAATAGAAGTGGAAGAATCACGGATGAGGGTCTATGATCTAATGAAATATAAGAATTTATTCTTAGGGTTTTTTTTGGCATTCTAATTATTTTGATTTTTTTTTTTAAGGGAGAGGAGCCCTAACCTAGTACTCACAGTCTTAAATCTTCAGGGGGAAGGACGTTCCTGCCCAGACAATTGCCCCCTGTCCTGTTCTGTCATTAGCTGTCTTTTATTCCCTGTTGCCTTACCTTACTTCGGCGTTTATCAATCTGTGTTACTTTCCTCGTCAATGTGTAGTTGGCAGTGCTGTCACGCATTGAGTGGCTGTGTCTTTCTAATACTTAATTCTTTTTTTTTAAGATTTTATTTCTTTATTTGGGAGAGAGAGAGAGAGCACGAGCTGGGGGTGGGCAAGGAGCCCCTTGTGAGGCTTGATCCCAGGACCCTGGGACTATGACCTAAGCCAAAGACAGATGCTTACCCAACTGAGCCACCCAGGCACCCCTTAATATTTAATTCTTAATTGTGAGTTCAGCCAAGGGATACTAATGATCATTGGAAAACATGTATAAGTACTCTGATCCCACTTAAGGATCCAGTAAGGTGACATGAATTAAAAAATGATATGTTCTTTCAAAGTGTAACATAATTTGTTATACTCTTCATTCAAAATATTGCTCTTTGAAATCAAGATAGGCATTTCATGTGTTACAAAGATAAGTTGTTCCAGAAACATGAAGGTCTCACTTAAAAAAAAAAGAAAATAGACTGTATATTTTAGAGTGGTTTTAGGTTCCCAGCAAAATTGAGCAGAAGGTTCAGGATTTCCATATGTCCCTGCTCCCCAAATCCACAGCCTCCCCTACTATCAACATCCCCCACCAGAGTGCTACAGTTTTTTGCAGTTGATGCACTTCATGTACATATCATCACCCACAGTCCATAGTTTTACATTAGGGCGCACATTCTGTGGGTTTGAACAAATGCATAATGACACGTATCTACCATTATAGTAAAAGCTCTCACTTTTATTATTATTTTTTTATTTTTATTTTTGAAAAGATTTTATTTATTTATTTGACAGAGAGAGATAGAGATCACAAGTAGGCAGAGAGAGAGAGAAGGAAGCAGGCTCCCTGGTGAGCCGAGAGCCCAATGCGGGCTCGACCCCAGGACCCTGAGATCATGACCTGAGCCGAAGGCAGAAGCTTTAGCCCACTGAGCCACCCAGGCCCCCAGCTCTCACTTTTAAAGATAGCTTTCATTAGTTGTAAATTCATCATTTCATAACTCCCTGTAAGCTAATTATTATCTCTTTAAGATGGAATATGCTTGGTTACCATGGTTTAACAATAGATATTTATGAATGCCTGTTATTTATATTCCAGACACTGGATTACCATGCTCTTTCTCACAAAGTTAAATTATCCCCCAACCCCCTTTGCTTTGGAGTAAATAATACAGTTGTTTTATTTTTACTTATTTACTTACTTACTTATTTTTAAAGTAAACTCTACCCCCAAAGTGAGGCTCAAACTCACAACCCTGAGATCAAGAGTCGTATGCTCTACTGACTGAGCCAGGCTACCGATTATTTTAATGTGTTGCCTCATCATATGACGTAAAGGGGAGCAGAGTTACAGTGCGAGCTAATTTTGTAACTTTGAGCTTAGTTAACACTTAACCTCCCCGAACCTTGGTAAAGTAAAAGGATTGGATTTTCTTGTTTTATATTGTTTTCCTTCTTTGAATGAAAAATCAGAAAAATTTGGAGTTCCTCTAAGAAACTTAGGTCTTATAAAAGTGATAAGACAATTAATAGGTGCGGTTTTAATAATTTGATTGAAAAGTGAAGTATCCAGGCTGAGGCCTTTGTTATTTTTGTCTTTAGGTGTAGCCCACCAGTGTTATCATGGTTTCATAAAGGCTGTCCAGGAAGGACACATTCAGTGGGAGAGTCGGACATACCCTTACCCTGGAACCCCGATCACTCAGCGGTTCTCACACAGTAAGTATTCACCGTGAGAGCAGAGGCCACCCTGCCTGTGGTCATATTTCTAAAAATTACATTGGAGGCATGTATTTTGTTTGACTTTTTAATGAAGAGAATGCAAAATGAGGATCTATTATTCTAATTTTAAAATTAGAATCAGGGAAGAGTCTGAGCCTAGATACAGTATAGGCACCCTACTATAATTTTATATTTGGATTTTTCTAGTATTTGCTCCAAAGAGGTAAGGTATTATCTTAGACTTGAACATCTGACATCAAGTCAGAGGAAAACAAAGGAAAGGCGTGCACAAAGGTATATCCAAGATCCTACTTTGGGAGTGGCTAGAATTTAGCACTAAGTCTTATGATAATTCTTTATTTTAACATAGTATATGTTTAGGAAACACTGAATTTGACTGGGGTCACACAAAAATTTTGAACACGAAGGGTATTAACCATGAAATACAAATTTAAACAATAAAATTATAAATGCTCTGGCAATTTAGATGTAATTTAGAATTTTTTTAATTTATTCTAGAATTAACTCGCCATTTTAATTGATTTTTGTAGACCCCCCCCATTTTATTCTATTAGTGATTCATACCTTCATCAGAATGAGATGTGCTGTATCTTAGGCCAGTAAAGGTATATTATTAATGGTTCTGCATAAAGAAAGATCATTGGTGGGGGGACTCTTAGCAAGTTTCTCATAATTACTGCTTTAATTATGTTAACTTCCCTGTTCAAAAACCTTCAGTGCTTGTCCATTGCTTACAAAATAAAGACTAAACTTGGTCTTATATTCGGAGCCCTCTTTAATTTAATCTTTGTCCAGATTTATCACTTCATCTCCCAGCTTTTCCCAGGAGCTCTCCTCTTTCAGGCTGTTACTTTGCCATACTGGTTTCTTCCTCGCTGCAGTGTTCCCATCCATTTCGCTGCAGCCTGCCTTCCCTTGAAGACTCAGCTGGAGTTCTAGCTCCTTCATGAAACCTCTCAGCTCTTTAGCTCATAGAAAAGTTTTTCCTGTTCTGAGCCTATGTTGTTGTCTGGAATACTAATTTTGATACTTTCTGATAATCTTTGATACTAAAACTAATTTTGAACTCTTTTTTTAATTAAGTTGTTAATTTTAATTCCAGTATAGTTAATTAGTTTCAGGTGTCCAGTGTAGTTACTCCACAACTCTGTAAATCACTCAGTGCTCCTCATGATAAGTGTATATTTTTTGAACGCTTCAGGGGAAGGAGAGTTTATTGGTTATTCATGTTCATAAAAATTACCACAAAACTTAGCAGCTCAAAACAACATTTCTTATCTTACAGAGTTCCTGAGGGTCAGGAATTTGGGAGTGCTTTAGCTGGGAGGTTCTGGCTCAGGGTCTCTGATGAGGTTGCAGTCAAGTCTGTCAGCCAGGGCTGTAGTCACCTGAAGGCTTGACTGGGGCCCAGGGGATCTGCTGCCAAGCTCACTCAAGTAACTGTTGACGCGAGGCTTCCGTTCTTTAGAAGACCTAAAGACCTTTGGACCTCTGCATAGAGCTGCTAATTACTTGGCAGCTGGCTTCTCACAAAATGAGTGAACTGAGGGAGAGTGAGAGAGAGAGACACCAAGACAAAAGCCATGGTCTTTTCCAACCTCATCTCTGAAGTGAATACTGACTTTTCTGCTCAGTTCTGTCGGTCACACAGAGATTGACCAGCGGTATAAATACCGGGGAGTGAGGACTATCGGGGGCCACCGTGGAGGCTGGCGGCCCCAGACTATCCGTGGTACTCATATCCAGAGGAGAGGTCAGTCCATAATTATAATTTATCGTTATCTTTGAACTGCGTCTAAATAGATCAAAGGAACAGGCCAAACTATTCCTGTGTTTTCAGTTCTCTTGAGCTATTTTTACTTGTCCTGTTGGAAACTCACTGAGACAGTAAACCTCAAAGTGTGATTCCTGGACTCCTTGGGGAGGAGGGCATCTGTGAGACCCTTTTAGGGGTCTGCTCAGTCAGAACTGGTTTTGTTTATTTTAATACCCCTTCCTTGAGTCTTGCACAGGCTGCAGCAGTTTTACCTAGCATTGCTTTTGCAGCACCAGTGCAAATGTCAACATAGCGAAAGGGCCGTTAACGGCAACTACTAAAAAACACCCCAAACCCAACGACTAGTACTACTGGGATTACTATTACCACTACCACCACCACCACCTCCTCCTCCTCCTGCTCCTCCTGCTCTTCTCCCCCTCCTCCTTCTCAGTATTATTACCTCAAACATACTTTTGAAAGGGTCTTGAATGTTTTCAGGAGTATAGACTCTAAATGAATTCTTGACAGGAATATTTAATGAAATTACAGAAGAATCCATGTGAGGTCTAGTGTTTATTGTTGAGGGGGGGTTAACCTCAGTTACCTACAGATATTTGGATTAAGAAGTGGAGATGGGGGTTCTAAAGACTGTTTTCAGATGATTTCTTTAAACAAGTAGTTTTAGAAGCCTGGGTGAGGAAAATGGAGTGAATCTTTGTAAAGTAGAAACCAAACTGGCTAGTATTCAGGGGTGAATAATTATCATAGCAGCAGTTCAGCTTTCTAATGAGAGAAGAAAAATATTTTTCCGTCAACAGCTTTGGGAAGAGTATCACCACAAAATAGAGATAGTTATTTGAAGGGGAAATGGAGAGGAAAAGTACAGTGAGTAAGCTCACAGAAATTCAGAGGTTGGTGGGTTTCAATATGTGGGTTTTTTTAATATATTTTTTAAAGATTTTATTTATTGGGGCACCTGGGTGGCTCAGTGGTTTAAAGCCTCTGCTTTCGACTCCGGTCATGATCTCAGGGTCCTGGGATCGAGTCCCACAGTGGGCTCTCTGCTCAGCAGGGAGCCTGCTTCCCCCTCCCTCTCTCTGCCTGCTTCCTGCCTACTTGTGATCTCTCTCTGTGTGTCAAATAAATAAATAAAATCTTTAAAAATTATTTATTTTATTTATTTATTTGACAGAAATAAAGAGATCACAAGTAGGCAGACAGGCTGGCAGAGAGAGAGGGGGAAGCAGGCTCCCTGCGGAGCAGAGAGCCCGATGCCGTGCTCAATCCCAGGACCCTGAAATCATGACCCGAGTCGAAGGCAGAGGCTTTAACCCACTGAGCCACCCAGGAGCCCCTCGATATGTGTTTTTAACCTTAAATTTTTTGTCATATTTTCACTTGAAAGCCAAGAAAAGGAGCCATAGATTTTTTTTTAAAAAGGAGTCTGTGTCTCATTTCCTCTCAGCGCATCTCTCATTGTTCCCTTTCTCTCTCTGTGCAGGCAGAATGAAGATGACTATTACACAGAAATTGGCATTTTTCAGAATAGGTTAAAAACCCGGAATTCCTTCAGTCTTTCCTTAGCTCCTTCCTCTTCCTACTGTGTGTTTCTCCCCAGAGCCCAATTTTATTTCTTATTCCTAACTCACATTGAGCTCAAGGTCTGCATTTCCAGCTCTTTGCTCATATTGCCGCAGAGCTACACAGATATTTCCTATCTTGCCAGCTACCCCTGGCATTTAGTAGTTGCCCCGGATGTTCTCCCCTCCATAGTTTAGTTAAGGGCATTATCATTCTGCTGGTTTCACACTCTTGAATTCTTAGGTTTATCCTCACTCCTTTTTCCTTCAACAACAAAAGTCAAATCTTACTGATTCTGTCCATTTCTTCAATCTCTCTTATATCTTTCCTTATTTTTCCCATTACTCACATTTATGAGCTAATCATCTTTCCTAAACCTTCCATCTTTCCTAAATCTTTTCTAAATGGTCTTCTTTTTCTTTCACTTCATCTAAACCTACACTAGACACTTCTGGCACCCATCTCTGAAACTGGGGACAGTGCTAACTCCTAGGGCATTTGGAAATATGTAAGGTCATTCATTGCTCATTTGCTTGACTGGAAAGCACTGCATGCATTTAGTAGGCAAGGACCAGAAATGCTGTCTGTCCTGCGCTGAATGAGATGCTCCTACACAAAGAGAATGGACCTACCTAAAATGATAGGCGCCCCTGTGCAGATCCGCTGCAAGTCTGAAACGTCTCCTCTGCGGAGAAACCTCCAGCTTTTCCACACTCTGCGTGCAGAAGTTTCCACTCCCCCTGACTTTCAGGGCCCCAGCACACTCTTTCAGCCTGAATCTCTGTGGCATCCTCATACAGCTAGGCTCCACCCACACGAGACTCCTTGTTATGTCTTAAATTTCCTACATCATGGCCTTGCTTGGATGCCCCCGAGTGCCTTCTTCCTTTCCCTCCCATTCTTTTTTCATCCCTGGACTTGTTTGTCCCTTGTTAATGACCTGAAAATGTTCCATCCTCTAACACCCATGTCAGAGATAAAGCCAAAAGTTACGTTCTTCATAAACTCCTCTCAAATTTCCTGCCATGAAGATTAAGCTCTTTTCTCCCTCTCCTTGTACACTCCGAAATACTCTTCCTGCCTTCCTCGTACTATTTATTACCATCTGTCTGTCACCATAATTGTCTGTCAGAGAGGCTGTATAAGAAAGAAGAACTTTTTTTTTAAAGATTTTATTTATTTGTTTGACAGAAAGCGACAGGGAGAGAGGGAACACAAGCAGGGGGAACACAAGTGGGAGAGGGAGAAGCAGGGAGCCTGATGTGGGACTGATCCCAGGACCCTGGGACCATGACCCGAGCCAAAGGCAGATAGATGCTCAATGACTGAGCCACCCAGGCACCCCTGAAAGAACTTTAAACTTGAGAAGCAAGTTCCTTGGCTCTTCTTTTTTTATTTTTATTTAGCAAAAATTTTTAGAGATTTTATTTATTTGACACAGAGAGATCACAAGTAGGCAGAGAGGCAGGCAAAGAGAGAGGAGGAAGCGGGATCCCCGCTGAGCAGAGAGCTCAATGCGGGGCTTGATCCCAGGACCCCGAGATCATGACCTGAGCTGAAGGCAGAGGTTTTAACCCACTGAGCCACCCAGGCCCCCCTTATTTAGCAAGATTTTTTGAAAAGGTTTTATTTATTTGACAGAGAGAGAGAGCGAGAGCGCACAAGCAGGTGGAGTTGCAAGCAGAGGGAGAAGCAGGCTTCCTGCTGAGCAAAGAGGCTGATGCAGGGCTTGATCCCAGGACCCTGGGATCATGACCTGAGCTAAAAGCAGCTGCTTAACCGACTGAGCCAGCCAGGAGCCCCCAATTTTTTTTTTATTTTTAAGTAATCTCTACACCCCAACATAGGGCTCGAACTCATGATCAAGAGTCACACACTCCACTGACTGAGCAAGCCAGGCGCCCCTTCTTGGTTCTTCTAACCCACAGTTTTCTCATTTGTAAAATGTATATAACAAATTTTATTTACGCCACAGGATTGCTAGGAAATTTAATCAAGGAAACACTTGTACAAATATATTTGAAACTGCAGAGTGATAGGGGTGATGAAGATGTCTCTTCCACAAGCGGTTGTCTACTAGAGGACAAGTAGGTTCCAGGTCTTAGACACCCATGCACCTTTCATAATACTTGGTTCATAGTTGAAATCTATTGAATTTTGTGAAATTATGTGTTTATGTGTCACAAAGATGGAGCAGTACAGCTTCTTTCCCATGTAGAAGGCTGGGACAGAAATGAAGCCAGTTTTCCTAGCTTTTTGGCAATTGTGTGCATGACCAATCACAAAGTCTTGACTAACAGAGAATGTCCTTTTCAGATTAATGTAGGGATCTCTTAGAGTCCCCAGCATCATGCTTTTAGTGTTCAGGTTTAGGCTGCACATAGGGTCAGGTCATTTCCTACCCATGCTAGTAGTGCTCTTACAGTAGCTAGCAGGCCCAAACTGGATAACCAGCCTTGCTTGTCCCATAGTTACGTAATTACAGGCCTTATCAAATATGTCCTGGCTTGTAGACGTGAGACACTTGACAGCATCCCTCTTTAAGCATGGGATAAATGCCTCAGGACCTTTCCCTGGAGACAAGTGGAAAACAAAAGAGAATTTAACATCTGAATGTGCAAAGGTTGGAGTTCAGTGAACATTTCTTGAGTGACTCCCAGGCATCATGGGAAATAGGGAGCAACTGGCAGACCTTGGACTAGAGAGGTTATACCGCAGTAGGCAGTTGTTCAGGATGCTGAAGAACTGCTTGCTTGCTGTGTGTTAATGTGAATATTTGACTTGCCTTTGAGTAGGGATTATTAGATATTAACTGGAATTAGATGTCTTGGAATAGTTGTTCATGGAGCAGGCAAACCATTTCAGAAAATTTGAAGAGATTTAGCAATTAGAATAAACATTTTTTTTTTAAGATTTTTATTTATTTATTTGACAGAGAGAAAGACTTCACAAGCAGCCAGAGAGGCAGGCAGAGAGAGAGAGAGAAGCAGGCTCCCCCCTTGGGCAGGGAGCCCACTGCGGGGCTTTAACCCACTGAGCCACCCAGTTGCCCCGAGAATAAACATTCTTAATGTTACTTCTTCGGAGAATATTCATACTGTACTGTGAACTGTAACTCTTGTATCGCACATTCCAGTGGTCTAGATGTTCTGAAAAGAAAATGGGCTGTTTGGGTGGAGAACACTGGTAAAAGGGAAATGACTACTTGAGCACTGGTATTTGCTTAAATTCTTAATTTTTTCTAAAAGGCCCATTGAACTCGTTGGGTCTCCCCACCCGCACTCACACAAACATGTAGGTGTCTTAAATCAAAATAGACAATAAACAAAAGTTTAGTAAGATGCTTAAAATATTTGAGTGTATTATTGATGGCTATTTTCTCATTTCATTATATCTGAGTTCTAAACATAGCTGCCTGAATTGACTCCCTTCCTCTCCAGGCTTCGTTGCTAATTAACTGTTGATAGGCATTAAGAATACAGTATGTGTGAAACCTGTCGTTTCAGTCCTGCGGGGTTTGCAGAGTTTGGGCTGTGCCTTCCTCTTCCAGAAACCTTTGTTTACTCAAAGAGAAGCAGGAAAATGCCAATTGCCCTATTTTAGTATGGGATTAAAATACATGTGGCAAGGACCTCATGGGGCCCAGCTGTTGGCTGGGTTTTCAGCCCAAATAGAGAAGAAGAATGTTTGCTACCTCTTTGAAAAATAAAGGCACTGTGCTCTTTTGCTATATGAAGGAAACAGCTGCCAAGAATTGGTCTTTGAAGAATGGTGAGACATAAATGAGCCCTTGACTCTCTTAGTTATGGATTTGTCTTGTTAAACATTCTTATAATCGACACAAATTAAGGCTTCAGAAACCATAGGACATTGCTAATTTCTGTTCTGTAAGTATGGGTTACCAAGAGGAAAAGAATGTTCTTTCATGCCTGGAACCAGGTAGTTCAGTTCAAAATTTCTGCTGCATTTGTTGGAGAGGCTAGTTGATAACAGATAGGAGAAGACCAAGATATTGAAGCTCAGCTCCTTCAGTGCAGATGGAAATGTGGCTCTAGCAGTTAGGCTTTTTGTTTGTCTAAGCTAAGTGCTATCCTTTGTTATTTGCAGTTCTTAACAATCTGAAGTATGAGCAGTGGAGTTTCATAGGATTTTACTTCTTGTTGGTGGTGGTGGGGTTACCTCTTAATAGACTTTCTTGTGGTATGTGGATTTTTTATTTATATATTTATGTATGTGTGTGTTTATCATTTTTAAAAAATTTTATTTATTTATTTGACAGAGAGAGACACAGCGAGAGAGGGAACACAAGCAAGGGGAATGGGAGAGGGAGAAGCAGGCTTCCTGCTGAGCAAAGAGCCCGATGCAGGGCTCAATCCCAGGACCCTGGGATCATGACCTGAACCGAAGGCAGACACTTAACAACTGAGCCACCCAGGCGCCCCTGTATATGGATTTCAAAACTGATGTAGATTAGAAATTATTTCCAAAGGCAAAGAAAGTTAGTGGAAAGTGTCAGATCACTTAAATCTTCATATACCATTGTAGTGTGTTTATTAATTTGAAAACTCTGCACCTCCATTATCATACAGTGTCAGAGGTCAAATGATTCAGATCTGTTTCTTTCCCTGGCTGAGATGACCAGGTATAAGTGACAGAACATACTGCTTGTAGTACCTCATAACTCCTGCGGCTTTGTTTTCTCTTTTCTCTTTTCTTTTCTTTTCTTTTCTTTTCTTTTCTTTTCTTTTCTTTTCTTTTCTTTCTTTCTCTTTCTAACATATAATGTATTATTTGCTTCAGGGGTACAGGTTTGTGAATCATCAGTCTTACACAATTCACAGCACTTACCATAGCACATACCCTTCCCAGTGTCTATAACCCAGCCACCCTATCCTTCTCCCCTACCCCCTAGCAACCTTCAGTTTTTTTCCTGAGATTAAGAGTTTCTTATGGCTTGTCTCTCTCCCATCGTGTTTCATTTTTTCCCTCCCTAACCCCCCATGACACCCCGCCTGCCTCTCAAATTCCTCATATCAGAGAGATCATATAATTGTCTTTCTCTGATTGACTTATTTTGCTTAGCATAATACCTTCTAGTTCCATCCATGTCATTGCAAATGATGAGATTCTGGCTTTTTGATGGATAGTATTCGTGTGTGTGTGTGTGTGTGTGTGTGTACCACATCTTCTTTATCCATTCATCTGGATAAAACTGATGGTCCTGGGGTGACTGGGTGGCTCAGTTGGTTGAGCGACTGCCTTCAGCTCAGGTCATGATCCCGGAGTCCCGGGATCGAGTCCCATATCGGACTTCCAGCTCTGCGGGAAGTCTGCTTCTCCCTCTGACCGTCTTCCCTCTCATTCTCAGTCTCTCTCTCTCTAATAAATAAACAAAATCTTTAAAAAAAAAAAAAAACACAACTGATGGTCCTGCAGTTTTCTAATGTGGCCTTCCTACTGTAGAGATTCCTTAAAGGGCCTGTGAGACGGGCTGGGTTAAGTAACAAAAGGAGAGTCATTCCCAGAGCTAGTGCATATCACCGAAGTAACGATAGCAGTGGCATTTCCCTTTTTCTGACCGTAATAAGTGGTGGCAGGGTTCAGAAGGGGTCTTAGAAAGAGCGGTGTGCTAGACCACGCTAGACCAACAAATGAGCCAGCCTGTCACTGAAACCATGCCCTGGTGGACTGAATGTCTGAGTTTCTTTTCCCTTTCCCCTGCCACATATAGGACATTAACTGTTCCAGCCGAGTTTCGCATGCACATTGAAAGGTCTTTTTTCCCCACCAGTATGCATGAAATGAATGGAGAGGAAAGTTTTTCCTGGCCCTCTTCCTATGATCCAAGATGGGAAAATCAAGACTGTAAGGAGCGGGGTCATCTTTTCCGAAGAATAGAGACTAAATGAGCTTTTTGGAGTGCAGCAAGGTGGCAGTGCCTCTCATCTAGACTCTGGCTCTGGTGCTCCTGGTTTGGGGGTAACAGCCCAGCCCTTCTTACAGTCCTTGCCCCTTTGCTTCGGAATGGTGCCCGTCAGTGAAGCATGTATAATCATCTGATGGAAAAGTTTCTTCTCAGACACCTTGGTGCTTTGTATGTGTCACTTACTGAGCTGGTTTTCCATTCAGCACCAACCAGCCTGTGTTGGTGGCTTTTGGGTGCACCTAGGGGCTTAATGACTTCCATGCTTTTTTCTTAGTTGCTTTGGAACTGTACTACTTCTGAGATCCCCAAGCTACATTGATCTTTATGTGTGGTTACTTCGTAGCATTGATTAGAATTGTTTGCTGTCATTTTCTTCATATAAAGACATGCTTCAGGTTTCATCTGAAAGCAAAAACAGTAAGAAGAGGGCCGCAGGAAAGAAGTGGGAGGACAGATTGCATCTGTTAGCACTGACTCCACCTAGCCCTAGAGCATAATGATGTAGATTTAGATTAATTATGCAGCTGCACTGAAATTTTACTCATTGAGCACCCTTAATCTGAATTCTTGTGTTCTCTTGCTGGAATGATACTGTCTTATTTAATGACAACATTGTCAGTTTGCTTAGTGTGCTCAGAAATAACATTTCCATAGCCATTCTGTTGGGCCTTCTTTTATATATATATATAAAGTTTTTTAAAGTTTATTTATTTTTTGTAATCTCTGCACCCAGTGTGGGGCCCAAACTCATGACTCCGAGATCAAGAGTTGCTTGCCGAGTCAGCCAGGTTCCCCTCTCTGGGCCTTATTTTAAAGAGTAATGTGAGGGGCTCATGGGTGGCTCAGTCAGTTAAGCTTCTGCCTTTGGCTGAGGTCATGATCCCAGGGTCCTGAGATTGAGCCCCACATCGGACTCCTTGCTCAGTAGGGAGCCTGCTTCTCCCTCTTCTTCTGCCACTACCCCCCGGTTGTTCATGTACTTTCTCGCTCTGTCAAATGAATAAATAACAACCTTTTTTTTTAAAGATTTTATTTATTTATTTGAGATAGAGACAGTGAGAGAGAGTGTGAGAGGAGAGAAGGTTAGAGGAAGAAGCAGACTCCCCGTGGAGCTGGGAGCCCAAAGTGGGACTCGATCCCGGAACTCAAGGATCATGACCCGAGCCGAAGGCCGTTGCTCACCCAACTGAGCCACCCAGGTGCCCAATAACAACCTTTTTTTTAAAAAAAGTAATGTATTAACCGATCTGAAGACAAGAGGCTGGTTATAGAAGATGGCACCTGGCAACAGAGTTGCAGAACTTGTGAAATCACTGATCTTTGAACAATATGGGCTATAATTATGGTGTTAGGGGGGTTTCAGCTATGCATTTATTGTTTTCCTTCTAGGTGCATGCTATTATGATGCCAATCAGTCCATGTACGTGTTTGGAGGCTGTACCCAGAGCAGCTGCAATGCTGCCTTCAATGACCTCTGGAGACTTGACCTAAATAGCAAAGAATGGATCCGACCTTTGGCTTCAGGTAAGAAATAAAACGCTCATCTTTGCCTTCTTCCCAGGTAACTCCCTTTGCATGGTAATTCTTTCTGGCTGTTTTGGTGTTGGTCTCTGGTGCTGGTGCTCCAGGCCCTTTGTCAAATCTGCTGCGTAAATGCCAAAAATAATGTGTTTGTGTAAGTTCTTTGAAATAAAAATTTTAAAGAAAGCTTCATCCTGAGTATTGGTGTCCTGCCAGAATTGCTGGACTACTGTGTGAAGTCATTTGTGTGGTTTTCTCACGTGCTTGCACTGGTGTGATACGCTTTTTGGTATGAAGTTGAAGTAAGAGCAGAAACACAGCATCGTGAGAACTTTAGCTGACTGACAGAAGCTGTTGTCCCAGGGCTAAGATCTCTGAATGAGTATCTTTTGTTGTCGCCAGCTCAGATATTTGGGGAGTGTATAGAACATGCCTCTGCTGGTTACTCTTAACAACCCAGGAGTGTGGGAAGATTCTTGAGTAGGTACATTCCTGCACAGTCCCACTATGCCACAATTCTAGCAAAAAGAAACTTTTCTCCTTTTTGACCTCACCTTTCTTGAGGCAGGTGGAAGAATTTGTTTTTGCACTCTTGAGGCAGGACAGTTTGAAAAGGCATAGCCATAAGATTGAAGGAGCTAGTGTGATGGAGAAATAGAGCCCACTGAGCATAAAGTACTCTACTAGATGTGTTGGCAAGCTTTTCCCAGACATTCATTTGGCTTTTCAAGGTCAGAATTCACTCTAGGACTAAGGAGCCTGAGGTTTTCCTTGAACAGATTCTTCACTTATTTAGGTCTTGATTTATTACTTTGGTTATTAGATGGGAAGTGACTTGGTGTAGTAAAAAGTGCCCTGAGCTAAGAGTGAAGAGACCTGAGTTTCATTTCCTGGCATAATAGCCAATTCTCCATATATCTGTGAATAGGTGACTGCATCTCTCTGGGACAAATACGGAGTAGGATTAAATGATTCTTTTTTCTAGTGGGTTGGGAAGGCTAGTTTATGCTTCCCTTTTTTTCTGTAATGACTGCTATGAATGTCTAGGCCAGGGACTTAAACCTTTTTATGAGATGAAGCTACATTTTGCTCCTCCAAAGCTGTAAGCTCCTGTTCCTTCCCCTGCACTAGGCAAACATAAGAGGTAGGAGCCTACTGATAGCGGAATTCACAACTGGGGTTGGGGTTTGTATAGATGAAATTCTTTATTAAAATCATTAGAAAGATGACCAAGTGTTAATCTTTTAAAAATTTTGAAAGTTGGTACTATCTTAGGACCCTCAGAATTGTGTACTTTGGAGAGTTTCCTTTTCTAGCTCTTTGTCCCCTGTTGTACAATTGTGCAATATTGATATTTAGAATCATAGATTCTAAAATGTAGCAGATCTCTTCAGCTCAAACATCCTCTTGCCACTGTACTTGGTATCTAGGTCCCATTTCAGAGCAACTTTGATTATTCTAAATCACAAAATACTAATACCATCTTTATTTTGTAACCGAGCTTTATGCCTTTGATAATTTGACATGGAGCTCTGGACTGTGGGACTTTCATAGCCTATCGCTAGCTACTGTGCTTAGTTTCCTTTATTTCTCTCTGTAAGGTAGACATGGCACTTTTTTTTTTTAACCACTAAGACTATGTTTTGAAATCCCTAAGGTAGAAGTATCAGAGAAATAACTGGCTTTATTTTTTTAAAAGATTTTATTTATTTATTTGACAGAGAGATCACAAGTAGGCAGAGAGGCAGGCAGAGAGAGAGGGGGAAGCAGGCTCCCCACTGAGCAGGGAGCCTGACGTGGGGCTCCCTGAGCCCTGAGATCCCAAGACCCTGAGATCATGACCTGAGCCGAAGGCAGAGGCTTTAACCCACTGAGCCACCCAGGCACCCCAAGAAATAGCTGACTTTAAAAATACAATGTTAGGGGCGCCTGGGTGGCTCTGTTGGTTAAGCATTCAGCTCTTGGTTTCAGTTCAGGTCATGATCTCAGGGCCGTGAGATTGAGCCCCATATCAAGCTCCATGCTCAGTGGGGAATCTGCTTGAGATTCTGTCTCTGCCATTCCCTCTCCCCTACTCTTGTGCATGCGCATGCGCTCTCTCTCAAACAAAAATCTTTCAAAAAAATAAAAATACAATGTTAGACTGTTTCCTTTTATAAAACAGAAACTCCTGAAGGTTTAATTTTCTAACAAAGTGTCTCAAAGACACTGCTGGCCACTTCACTCTAATCTACAATTAAAACCTAGTTTTAAAGAGGGGAAAACAGCTATTTGAAATGTCTACTTTTTAAACAAACAAACAAGCTCTAGTTTTTAATAAAGAATCCTATGAGATTTTCCTTCAGGCAGAAATCCCATGGGAAGATTGCCTGAGGAAATGTTTCTGCTGTCATGAGTCCCAACCAAATTACTTCCTAACTGAAACATCAGTGAGTCTTTCTGAACAAAACATAGTTGTTGATATGCCTTGGTGTGCCTGACTCACCCATTTTAGTGCACGGAGGTGGGTAGGTTGGGAGGTGGCTGAGAGTAGGGTGCCTGCCACCCTTTGGTGTCTCTGTGAAGTCTTCTCACATGTGAGCCTTGTAAGCAGTGAGTATTCAGAGCAATAGCCTAAACAGGGTCCAGTGTTTGAAAGTGTAGTGGTGCGGAGAAGAGCATCAGATGAGCAGGAAGGGGGGGCAGTTTCATTTTGGAGCGGAGTCTTTCCAGAGAGTGCTCCTGCATCAGGTTTCTTTTTCTTTGTTTATTTGTTAATACTGCAGATGAGACTGGGGCCTTTTCATTTTTGGTGGTGTCCTAACCCTCTCCAGCTGCCATAGCAGAATACCATAGACTAGGGGCTTAAACAACACAACTTTATTTCTCATAGTTCTGGAGGCTGGGAGTTCAAAGTCAGGATGCTGGTGAGGGCTGTCTTCCTGGCTTTCAGACAGCTGCCTTCTTGCTCTGTCCTCACCTGGCAGAGACAGAGTTCTCGTGTCTCATCCTCTTTATTAGAGCCTTAGTCCCAATAAAGGCCTCAACCTTATAACTTCATTAAGCCTGATTATTTCCCAAAGGTTCCATCTCCAAAGGCCCCACCACATTGGTGTTAGGACTTCAACATATGAATTTTGATAGGACACGAGTCAGTCCACAGCCATTAGAATTAATGTGACTTGCCCCTGAATCCTTATTGTTAGTTCCTTTTGAAATGGTAGAAATACTCCATCTGGAGGGAATGTGACCAGTGTTAGAATGACAACGCATATGGCTGAGTGAGACTTCAGGAGGCCTGGTTGGCTCAGTTGGTAGAACATGTGACTTGATCTCAGGGTCGTGAGTTCTAGCCCCACATTGGGTGTGGAGCCTAGTGAAAAACCAAACAAACAAAAACAAACAAACAGAGGTGCCTGGGTGGCTCAGGCAGTTAAGCATCTGGCTTTGGCTCAAGTCATTATCCCAGGGTTCTGGGATCGAGCCCCGTGTCAGGCTCCCTGGTCAGCAGGGAGCCTGCTTTTCCCTCTCCTTCCTGCTTTCACTGTCTCTCTTTCTCTCAAATAAATACTCTCGAATAAATAAGTAAAATCTTAAAAAGAAAAAAAAAAAAAGAAACAGCCGAGCTCAACCTACTTATAGCTACACCTACCCACAGCCAGTACTTCTCAGACATTTCCAGTGAAGTACCTCCTCCTCCCTTTACAGCTGTTCTTGCAGCCCCTCCTCTCAGGAAGCTTGTATTGTATCAGCGGAGAAACAGAAACAAATAGAAAGTATGAAGAGAACAAGGAATGAGATAGAATAAGAGGGGAAGAGCTACTTTAAATCGGAGGCAACATTCTTTGCTGAGATTTGAAGGATGAAGAGAGACTGAGACCAGCGTGTGCAAAGACCCCGGGACAGCGAAGAATAGAATATGTGGGAGGACCTGAAAGCAGACCTTTGCGGATGTAGCATGATGAGCAAGGAGTAGAGTGGTAGAGATGGGGTTGAGATGTAGACAGGAGCCAATTCATTCATATCCCAAGATCTGGGAGATTTGGAAATTTTAAGCAGAGGAATATTATGATCCAATTTATATTTTAAAGAACACTTTTGCTGCTATTAAGGAAATGGATTGAAGAAGGCATGAGAACAAAACAGAGAGACCAGCTAGGAGGCTATCACAGTGATAGGAGTGAGAGGAGGTGAGACTTGGACTAGAGTCCAAGTAGTAGAGAGAAAGGGTAGCGGATGAATTTGAGCTGAAATTCTAGGGTAAAATCGACAGGACTTCTTGATGGTTTGGCTATGGGAGGGTGAGTGGGGTCAGCCAAGGCTGATTTAGGTTTCAGATTTGGCAGCTAGGTAGATAGGGGGCCTGTTTGCTAAAATGGAAAATAAATAATTGGAAGAAGTTTAAGCTTTGATTTGTTTATACTTTTAAGTGGTGATATACCATCATTAGTTGTTGTGAGAGTTTGACATTTAAAATAGAGTGCCTCCCTTCCCTTAAGTGATTCCATAGCCCTTCCTTTTGTTTGGTTAATTCTACTCTCATCCTTCCTTTGTTCTGGCAGCAAGTATTTATGAATTTCCTACTCTGTGTCTGGTATTGTTTCAGATGCTGGGGATACAGGAATGAATAAAACAGACAAAAGCCCCACTCCTAATGGAGATCAAATCCAAGTGAGAGAAGACAGATATTTAAAAGGACAAATAATGTTGGGCACCTGGGTGCCTCAGTCGGTTGAGTGTCTGCCTTTGGTTCGGGTCATGATCTTGGGGTTCTGGGATTGAGCCCCTTGTCAGGCTCTGTGCTCAGCAGGGAGGCTGCTCGTCCCTCTCCCACTGCTACTCCCCCTGCTTGTGCTTGCACACACTCACTCTCTCAAAGAAATAAAATCTTTAAAAAAAAAGTAATAAATGACAATGTCATTCAGTATGTTGGAAGATGATTAAGCTACTGAAGCAAAATGATAGCGTGGTGAGGGGGTCAGGGATGGGCGAACTACAGCTGCAGTGCCCAGGGTAGCCCTCACGGAGGAGGCAACATTAGAACAAAGACTTGATTGGATAAAAGAGGTGAAGCAGATGGATAGCTAAAGAAACAACATTACAGAGAGAAGAGCCAGCGCAAAGGTCCGGAGGTGGGAGTGTGCTTGGGACAGTCCAGGGATAATGAGAAATCAGTGTGACTAGCACCGGGTAAAGAAAGGAGACTGTCCTAGCAGAGGGAGTTGGGCAAATAACGGAGGGAAATGTGTCATACATGTATGGCTTCTTGGCTGTTGTAGGGACTTTTTCACATTGTTTTGAGTGAAGTGACTGGTCATTTGGGCTTCTGAGAAGACTGTGTAAGAGGACAAGTGTGGCAGTGAGGAGGCCAGCTAAGAAGTAGTAGCAATAATCTAGGCAAGAAATGATGGTGATGTGGACGAGGGTGTTGTCAGGAAGTTAAGAATTGAATGCCCAGCATTTGAATGTGAAGTGTGAAAGAGAGAGGAGTCAAGGACGGCCCTAGCGATTTTTAGCCTGGACATTTGAAGGAATGGTGTTGCCGTTAACTGAGGCGGGTAAGGCTGTGGGTGGTCAAGATTGGCAACGTGTAGGAGACGTGAGAAATTCAGTTTGAAACATACAATGTTGAAACACACATTTGGAAATCCAGGTGGAGATGTGTGTGGAGTTCTGGGAGACAGGCAGGCTAGAGACATTCGTCTCCATAGCCAAATGGAACGTATTAGCATATGGGGCTGGGTGAGATTGCTAGGGGAGTAAGTGAGGATAGTAGAGGAGGGTAGGTCTGGAACATAGCAGTATTCAGAGATCAGCGAGAAGAGGGGGAAACAGCAAAAAACTAGAAAAGGAACACCCGAGGAGGTGGGGGAAAACCAGGAGAACGTGGCATCTGAGAAGTCACCATACTCGAAAGTGTTTCCAGGGGAAAGGAGATAATCAGCTAGGTCCTACACAGCGAAGGGGTCAAGTTATTTGAGGACTTAGAACTCCTTAAAACTAGTAAAGACTATTTTCAATGAGAATTGTCCTTAAATTCAATAAAGAGTATTTTTGATCAGCGACAAGGATGAAAGCGTATTTGGAAAGGCTTCAAGACAATTGGGAAGAGAGAAATTGAAGACAGGAAGTATAAACAGTGCATTACAGTTTTTGAGGTTTTACTTTAAAAGAGAGCAGAGAAACAAGATGCTCAGTGGAGGAGAATGTGGAATTGAGAGGTTTATTTTTAAGATGGCAGATTGTATAGCAAATTCATGCTGATGGAAATGACCTAGAGGGAGGAATGGGTGCGGATGGAGAGAAAGGATTGTTAGAGCTGTGTCCTCCAGTGGTGAGAAAGGCAGGGGGGTTGGTTGTGGAAGGGAGTATTGACCATTTATCCAAAGGAACAGGAAGGGTTATGTGATTACCGATGCTGGTGGGTGGATAGATGTGGGAACTGGTGGAGGTTATTACTGATTGCTTTATCACTCCGATAAAATAACTGAGGGTGGGACAGGACAGAAGCCTTTGGAAATCCTGGCAGGTGATTATGAATGTACAATTGTCTACATTGTAGTCTTTGCCAGATGGTTCTAGGAAGTTAAATGTTCCACCTTCTGCTGGTGTACTAAGGGAAAACCTTAATTCTTAATCGGCCTATGTTTGATTCCTAAAGCAACTGCACAGTTCTTGGGATAGGTTCTTCAAAACACTAATGTTTAAATTGCTGTTTCTAAAATACCCTTTAGTCAGACTGGGGCTAATTTTGGCATCTGTTTAATATAATAACATCAGTCACAGCCTTTTTTGGTTACTTCAAATCACAGTAGAGATTTTCACGCATACATTTTTACACTTAAAATTGGAGTGTCCTGATTTTCAAAACTTCTTAAACATTAGCCAACACCCATTTACAAAAGGGGAACAAATTTCAGTGTTCGAATTTTCCACCAGTAGGAGAGTTGGTAAGTGTTAGGGGATGATTTAAAGCTCAGACTGTCATCTCTGTTAACTAGTCCCTGAGCACAGGAGCTTTTCCCACTACATTCTCCCCATAGAATCTTCTTGCCCAATAAATCCTTTTGCTTTTCATTTTCTTCCCTGTTGGTCACCCATGCAATTCCAAGTGACAGCTTAGGGTTCCGGACCTTTGTTTTAGAAAACAGGACAGAGATATACAACTGAGCCTCGGGCCATGTGTTCCGGTCTTGGCTTTGCCACTCCTGAGCCACTTGCCTCTGAACTTAATCCTTAATCACTTCTGCATTCTTTGGACCTTGATTTCCTTCTCTGTGAAAGAAGAGACAGGATCACTGTTTCTGAAAATCCCATAGCGATCTTTTATCCAAGTCACCTAAAAATAATATATTCCTTAACCTCATATCAGACTCACCTTATCCCAAGGAGTTGGGGATAGAGTGGTGGATCTTTTTAAAAAAACAGAACATGTCCCAGCTGATTCTAAACCTACCTAAATTTGGAAATCCTGGATCCCTCCGGAATCTTTTGGTTTTCTTATTATGCAGTCTATGACCTAACTTTGTTATCACAGCCTGTTAGGTGAGTGTGCAGAGCTGTATTCCCTAACTGTTAACGAAGGTTGTCTTCTCTGTGCTCTGTTAACTGCCTCTTTGTAAAAAGAGCTACCTTTTATCCTGGTGAGTCAAGAGTGGCCTGCTGTCTGCGGAAGTGTGTATGGACATCCTTGAGAGGGCTTTGGGGGTGAAATGTTGGTGGTCTCAGATTCTTTAAACATACTATCTAACCTTCAAACCAACCCAATTAGGTTGGCACTACTATTATCCCCATTTTACAGATGAGGAAACTGAAGCTCAGAAAATCACCTAGTAATTTACCTAAGATCACACAGCCAATAAGTGACGGAGCAGTGATTGAAATCCAAGATTTTGTCCCTAAAGTCTGTGTTCTTTCTGCTCTGTCATGCTGTGAATAGTTTTAGTTTTTCTTTTTTCTTTTCTTTTTAAAGATTTTATTTATTTATTTGACAGAGAGAAGAGAGATCACAAGTAGGCAGAGAGGCAGGCAGAGAGAGAAGGGGAAGTGGGCTCTCCGCTGAGCAGAGAGCCTGATGCGGGGCTCGATCCCAGGACCCTGAGATCATGACCTGAGCTGAAGGCAGAGGCTTTAACCCACTGAGCCACCCAGGTGCCCTGTTTTAGTTTTTCTGTAATTTATTTCACAGTATCTGTTTTTTTAAACTTTTTATTTATTTATTCATTTTTAAAATTTATTTATTTGACAGATTAAGAGAGTGCACAAGCAGGGGGAGCGGCAGGCAGAGGGAGAGGGAGAAGCAGGCTTTTCGCTGAGCTAAGAGCCGGATGCGGGGCTTGATTCCAGGACTCCAGGATCATGACCAAAGCGATGCTCAACTGCCTGAGCCACCCAGGCGCCCCTAAAACTTTTTAGATAGACTTTATATTTTAGAATAGGACAGAGTTTCCATATACCCACAGCCCGTTTTCCCCATTGTTAATATCTTGCATTAGTATAGTACATTTATGGCCATGAATGAACCAATACTGATACATTATTATTGAAGTCCCTACTTTATTCTGATTTCCTTATTATTTTTAAAAAATATTTTATTTATTTATTAGAATGAGCAAGAGAGCACATATGGGGGAGTGGCAGAGGGAGAGGGAGAAACAGACTCCCCGCTGAACAGGGAGCCTGACTCGGAGCTCGATTCCAGGACCCCAAGATCATGACCTGAGCCGAAGGCAGGCACTTAACCCATTGAGCCACCCAGGTGCCCCCTTATTATTATTTTTTAATCTAGTGTCTTTTATCTATTCCAAGATCCCATCTCAGGACACATTACATTTAGTCTTTATGTCTCCTTACTTTCCCCCTGGCTATGACAGTTTCTCAGACTTTCCTTATTTGATGATTTTGACAGTTTTGAGGAGTACTGTCAGATATTTTGTGGACTGTCATTCAGTTTGGGTTTGTCTGAGGTTTTTCTTACGGTTAGATTAGAGTTATGGGGTTTTAAGGAGGAACACCACAGCAGTAAAGCGTCCTTCTTATCTAATATGCTATCAAGAGAATATACTATGAACATGATTTAGTGCTTTTGATAACCTTGATCACCTGGCTGAGATAGTGTATCTTAGATTTTTCTACAGTAAAAGTTTTCTTTTTTTTTTTTGCCCTTTCTTTAAAATTATTTTTTTAGGGGCGCCTGGGTGGCTCACTTGTTAAGCGTCTGCCTTCAGCTGAGGTCATGATCCCAGAATCCTGGGATCGAGCCCCACATCGGGCTCCCTGCTCTATGGAGAGCCTGCTTCTCCCTCTCCCACTCCCCTTGCATGTGTTCCTTCTCTCACTGTATCGCTCTCTCTCAAATAAATAAATAAAATCTTTAAAAATATATATATTTTTTCAGGGTGCTGGGTGCCTTAGTTGGTTAAGTGTCCAACTCTTGATCTCAGGGTTGTGAGTTAAAGCCCCATGTTACGGGGCACCTGGGTGGCTCAGTGGGTTAAAGCCTCTACCTTCAGCTCAGGTCATGATCTCAGGGTCCTGGGATCGAGCCCCCATGGGGCTCTCTGCTCAGCAGGGAGCCTGCTTCCCCCTCTCTCTCTGCCTGCCTCTCTGCCTACTTGTGATCTGTCTCTCTTTCAAACAAACAAACAAATAAATAAATTAAAAAAAAAAAAAGCCCCACTTTGGGCTCCACAATGGGCATGGAGCCTACTTAAAAAAATTTTTTTTTCTAGTTTATTTTTCTTTCTTTTCCTGTGATTCCCTTTATTTGTAGTTGCCCTTGGTCCTGGTCCTTAATCTTCCATTGAATTTGGGGGGGGGGTGAATAACTAAGCTATCTGGCTGTTATATTTACCATCAGAGTCAGGAAAGGTTAATGAGCATAGGGTATGTCATTTGAAGAAAAATTTTCACAGCTTAGGGAATTTTTATTTTATTTTTTAAAAGACTTTATTTATTTATTTACTTACTTACTTATTTGACAGAGAGATAAAGAAAGAGCACAAGTAGACAGAGCATCAGGCAGAGGGAGAAGCAGGCTCTCTGTTGAGCAGGGAGCCCGACATGGGGCTTGATCCCAGGACCCTGAGATGGAGGTAGACGCTTAACCAACTGAGCCACCCAGGCACCCCTTAGGGAATTTTTGAATATCAACAAGACTTTTTAACACTTTTTGTGGGGAGCAGAATGCTGAAGACAACTTCTTTTTTTTTTTTTAAGATTTTATTTATTTATTTGACAGAGAGAGAGGTCACAAGTAGGCAGAGAGGCAAGCAGAGAGAGAGGAGGAAGTAGGCTCCCTGCTGAGCAGAGAGCCCAACGTGGGGCTCTATCCCACGACCCTGAGACCATGACCTGAGCCGAAGGCAGAGGCTTAACCCACTGAGCCACCCAGGCACCCTGACAATGTCTTTTTTATTATGACCTAGCACACCCAGACCTTTCCAGCTACCCAGAGCCAAAAACTCTATTGGAAATAATTGTTTCATTAGGACTGTTCCCTAAACGAATAATCTACCAAAATCACTGAGTAATCCAGCAGAAAAGCTAGTTTACTTTTGGAGTTGGGCAGCAAAAAGCAAGAGTGTTGATCATATTTGTCAGTCATATGAGATGTCTGTGGGAAGGCCAGGATATCCTTAGAAGCTGGAAAGTTCTGGAACTGTCCAGAAATAACTGCCCAGAGTGTCATTGTTTCTCTTACTACGTAAATGATACCTTGAAAATGATGCGGATAGGGCTCTTGGATCCACTAATGTTTTGCTGTCCTGTGTCTGGTAGAAAAATTTGGTCTTAGGTTCTCTACTGCCCTTTCCTGAGCCTGTGGTAACATGTCCAGGACATGTCAAAACAAATAAGGGAGTGTGGGACTGATACCTGGCACGGTGTATAACCAAAACAGTTAACCAGAAGAATCTGTTCTGGAAAACATCACACAGTCCTTTCCTCAGTTTAGGTCCCAGGTGTCAGTGTTGACATTGAAATAGCTGAATGTAGAATTTTAAAAAATAATGTATTAGTGTACTTACTCATAGGCATTAGATTCTGCTTTTTAGCATTGTTTTGCATCTAAACACCTTATACATTTTTAAAAATTACCATTATATGCAAATGTGTTCTGAGAATGCCAGTTCTGTGGAGATGTGAGGTGGATGCTTATCAACTGGTAAATATTGGACCATATATAATGAGAGGACACATGTGCCTTTCAAATACACTCCAAGCTTCTGCTCTCTGTCCTAGAAGCAGGCATTAGGAATGCCTGGAGGGCTCCATTAAGCGTCCATCTTCCTTGAGTCATGATGGCAGGGTCCTGGGATCGGGTCCCACGTTGGGCTCCCAGCTCAGCGGGGAGTCTGCTTGTCCCTCTCCCTCTGCCTGTGCCTCTCTCTCTCTCTCTCAAATAAATAAATAAAATCTTAAAAAGAAAAAAAAGAATTCTGGGCTTTCATATCTGTGCACTATTATCTTGTCTGCCTACCATCTTGACAAGCAGTTTTTGGTTGCTCTTGGGTTTCCTGTGCACTGGAACTCTCAAACTGTGTAGTGTTTCTGTTTTTCTCAGGTGTTCACATAGCCTCCCCTCCCCCCAACAGCGCGTGATGTGTTATGAGCACAGTAAACTTCATGTTGCACGATGCCTAATCCCTATGTATCTCTGTTGCTACATAGATTTATTGATTTTACTTTGTGTCCTGAGTGAAATTGCAGAAGGCTAATCTTACGTAGGGGGAATACAAAAGATACTATTCTAGAGTCATTCCTGATTCCTGCCCCATGGATGACTCTGTTGGTTTTTAGGATGCTCAGCAGTGCCTTGTACCAGCTCCTGCCTGGTGCATATTGTTTGTTTGTTTGTTCTCTATACGGTCAGGACTGGTCTGGTTTCTCAAGTTTTCCAGCTCTTGTAACTTTGAGAAGATTTGTAAAGGATCTACCGTGTGGTCTTTCTTGGTGGACAAGGGTTGTAATGGTTTTTTATTAACTTGAAATATCAACTTAAATCCTTGGAGACTACCTTATATTTCAAAGCTTTAGAAGCTACCTCTCATCTCTTTGGGAAATGAACTCCTTCAGTGTTGCTTTAATGAACCCCACTTTTCACACAAGCAGTGCCCCTGATAATTTCCTCTGTTCTGTATATCTCTCTGGAAGTGGTTATGGGCTATGGATTTTATATTTGATTTGTTAGCTTTTAAGCTCTGTTCCCTTTTTGCCTTCTTTCCCATTTTAGTAAGGTTTCTGAAATCCATTGCCCAGTCTTAAAATGTTTCTTGCTGACATGGGGCTCGATCCCACGACCTTGAGATCATGACCTGAGCTGCAATCAGAGTCAGATGCACAGACATGCATCTGACATGATTTACATGTATGAGCTATAGCATGATTGCATTTTATTTGAGGAATATGTGGTTTTTTTATTTGACACAGAGAATGAGAGATTACAAGTAGGCAGAGTGGCAGGCAGAGTGGCCGGGAAAGCAGGCTTCCCGCTGAGCAGAGAGCCCGATGCGGGGCTCGATCCCAGGACCCCGAGATCGTGACCTGAGCCGAAGGCAGAGGCTTTAACCCACTGAGCCATCCAGGTGCCCCTATTTATTCAATTAAAAAAAAATTTATTTATTTATTTATTTATTTATTTATTTGCCATTGAGAGATCACAAGTAGGCAGTGAGGCAGGCAGAAAGAGGGGGGGAGCAGGCTCCCCGCTGAGCAGAGAGCCCCATGCCGAAGGCAGAGGCTTTAACCCACTGAGCCACCCAAGCGCCCCTCAACTTTTTTTTTTAAGAGAGCACACATGTGTTGCTCTCTAGATATGGTGAGTATCCCAGAGAGTTCTCTGTTCACTTAGTCCTGCTCTAAATAGAAAGATCTGATGGGGGCGCCTGGGTGGCTCAGTTGGTTGAGCAACTGCCTTCGGCTCGGGTCATGATCCTTGAGTTCTGGGATCGGGTCCCACATAGGGCTCCCAGCTCCATGGGGAGTCTGCTTCTTCCTCTAACCTTCTCTCCTCTCATGCTCTCTCTCACTTTCTCTCTCAAATAAATAAATAAAATCTTAAAAAAAAAAAAAAGAAAAAAAAAGAAAGATCTGATGGTAGATAACTAAGTATTATAGAGGGTTGAGGAGGAAAGATTACCTGTCTGATAGTTAAAGGTACTGCTCATAATGAGGACCTCCCCACCTAAAGTGATGGGAGGAATGTGTTGGGAGAGGGAGGGAGGCTGGTGGGTTACACCGTTCAGAGCTTGGTTTTTGTGTTAGGCAGACACAGGTTTGCATCAGATCTCTGTTGCTTAGTAATTGGCGACCTCAGCTGGGTTTTTTAACATCTCATTTGCCTTACCTTTAGAGTAGAGATGGTAATACCTACCTTTCCTAGTTTCTGTTCGGATTCTATCCCATACAGTATTCAGCTAGAGAGGGGATATGGAATCTGATGAATTTGACACCTTTACATATACTGAAGTACTAGCTATGGAGCGGGCAGTGGTCAGAAGTTATCCTCAAGTTCCCAGAGCTTGAAAAGTGGTTGTGTTCATCTGTCTGTATTCATTTTCATGCCTTTATTTATTGAGTGTTTATAGCCAGTGCTATCCTAGCTATAGCAGTACAGATGTGGGTAAGATGCAGGGTCTGTTGGGGAAAGACAGACAATAAACCAATCAGTCAATACAAAGAGAATATAAAGCATTAAGAAGAGAGTGGCTCCAGAGAGCAGATGGCATGTTTAAAATAAGTTATAGGGGTGCCTGTGTGGCTTAGTCACACACAAGTCCTAAAGAAGGCCATGTCTGTGCATCTGACTCTGATTGCAGCTCAGGTCATGATCTCAAGGTCGTGGGATCGAGCCCCATGTCAGACTGCTCAGCACGGAATCCGCTTGTACCTCTCCCTCTGCTCCTCTCCCTGCTCTCCTCTCTCTTTCTCTCTCTCTCTCCAATAAATAAAAATCTTTAAAAAAAAAGTTATAAACTGTGTCAAGCCAGGACTTCTGTGTGGACACAATGGATTTTTAAAAGAAATCTAATTTATGAAGAAAGAATTCACACACTAATGAATTTGGATTCTTTTCACAATTTGTTACTATTTGTTTATTTATTTAAGATTTTATTCATTTATCTGACAGAGAGGAGAGAGATCACAAGTAGGCAGGGAGGCAAGCAGAGAGAGAGGGAAGCAGGCTCCCTGCCAAGCAGAGAGCCTGTTGTGGGGCTTGATCCCAGGACCCCAAGACCAGGATCCGGGCCGAAGAGAGAGGCTTTAACCCTCTGAGCCACCCAGGCGCCCCTGTTACAATTCATTTTTAAGGCCAATTATGTGTTTTTATTAAGACGATTTGCTTTTGATTAAAATGGCTGTGAAGTATTTTAAACATTTTCTGTTTTCATAGAAGGAAGGCACCCAAGGGCCCAGATACCACTTCCATGTGCTAATCTCTGTGAAGAAGCCATAGGATATTACTTAAGCTACTGCTTTCTTTGTTGTATTAGTTCCTTCCTGATCCCCGGACCCGTTCTTGGTTAATCTTCATGAGTTGGTGGTTTCTCCTTGTCTCCTCTAGCCCTGTGCAGTCCTAGAAACAACCTGGATCTGTGGTGGTCTCAGGAGATGTGCATGAGAGCAGAGCCAGTGGGTTCCCCTAGGAAAGGAAGGAATCCTTCCTGTTTATGTATAAAGTTGAGAACCTGGGATTTTTCCAGAATACATGCTTTTCTAAGGTGGGTACACATTCTCTCCTGCTGGAGAGAAGAGTGGGAAATTTGCACAGCACAAATCTGGGTAAACCTTAGTCTTCCAGGGGAGAGAATATATAAGATCATACCATATTTCAGTTTGGCTCTCTCCCACCTCACTAGGATTATCCTGTTTTGATACCAGGCCAGAAACTTTATGACTAGCAACATTGTTTTTACTTCTAAACAGAGCCACTTCAAAGGGTACCCATTCTCCAACCCCCATTAGAACTGCAATTAACAAGTTATCAGATTAAGCAGACTGTGGACCTCCACTCTTCCAGGAGAAATTGAATCAAAAGACTACTTGAAAGGGTAACAAGGAACTATTATTGGTTTCCTGTTGTTAATTTTTAGCTGATAAGTGCTATCCTATTCATCAAGTGGCCTTTCACGCAGGTTTAATTAAGAAGTGAAAACAGTGCCAATAGGGAATTCCTTTTTGTTAATGCCTGTGGCATATGCAAGCATACAGGATCTAAACGTTTCTCATGCCGATTACAAAAGTTCCTCTTGTTTTGGATGTTCTGTAGGTGACTCAAGGAGGGATGTTTTTAAAAATGTGGGTATAATTATAATAATAAAATGTATGCCCTGAAGCCCAAGATCCCGACAGACTTTGTCTAATATCAGTGAATTGTTTTGATATCAATCAGTAACTTTCTGCCTATTTTGCAACTGAAGAATGAAATAGGAAAAGAAAAAAAAATGGCAGTGTAAGGGAGACATCCCAAAAAGTGTTTGGCCTTATCCCTACCGAGTGACTAACTGATGCCTCCAGGGTAAGTTGTGATTAACTGGAACCGCTTCTTATCCCAACTCAGGAGGGATCTTTAACCATTTGGTTTCCCTGGTTGGGTTTGGTTCAGCATTTTTATAAGAAATAGTTCTTGCCCTTTAGGATAGTAAAATCTTATCGGGAGACTCTAAATGGATAATTTCAAAACAGTGTGCTAAGTACTGGGAGTGAAGTAGATACAGGATGTCCCTTCCTTCCCTGTGTACCCCTCTCCTTCCAGGAGGCTCTTTAACCCAACATGGCAGGGGTGTGCTGGCAGAGGTCCCAAAGAAGGCCATGCCAGTGCAGAATTTAGTGTTCTGTATCCACTACCATGTTCTTTGTAACTTAAACCTCTATTTTAGGCTGAGGTTAAACAGCATACTTGACGAGAACCAAATTCTAGAAAGTGGTTTAGGGGTTCTGTAGTGACTTTGCCAAAGAGTCACTTCGTGTTTGCTTCCTACTCTGTTTCCGTAAAATAAGCTTGATATTTTTATATCTCCTGAGGGTATCTCTATAAATGCAAAGACTTCTTGTAATTATTATTGGCCACATTGACAGCAAATTGGAAATATTTTCACTATCAGGAGAGAGACTGTACCTGTTCCGGACAGAACCCCTGTGGACCTTGGCCATGGACTTTGGAGACCATTCTGAATAATTATTTGTCTTCTAGGTGTTTACAGCCCAAGACAGACTTTATACTCAAGAATTGTAAAATGTTCTCAGTTTGCCTTTTGTTTTTCCATTCCTCAAACGATAAAACTGTGAAACATGCTTTCCTTGTTTCTGTGACAAAGTATTACCTATAAAATCAACAGTTTAGAGATAGAAGCAGTTAAATTATAACTCCAGCATTTTTTTTTTTCCCCGAGGGATTTCTTGCCTCCTAAGTTATAAGTGCTAGCCTGTCCTCTTGTGCCCTCTAGGTTTTCTGATTCAGATGCTAATGTGGTGTTCCGGGAAATGCCTTTCCAAATTATTCTTTTCCTGACCTCTGAACTCTTGTTATCAAGGTCAGTCACTTCACACACTATCATAATGACAGCTCTATCAAGCCAAAGGCTTGGTCAGCTTCCCAAGACCCAGCTTGGACTCTCTCACCAAAATTAATCTCTCCTACCCCCTGTGCACACACCAACTCAAGGCTCCTGACTACCGCAGAGAAGTAGTACGCACACAAAAGAAGCTGTGAGGTAGGATTGTAGGTCAGCCTGGTCTCTCTGGTCTCACTTTGCCCTAGAGGCTGGTTCTGTGTGGGAAGGACTTAGGGTGCTGCCGATGGAGCTGAAAGGGAGTGCCTTTCTTCGGACCTACCCTGTGAAAGTGAGTTCATGTGAAGAGTTGGTAACACGCAGTGGGGACTGTGACCTAAACCTCAGCGTTTACTCGCTTTGATGTCCCCATCGGCATCATTACTGCAAAATATTTGAAAGCATCCAGAGGAAAAGTTTGATTGCCAGTTAAGAACCTATTTAGACCAAGCCCCCTTGAAAAAGCAAATCATATAGCAGAACATTCTGGAATTCCAAGAGCGAATTAAAAGATTTTGTTCAGTACTTTTCTTCTGGATTTATTAGTATGCTCGTGAGTCCCATGGTTAAATTTTTCATGCTTACAGTTGTTTTCAAACTTTACCTCCTGTAAGTCCCTAATTCCTAGTCTTCAATCTTTCTATTTTCAGAGTCTTGGAGAACGATTAGTAGGTAACCTATGTTGCTATAAATAAGTCTTAAAGGGATTTGCCTGAAAGCCAGTAGGTAGAACATTTTTTTTCCTTTTATTTGTTTTGCAAAGTGTAAGTTGAGTGACTTATAGATGAGGAGAAATGTTTGTATACTGAAAATGTGTGTGTTCTTTTCAGCACCCTCATGAGCAAAGCATTTGTCAAGGAAAGCCAACTTTGTCCTTACTCTGTTAACCAAAATGAAGGATTCCATATAGTCATAAACTGAGTATGCATAGAAAAACTCTGTAGGGGGCACTTGGGTGGCACAGTTGGTTGAGGGTCCTCCTCTTGGTTTAGGCTCAGGTTTTGATCTTATGGATGGTGGGATCAAGCCCCACGTGGGGCTCTACACTCAGAGGGGACTCTGCTTGAGATTCTCTGTGTTCTTGCACCACCCCCTGCCTCGCTTGCACACACATGCGCTCACTCCTTCTCTCTCTCTAATAACTAAATCTTAGGAAGGAAGGGAGGGAGGGAGGGAGGGAACGGAAAGGAAAGGAAAAAGAAAAAGGAAAGGAAGGAAGGAAGAAAGGAAAGAGAAGAGAAAAAGGAAGAAAGAAAGGGGAAGAAAGGAAAGAGAAGAGAAAAGAAAGGAAGGAACGAAAAAAGCAGACTGTATATATTCCATGTTAATGTCCTTTTGGAGAATTATCTAAAAGGCTCACTCAAGGATAGTTTAACTCTACAACATGGTTCTCAAAGTCTAGTCCCCAAACATAAACATCACCTGGAGGCTTGTTAGATTATGTAACTTCTGGGTCTCCCCCCCATACCTACAAATAGAAAAGGCAGAAGTGAGGCCCAGCCATCTGCATTGTAACAAGTTCTCCAGCTGCTTTTAACATGAGCTGGGATTTGAGAACTAACGCTCCAGGGGGATGGTGGCTATTGTTTATAAAACCTTAATAATAAATCGATAATATTAATAAAGACCGATCATGGAATAGAGATGTAGAAATAGTGTTTTAGCCATGCATAACATTATAGGCATCCCTAACTAAAACCAGTACTTGTCGGGGCAGCTGGGTGGCTCAGTTGTTGGGCATCTGCCTTCCAGCTCGGGTCATGATCCCAGAGTCCTGGAATCGAGCCCCGCATCGGGCTCCCTGCTCGGCGGGAAGCCTGCTTCTCCCTTTCTCATTCCCCTTGCTTTTGTTCCTTCTCTCGCTGTGTCCGTCAAATAAATAAAATCTTTAAAAAAATAAAAATAAATAAAACTAGTAATTGTTTTATCTTGTATCAAACATTTGAGCTGCTCTTTTAGTCCTTGGTTCTGTGTGAATAGAAACTACAGTTGTGGGAAAGCGGCAAAGAAACCAAACTAGAATTTGAAATTGCTTCACTGTTTTACCATCTTCTTTGCAGAAGTAAACAAGAATGCCTTATAATTCTGCCACTGTCTTTCACATGTGAAATTCCCTGATTTCATAGGAACCTTGGGAAGCATCTGAACTAATTAGCAATTTTAGGGAATGTTAGTTCTGTGTAGAGGGTGCCTGTCTGATTATCCAGTTTCCCACAGCTGCCTTTTTGGCTTGTGTCTTATTTAGAGATTTGCTCCATTGATCATGTCTGCTGTATGATTGTGTTTGGGAATGAACCCTGTGAAGCTAACCATTGGCTCCGCGGGCACAGGCCTGAGCAACATGGTTCGATATGGGTACATTCGGTCCTGTGGTCCCTGAGAGAACCTGCATGGGAGCGACACCCTTTCTTCTACTTGTGTGATACGGTGACATTTAGACTCTATCTAGAGGCTCAGTAGCCACATTATTTTGAAGGTAGGCCAGGAGATGTCCTAATGAGTATAAACCCTTCAAATATAAATTTCCTTGAGGGAAGGGGATTTATTTCATTATATGTCACCAAGATGATGATGACGGGCCTCTTAACTGTGGAGGATTCTGCGGCTGTCAGAGTGCTTTATACTGTTTCAGATTTCCAACGAATCAGTCTCTAGTGTGATAGGCAGGTGTGTATTAATAAAAATTTATTAAATATGATCTCATCCTAGCTATTGTATGGGATGAATTGCATATATGTATGTAAAATTCTTCAAAGTCTTGGACCTCACATTTTGGCTAAGACTAGTTCATATAAATGTTATTTTCCTCATCTAACAGTGTGGTCATGTTTTGGGGTTTTTTGTTTGTTTGTTTTGGTTTTTTTAAAAAGTTTTAAGTCCTCTTGAAATAGCTTGCTTTTCTTGGAACTTTAAAACAATAGATAAAGGTAATGTAATTTGAATATAAGTTCTTATTTTTTCTAAATTCTAGTACAACTTGCTGTTTGCTTTCTAGAACTCCACTTGGCTAAAAAGACCATTTATTCTTCAAGTTCTAGAAATTGCCAAAGTTCATTGACCCCTGTAGTTTCTGACCTCACAATAAATTTAATTCATTTGATTTATGAACCTTGATTAGGATCATTGGGAGGGGAGTTAAAGACTCTCTGCTTTAAACAAAGTCAGAATATGAGGGCGCCAGAGTGGCTTAGTCCCTTAAGCGTCTGCCTTCAGCTCAGGTCATGTTCTCAGAGTCCTTGGATGGAGCCCTGTGGCTAGTGGTCTCCCTGCTCATCAGGGTGTCTGTTTCTACTCCTCCTCCTCCCCCTTCTCCCCTCCCCTTCCTGCTCTTGGTTTTTCAAATAAATAAATTTTTTTAAAAAGTGAAATACAGGAGCACCTGTGTGGCTCGGTTGTTAAGTGTCTGCCTTCAGCTCGGGTCATGATCCCAGGGTCCTGGGATAGAGCCCCGCGTCAGGCTCCTTGCTCGCGGGAAGCCTGCTTCTCCCTCTCCCATTCCCCGTGCTTGTGTTCCCTCTCTCACTGTGCCTCTCTCTGTCAAATAAATAAATCTTTTTAAAAAACACCAAACTTAAAAAAAAATGAAATACGTAGATAATACGTAGATTCTTAGAAATGATATTAGGGACTTTTTGGGGCACGTGGGTGCCTCAGTGGGTTAAAGCCTTTGCCTTTGGCTCAGGTCATGATCTCAGGGTCCTGGGATCGACCCCCGCATCGGGCTCTCTGCTCAGCAGGGAGCCTGCTTCCCCCTCTCTCTCTGCCGGCCTCTCTGCCTACTTGTGATCTCTCTTTCTCTCTCTCTCTCTCTCTGTCAAATAAATAAATAAAGTCTTTTAAAAAATTTTTAAAAATTAAGGACTTTTTAATAAATTGATAAATATTAGTCATTATCATTAGTAGTAGCAGTAGTTAATAGTAGTAATTGCAATTTCTCTTAAAAATCAAGTCCCCCGGAGCACCTCAGTGGCTCAGTTGGGCGTCCGACTCTTGGTTTCAGCTCAGGTCATGATCTCAGGGTCATGAGATGGACCCAGGCTCTGTGCTCAGTATGGAGTCTGCTTAAGATTCTCCCACCCCACCCAGTCTGCTTCTCATCTGCACCTCATCACCCCCCACCCAGCACTGGTGCATGTCTCACATGCTCTTTCTCATGCTCTCGCTCTCTGAAACAAGTAAGTAAGTAAGTAAATAAAATCTTTATGGAAAAAAAAATCTATCCACATTACCTATCCTTTCCTTTCTCCTTCCCCATAACCTCTAAACACAGGCATGTGGTCGTTACTGCTTTCAGTTTTCACCTAATTAAGCCTGGACATTGATTGTTCTAAGACAAAGGGCCACATAATTTTTAATTGCCACATAGTATTTTTTGTATGAATATTCCTCCATCTACTTTAAACTTCAAATGAGCATCCTTGTATTTATTTCTTTTTTCATTTTGCCCAGCTTTCGTTAGATTAATCCTTAGAAGTGGAATTACTGATTGAAAGCATATGCACTTAAAATTTTTTTTGAGATTTATTTATTTGAGAGAGAGTGAGTGAGAGAGTGGGGGTGGAAGGGCAGAGGGAGAGAGAGAATCTTAAGTAGGCTCCACATCAATGCAGAGCCAGACATGGGGCTGAACTCAACACCCTGAGATTATGACCTGAGCCAAAATCAAGAGCTGGACATTTAACCTACTGAGCCCAGCTGCCCTGCACTTTAAATTTTTTTGATATAAATGTGATACAGATGGCCAATTAAAAATTCTGTTTCCATGACTTAAAAATCTAATTAATTAATTTATTTTTTTTTTTAAAGATTTTATTTATTTATTAGAGAGAGACTGAGAATGAGAGGGGAGAAGAAGGTCAGAGGGAGAAGCAGACCTCCCGTAGAGCCGGGAGTCCGATATGGGACTCGATCCCGGGACTCCGGGATCATGACCTGAGCCGAAGGCAGTCGCTTAACCAACTGAGCTACCCAGGCGCCCTAATTAATTTATTTTTTAAAGTAAGTGCTAGGGCTGACATGGGGCTTGAACTCAACAACCCCAAGGTCAGGAGTTGCATGGTCCTCCAACTGAGCCAGCCAACTGATTCCTTGTTTTGCTGTTTTGGGGACCTTTGGTCTGTGTTTCATTTCCCACCTTTTTTTTTTTTTTTTTTTTAAGATTTTATTTATTTGACAGGGAGAGAGACACAGCGGGAGAGGGAATACAAGCAGGGGGAGTGGGAGAGGGAGAAGCAGGCTTCCCGTGGAGCAGGAAGTCCATTGTGGGCTTCCATCCTAGGACTCTGGGATCTGACCTGAGTGGAAGGCAGATGCTTAACAACTGAGCCACCCAGCCTCCCCTGTGTTTCATTTCATTTCATTTTTTTTTTTAAGTTTTTATTTAAATTCCAGTTACTTGGGGGATGCCTGGGTGGCTCAGTCAGTTGGGAGTCTGCCCTCGGCTAGGGTCGTGATCCCAGGGTCCTGGGATGGAGCCCCGCGTCAAACTCCTTGCTTAGCTGGGAGCCTGCTTCTCCCTCTGTCGGCCACTCCCTCTGCCTGCCACTCCCCCTGCTTGTGCATGTGCTCTCTCTCTCTGACAAATAAATAAATAAAATCTTTAAAAAAAAATTCCACTTCATTAACATACAGTGTAATCAGGTGTACAATATAGTGATTCAGCACTTCTATACAACACCCTGTGCTCATCACAAGTGCCCTCCTTAATCCCCATCACCTATTTCACCCATCCCCCCATCTGCCTCCCCTTGGTGACCATGAGTTTGTTCTCAGTAGTTAAGAGTCTGTTTCTTGGTTTATCTCTCTTCCCCCCCGCCTTTGTTAATTTGTTTTGTTTCTTAGATATCACATATGAGTGAAATACGGCATTTGTCTTTCGCTAACTTATTTTGCTCAGCATAATACAGTCTAGCTCCATCCCCGTCATTGCAAATGGTGCTGCTTCATTTTATACCCTTGGTTTTAAAAGCCAGAATTTCTAGTATTTCAAATCCCAATCCAAATTTTAGTCTGGAAGATTCTAAAGTAACTACTTTGCTGAATCTGTTACATGTTTTATTTGCTTTTTCCAACTTTTTTCATAGTATTTATGAGTTCCAAAGTAAGGTCAAGAACTTGAAGCAGTTTGGTATTTCACAAATTAAATCATTTTGGAGTAATATTAGCATTTTAAGTAGACCATTATATTAAGTTTTCTCGTTGGTCTAGGAGGCCTCCTCCTAGGGAAGGCAAAAGTTTTTTCTGTTTGTTTGTTTAATTTTATTTATTTGTCAGAGTGAGAGTGAGAGAGAGAGCACAAGCAGGGGGACAGGCAGGCAGAGGGAGAAACAGGCTCCCTGGTGAACAAGGAGCCCGGTGTGGGACTCGATCCTAGGACCCTGGGAACATGACCTGAGCCGAAGGCAGATGCTTAACTGACTGAGCCACGCAGGCGTCCCATGGGAAGTCAAGAGTTTTAAGTAGAACTTTATCCTCCTTAGTCATGATTCCAGTAGGGTATGAGGGTAGCCAGAGCAAGGTCATGGAGTACTCAGCCAATATTCCCGCAGTCGGTGCTGCTAACAGACAGGAGAACCATCCCTAGAGAAGACTCATTTCTGTGGTCAGATCCTATTTGGATTGATGTCTGCTATGTTAGGAAAGTATTCAGAATAGCTGATGCCACATAGTGCTCTTAGATGCTCACTCCATTTACTGAAGATTGCTGCCTTCTTAGTAGATCACGGTAGGTTACTCTTAAGTTGGAGCCCAAGGAAGACAGCCACTTGCTCCCTTTTTCAGCCTTGACACTTTGTCATCAACACCGTTAAATCATGTTCCCAAAACCCCTTGCCGAAGGGGAAGGCCCAGATCTCTACCTGAATGGGAGCACTTCAGCTGCTATTAGCTTAATATAGTGATGAGATTCTTTCTGCTTCAGATTTTTTTTTAAGGGGCGCCTGGGTGGCTCATTGGGTTGAAGCCTCTGGGTTGAAGCCTCTATGTCAAATAAATAAATAATCTTTTTAAAAAAGTTCTTTTTTTTAAAGAGTTTATTTATTTATTTATAAATAAATAATCTTTTAAAAAGTTCTTTAAAGATTTTATTTATTTATTCATAAATAAATCAATAAATAATCTTTTTTTTAAAAAGTTTTTTAAAGATTTTATTTATTTATAAATAAATAAATAATCTTTTTTTTTAAAAGATTTATTTATTTATTTATTTATTTATTTATTTATTTATTTATTTATTTGGAAAGAGAGAGAGTGAGAGAGAGCAGGTCAGAGTGAGAAGCGGACTCCCCATGGAGCTGGGAGCCCGATGTGGGACTCGATCCCGGGACTCCGGGACCATGACCTGAGCCGAAGGCAGTCGCTCAACCAACTGCGCCACCCAGGGGCCCAATCTTTTTAAAAGATATTTATTTATTTGTTTGTTGTTTGTTTATTTATTTGACAGAGGGAAAGAGATCACAAGTAGGCAGAGAGGCAGGCAGAGAGAAAGGAGGAAGCAGGCTCCCCTCTGAGCAGAGAGCCCCATGTGGGGCTCCATCCCAGGACCCTGAGATCATGACCTGAGCCGAAGGCAGAGGCTTCAACCCACTGAGCCACCCAGGTGCCCCTGTTTGTTTCTATTTTTTAGGGTGCCTGGGAAGCTCAGTCAGCTATCTGACTGAAAGCTATCTGAAAGCGTCTGCCTTCAGCTTAGGTCATGATCCCAGGGTCCTGGGATCAAGTCCCACATCAGGCTCCCTGCTCTGCAGGGAGTCTGCTTCTCCCTCTGCCCCTCCTCCCACTCGTTCTCTCAATCTCTCTCTCTCAAATAAATAAATAAAATATTTTAAAAAAGAAAAGATTTTTTAAAATGGTTCCTGTAGCATTGACAAAAAATTTTTTTTCTTAAAAATTATAGTATTTACTGATACCTGGGCATTGAGACAAATTTCTTTGATCTTTAGCAAACTAAAGGTGGCACATAGAGACTGGGAGAAATAGCAGTTGTTATTTAAAAAACAGAATAGGCTCTGAAAAACCCTCCTTCTATGTGACATTTGTTATCCGTAAGGTTATCTAGCAGAAGCCAAATTTCTGTTGTCTCAAGATTTGGTCAACATAGCTCAGAAGTCTAGCCTGGAGGGCCTTAGTGGCCACTGCTGGCATCGGGCCTGCAGCTCCGTTGGAATGCCTTCCTATAGAGCCTGAAATTCTGCCCCCATTTGTGTTGGTGAGGCCCACAGCTAGAGGCCTGGAGGTCACCATGCTAACATGTAGCTCACCACAACGGAGAACAGGGTGCCTCCTGTTTTATCCAGGTTCGCTGACAACAGCTGTTTCTACCTTGCAACCAGGTACTAGCCTGTATGTGTACTCCCTAGATTCCTTACATTCTTTCCTGTGTAGGGTCTGTTAAGCTGGTTAAAAGGATGGGCAAGAAAGTCAACATTTATTGAGCACCTGCTATCTGCTAAGCACTGTGTATGTACTTTGGGTGTATTATTTTTTATTTTTTAAGATTATTTGAGAGAAAGAGCGAGCAAGCGAGCAAGGACAGGGAGGAGGAGGGTGAGGCAGGCTCCCCGCTGAGCAGGGAGCCCAGTGTGGGGCTCAACACCCAGGACCCTGCCAAAGGCAGGCGCTTAACTGACTGAGCCACCCAGGTGCCTCTCAGATGTATTATTTAATAGTCAAAACAGTCTTATGAGATAGGTACTCTTATCCCTAATTTCAGGTAAGCAAAATAAGTGACTTCCCTCTAACTCAGGTTTCTGTTTTAATTATAAACAACGTATAAATTGGTAGTCAGTGATACTATAATAGCTATGTATGGCGACAGAAGGTAGCTACACTTGTGGCAAACTTAGCATAACATATATAAGCTTGTGGAATCACTATGTTGTACACTTGAAACTAACATAACATTGTGTGTCAACTATACTAAAAAAAAAAAAAGTATAAATTGGTGGTGATTTTCTGTCAGATCTGTAAACCAGTTCTGTTTTCCCCCTTCCCTTATGTTTTATAGTATCGGTTCTGCTTTTGGGATTCTTTCAGGGAAAAGTGATCTATAGACAACCTGCCTGTGACTTGCGAGAGCCTGAATCCTAACCATGATGTTACTGACCTTTCCTAGGATCCTATCCTTCCCCTAAAGCTGGAGCAACTCTGGTTGTGTACAAGGACCTGCTGGTACTGTTCGGTGGCTGGACGCGACCGAGCCCATATCCCCTCCACCAACCCGAGAGATTCTTTGATGAAATACACACTTACTCACCCTCTAAAAACTGGTAAGCTGAAAAGATAAGATCCTTACAATCTGGAATAAAAGATTTCAAATGAATGGACGACTTACACTTTTTGTGTCCAGGAATCTCTTTGAGAATTTGGTAAAAGTTTCCTGGACTTTTTTCCAGGAAACAAATTTACATATGCACTGATGTGCTGACAGTTTGGGAGGGTTTACCGGGCCCCCTTTAAACCTAAAGCTGAGGGGTGCCTGACTGGCTCAGTCAGTGGAGCATGTGACTCTTGATCGGGTTGTGAGTGCAAGCCCTATGTTGGGTGTAGAACTTACATTTAAAAGTTTTTGGGGGGCACCTGGGTAGCTCAGTGGGTTAAGCCTCTGTCTTCGGCTCGGGTCATGATCTCGGGGTCCTGGGATTGAGCCCCGCATCGGGCTCTCTGCTCAGCAGGGAGCCTGCTTCCCCCTCTCCCTCTGCCTGCCTCTCTGCCTTCTTGTCATCTCTTTCTCTCTGTGTCAAATAAATAAAATTAAAAAAAAATTTTTAAGGTGAAAAAGAAATAAAAAGAATTAAGAAAACTAAACTAAAGCTAAGAACCTCTCTTCCAAAGAGAAAAAGTAGAAGAGATTTATTCCCTTTCCTAGAAAAATAAATGTGCCATTTGGAGAATGGGGGTAATTGGGGTGTCTCTTCAGTTTTGGCGGCTCATTCCTCAGGTATGCTGTGGCTCCAGATGATTCATTGTTCCCTGCTAGGTTTCCAACTGATTGCTGACTTGTTTTCCTTTTTCCTTGTAATGGACTACTTAGTACAGGGCTCTTGCCAGCTGCACCTGATCAGGACTGTAGAAAGAAACGGAAGGTGGTGTTCCTTTAGCACATTAGGCAGAAACAGCCAAGGAGCCATGATGGTGTCTCTGGTAATCTGTCCACTCCACGTCTAGGCCATACACACTGAGCACTTGAAAGTGAGCATAGCTTTAGCAGGTTTGTAGTAACGGCATAATACCTTCTGCCATCTTCCACTTATTATCCTAGCAGCATCTCTACTGAAGGTGATAGTCATTTTAAGTGGATACCTACTTACGTTCCCACCTTGAACACGGAAGACCAGACACAGGTGGTGCTGACTTCTTGGCTTCCTCCTCTCTTTTTATAACAGGTGGAACTGCATTGTGACAACCCATGGGCCGCCTCCCATGGCTGGCCATTCTTCCTGTGTGGTAGATGGTAAAATGATTGTCTTTGGTGGCTCCTTAGGATCCCGGCAAATGTAAGTATATTTGGTTTGCTGCCTATCAACCTGAAGGTAAATACTCCTGGGAATAACAGGTCAGAAGAGTGAACTAGTCAGGTAGGTATTCCTCAGCCTGGTTCTAATTGATCCAACCAGTGTTGCTTCCTAGCATTCTAGTTTTTGATCCCCAAATCATAGAGCAACAGGTTGAAAAACTTCCTCCATAAAATCAGAACTGCGTAGAATCTTTTTATCTAGTATGTGGTTCATTCAGTGGAATCAAATTCCACTGATGTAGCCTCCACCTTGTCTATTTCTACCTGTGCCTACAGAAGGCTACCTTCTAAGAAGCATAGTGTCCTTTTACTTTCTCCTTTATTCCCCAGCCTGTGCCCTTTTGGGCTTTAGAGAAGAGAGATAGATTGACAGGGCAAGTTGAAAATGGTTCATTTTCCAAATGAGATGGGTTGGGGGAGTGGGTAGGAATGAGAAAACTCTCAGATGCGATGTGCTTCTTTGTGACTGTGCTCCCTATCTTCTGTCCTTACCACCTCTGGCCACAACTGGCCAGCTCAGGCCAGAGTCAAGAGCCAGAGCATTCCATCTGAATCACTCTTTATCTGAGTTGGTGGTAGCTGCATTAATGGTCATGAGAGGGAGTTCGATGAGCTGTCACCAGTAAAAACATTCCAGACCCAGCTCTCTTTTCTGTTAGACAAGGTAGTCCCCATCTTCTATTTCAAAACATTTGTGGAGAGACTGTGAGCTGCCCCCGGGATGAGAAAGTTTAGGGCTTAGAGTTCTTATTCCTATGTTCCTCTGTATGAGTAAATGACCTTAGTGAGGTTGACAGTAAAATAGAGATTGCTTTCCAATAGTCTCTCCTTGCCATACCGGTCCCTTGGGGGCTGGAGATGCCAATTTGTCCTTGATAAAACTGCAGATCCTTAGCCATGGTGAAATTACTTTTCGTAGCCAGAATCAATAAATCTTTATCTCCTGGACAATGATAGAGTTACCTTTTGCATCAGTTTTTTTCTCTTGTGGTTTTGCTTTTGAATGGCTATATCTCTGCCAGTAGCTATTTCCTGCTATCACTGGTTCACTCTTACGTTAGGTACTAGTATGTGGCTGCAGACATGACTCAAAGAGCCCTTATGGGTCAGTGGGAAGAGCAAAGGTTTGAAGGTCTTGAGATGGGTTCCAGGGAAAGAAGAGGAAGAAAAATATAGTTTAGGATGTTATGGCCATGGCACTTTGCTGGGCATCTTTATAAATGTAACTTCCAGGGGCACCTGGCTGGCTTAGTCAGCAGAGCATGCAACTCTTGATCTCAGGGTCATGAGTTCAATCTCCACGTCTGGCATGGAGCTTATTTAAAAATAATAATTTAAAAAATAAATAAAATATAAATGTGACTTCATTTATATCAACTCTATGGTCCCTGGGAGCTCCTAACTCCTTTAACCTCATGTCCTTATCTTACAGGAGCAACGATGTCTGGGTCCTTGACCTTGAGCAGTGGGCGTGGTCCAAGCCGAACATCTCCGGCCCCAGTCCTCATCCTCGAGGTGGCCAATCTCAGGTGCTCAGGAATTAAAATAACTATTCAGCAAACACTGTAGCATCTTCCAGTTAGGATGGGAAAGGGAGGAGGGAGTCAGGTAAGCTGCCAACATGCATAAGCCAAAGAGACTTTGTCGTTCTTTTTTGCTGGTATTTATTTTTCAACTTCTAATGGGTTGTGTTTATTTTTAGTGGCTTTATATTATCCTCTCCCCAAAGCATTTACTTTGCTCTTTCATTTCTCAAGAGAACCCTGCATTTTATGTACGCTCACATTAATGTTTGATCGACAAAGAATATATCCATTCAGGTGAATCATCAGTAGTTCACAAGGATCGGAATTGACATGGTTTTGGGGGAATGGAGAGCTTATGGTGCCTAGAATACTCTAATTTGGGTTCTGGGTAGGCTATTTTCATATACCACTGATGCATAAGAGGTCAGATACCTGTGTCTTTGTAGGTTTATTTTAAATATCTTCCTCTCCCCAGATTGTCATAGATGATGCAACTATCTTAATCCTTGGAGGGTGTGGCGGTCCCAATGCTGTGAGTATTGCTGGTGTGGCTTTCCAAGGCACATGCTGCTAAAGGGTCAGAACTTGCTCCGCTGTCTCACCTTGTGAACATGGTGTCCTTTTTTATTGAGAGAATACCTTTTTCACTTTGGGTATATAAGCATTGTATTTTCTGGCCAAAACTCAACTCAGTGCAACTCAACTCTCGCCTTTTCTCCTCTCCTCTCTTCTCCTCTCTTCTCCTCTCTTCTCCTCTCCTCCCCTCCCCTCCCCTCCCCTC
>CM052798.1:10256615-10374805 GCA_028533885.1 Nasua narica | reverse complement strand
TCAAGGAGGGGTGGGACAGAAAAACAGCCTGATAACTGCCAGAATTTACATGGAATTTATTTAAGAATGCAGATTGAGAAAGTTGCGGATATGTATTATCTACCTTCTCCCCCACCAATACACACACACACAAACACAGAGGCAAAATTCAGAACCACTTACAATTGATTCATGGGTTACAAGCACAAGTCCATGTTCCAGGCCAGTGGTAGTTTGTGAATAAATGAGGGCATGAGTGAATGAGTAGCCACAAATGTTGCTATACTTTTTTTAAAAAAAAATATTTTTTTGTTTTGAAAAGATTTTGTTTATTTATTTGACAGAGAGAGATACAGTGAGAGAGGGAACCACAAGCAGGGGCAGAGGGCGAGGGAGAAGCAAGCTTCCCGCCGAGCACAGAGCCGGATGCGGGGCTTGATCCCAGGACCCTGGGATCATGACCTGAGCCAAAGGCAGACACTTAACAACTGAGCCATCCAGACGCCCTATTCTTTTTTTTTTTAATTTAATTTATTTATTTGACAGAGAGTGGGAAAGTGAAAGCACAAGCACAGGGAGCAGCAGAGGGAGAGGGAGAAGCAGACTCCCCACTGAGCAGGGAGCCCCATTCGGGGCTCGATCCCAGGACCCCGGGATCATGACCTGAGCCTAAAGCAGATGCTTAACCAACTGAGCCACCCAAGTGCCCCTCAAATGTTGCTATTCTTTCTGAAGGGCCCACACACCCACTAGCCCAGACAGCACAGCTTTGGGATTCCTATGATATGTATGTATTGTGTATATGTTGTGTAGCTTACCTCGCCTGAGTCCTATTGTTGGTCCTTCTCTTCTAGCTCTTCAAGGATGCTTGGTTATTGCACATGCACTCGGGCCCCTGGGCCTGGCAGCCACTCAAGGTAGAAAATGAAGACCATGGGGCCCCAGAACTGTGGTGCCACCCAGCTTGTCGGGTAAGCAGAGCACTGACAGGCCAGTGAGAGAAGGGCCCTAACTGCAAAGCCTAATTGGCTCGTCAAATTTCCAAGCAAATTTGTATGAGGAAAAAAAGCACCTTGATGTCATAAAAGTAGACATTAACCATTGCTCTTTGGGCATTGCTCATATGTGAACTCCTAGATGGGAAACCTGTGTGGGCCCCCCGATCCTTTTTTTTTCTAAGTATATTTATTATCTGAGAGAGCGTGCACGAACATGAGCTGGAGTGTTGGGGTGGGGGTAGGGAGGGCAGAGGGAGAGAGAGAAGCAGGCTTCCCACTGAGCAGAGAGACTGCTTCAGGGCTCAATTCCAGGACCCTGGGATCATGACCTGAGCCGAAGGCAGACGCTTTACTGACTTAGCCACCCAGGCGCCCCAAGTTTGTTTATTTATTTATGTGATCTCTACACTGAACGTGGGACTTCTGACACCAAGATCAAGATCAAGAGTTGAATACTCCGCTGATTGAGTCAGCAAGGTGCCCCCACCACTGATCCTTTAAGTGCCAGTTTTAAGCATTTCTTTATGAACCTTTCCTTAGGGTCCCCAGACAAAACTGATGCCTCCTCCACCCTGTCCCTTTCCTGCAGACACACCTCTAGTGATAGCACTTACGCTTTAGCCGTGGATTGTTTCCATGTCTCCCTTGCTAGCCTAGAAGCCAGACTACATGATTTTCTTCTCTGTATCTCCGGTACCTATAAAATGCCTGGCCTGCCCAGGTGCTCATAATAAAATGTTTGATGCTTAAATGAATGATCCGAACTGAACACAGGTCTTTTGTCTTCCAGGTGGGGCAGTGTGTGGTGGTCTTCAGCCAGGCTCCTAGTGGGAGAGCCCCCCTCAGCCCCAGTTTGAACTCCCGCCCATCGCCTATCAGTGCCACTCCTCCAGCCCTGGTTCCTGAAACCCGAGAGTACCGCTCTCAGTCTCCAGTAAGGAGTATGGATGAAGCCCCTTGTGTTAACGGCCGCTGGGGAACTCTGAGGCCCAGAGCTCCAAGGCAGACCCCCTCAAGTTCCCGGGAAGGGAGCCTTTCCCCAGCCAGAGGAGATGGCTCTCCCATCCTCAATGGAGGGAATTTGTCTCCAGGAACAGCAGCTATAGGTGGCTCTTCCTTGGACAGTCCTCTGCAGGCCGTATCTCCTAGCACTCCATCTACCACTGAAGGCTATGACCTCAAAATGGGACTTTCTTTGGCCCCCCGACGAGGGTCACTACCGGATCAGAAAGATCTGAGGTTAGGATCAATAGATCTGAATTGGGATCTGAAACCTGCTTCGAGTAGCAATCATATGGATGGTGTGGACAATAGGACAGTTGGGAGCACGAGACACCCCCCTGAACAGACAAATGGTGTGCACACCCCACCACACGTGGCCAGTGCCCTTGCAGGAGCTGTCTCCCCAGGTGCACTGCGTCGGAGCCTAGAAGCCATCAAAGCAATGTCATCCAAAGGCCCCTCAGCCTCTGCAGCGCTAAGTCCTCCTCTGGGGTCTTCTCCAGGCTCTCCTGGGAGCCAGAACCTGAGCAGTGGAGAAACGGTACCCGTTCCCCGCCCAGGGCCTGCCCAAGGAGATGGACATTCCTTACCTCCCATCGCCCGCCGCCTGGGCCACCACCCTCCACAGTCCCTAAATGTTGGCAAACCTTTGTACCAGAGTATGAACTGCAAGCCCATGCAGATGTACGTGCTAGACATTAAAGACACCAAGGAGAAGGGGCGGGTCAAATGGAAAGTATTTAATAGCAGTTCTGTGGTTGGACCTCCTGAAACCAGCCTGCATACAGTGGTCCAAGGCAGGGGTGAGCTCATCATATTTGGAGGACTCATGGACAAGAAACAGAATGTGAAGTACTATCCAAAAACAAACGCCTTGTACTTTGTGCGAGCAAAGAGATAATGTGTTCTAAACCCCCTTCCCTTTCTGTGGCTTTTAGTTTTCCAGCGTGCAAGCATTTGGACTGAGAATTGGGAAAACAAAGGACAGAATTACTCCCATAAACCAAAACCCCAATTCCCAACCTCACTCACTCCAGGCTGGGATCAAAACTCCATTAAGAAAAGAATTATATATAAATATATAAATATATATTATATAGCCAACTCTGTTTACAAAGAAGGAGAGGTCTCCGTCCTGGTTCAGATAAATTCGTTGCTGTGTTTTAGCAGAGGCTGTGCTGCCTTTTTCTACTTTGCTGGTAACTAGACCAAGAATTTAGGGAACAGACTAATGTCAGAACTTACCTAAAGCAACTGAAGAGCCCCCGTAAATTTTCATGTGGCCTTCTTGGAGTTAGAGAAAGAGCGTGTGTAAGGTGCACACGCAGAGCTTCCTGAGCCATGAGCTCCAGGAGCTGGCAGGGTGAAAGGAGCCTGTAGTGAACTCTTCCTCCCTTCCTTTTAAACCACACAGGACCTGTGCAAACTTCTCTTTGCGGTCATGCCCTCTGCCCGGCCCCGTTCTGTCCTTGTGACTGAGGAAAGTTACCCAGTCAGGAATTCTGTTGCACGTGTGTGTGCCAGGGTCACCGTGAGGCAGTGTTTATGCAGAGACGCCTGTCCACCTAGTGCCCACTGGTCTTTAGCATGCTCCCTGTGTGTCTCAGAAAACATACTGGTGTCTGATTTTGGAATTTTCTGACAATCGTATTTGATTGCAAGTTGCCAAAAACCACATTTGTTCCCTTAAGACTTGATCCTCAGAAGCTGCCTTTTCCCTTTTTTTTTTTTTTTTTTTTGGCATATGTGGATTTTTTTAAGCCCTAAAAGCTTTCTTACTTTCTGTTTCTTTTACAAAGCTAAGGTGCCCAGGGAAATCTCCTAGAGATATTTCTGGAACCCTTTCTCTGGTATCATGTAAGGGCCTGGTAGGGAATTCCAAGATGCCAGTATCATGAGAAATCCTTGAAGCATCAGAAAATACTGTTTTTTCCCTTTGAGCTGCTTTTTACTTCCAAAGCACGTTAGGCACCCCCATCCATATTTATACAATGTAGAAATTGATCCTGGAAGGGAATCCCAGTAATAGTTCCTTCTAGAAGCAATTTCTCCTCTTGTTGTGACATGCATTTTTCTGCCTGGTTATTGACCAGTGATTGGATTGAATGTTGGGTGCTTAGCCTCTTTGAGGCAAGGCAGACCTCGGGAGCAGCCCCTCCTTTGTGACTGTCTCCTTTACATGTGACCCAAATAAAGGTTGGGTTTTTATGTAACACTATTCCTGAGATAAGGTGCAACGAACTAGAGCATTTCTTTGGTTGATATAGGAAGTTACAAATGTCTCTAAACCATGGCCTGGGCCTAGTACGTCAAATGGCCCCACATTAGTTTTTGGTGATTTCTCATCAATGGAAAGAAGATTTTTACTTTGCTTTTAGGATTTGAATTTCAAAACATCGCATTTCCCATCTTTCACACTCCCCTTTTTCTTGTTAGCATTTCCCAAGCACAAGCCTGCTACAGCTGGCCCTGGGTCCTGGCTCCAGGCCAGCACTTAGCAGTCTGTCTGATAAGTGTGTTTTCTCCTATTACATCATGTTGAATTCTTTCCCCTAGCCATTAGCTTTTACAATGTGGTCTTGGTGGGAAAGCCCCCCTGGTGCCAAGCCCAGGAAAGGGCCAGCTCACAGGGAGAGGTCTGTGTTCCAGAAACTGTTCCCTTAGATGACGAAACTACCATGTGCCTATTCACTGTGGTGTCCACCCGCTCCTAGCTCAGCACGTAGCTTGCTAGACACCTTGCTCCTGGGCTGTTGCCGGTCCTTCTTCGGCAAAGACTGTTAGATCACGTGGGGTCCTTATTCACAAGAGAAAGCTTAGCCTGTAAGATTAGGTATTACTTTATTGCTATTGCTGAACCTTGTTTATGACATTGCATCTGCATGGACAGCATCCCTAAACTCAGTTCCTATTTAAATATAAAGTATTTGGAAGCCTGAGAGTTCAGAATCTCAACTTTGTGACCATTCCCTTTGTCCTGTGGCCTCCCTCAGCCAGCCGTTAGCTTGTGGATTCCCTCTGTTTTCCCCAAACAGGCAGGCAGCGGAGGTAACGATTCCCTTGGAAGGTAACTGGCTTCTCGGAACTCCGTGGCACCCAGTATTACCCAGACGGCTTGGAACCAGACTGTGTTTTCAGCTCCTTAGGAAAACTCTGCCTCATCTGCACCTGTTGGTGTTGGCCTTGGTGGCTCCTGGGCGCTGTGTCCGGATACCTCAGGAGAGCATCTCCACACAGGCCGGGTGATTGTGTCCCCAGGTCCCTGTAAAGCCACGTGTGCAGGGGAACTTCGGGTGTCCCACCTGCGGAGAGCATTCCCCAACACCCTGGGTGCTTCCCGTGAGGGCACATTATCCATGACTCTGGTTTGGACAGGATGCCAATTTTGTCTTAACGATTCACTGAGAAAAATGAGACAAAAAGTTTCTTTGGCCTTCAGGAGCACCTAAATTAGCAAATATTTGTCAGTATTGAAGTATTTAAAATACATTTTGTTTCTTACTTGAAGCTTTAACCCCTTCCATTCCTGCAAGTGTGCCTTTGAGAGCCCCATGTCACATGGACTTCCCCGGCCACCTCGTGGATCTCCTGTGAGAGTCTCGGTGTCTTCCTTCCCTCTTGGACAGGGCCTCTGTTTTCTCACCTTGCAGGCTGGGCAGCAGAGAGGCCTCTGTATTTCCGTTCACATTTCTACTCTTCTATATGTGGGTGGTGGGCGGTACAACCACCCCCTCACCCGTCCACCCCCTCACCCCCCCACTTCTGTATTTTAGGAGCACAAATCAGATGTGGAAACAAGCTTAAATTTAGTTGTAAGGTAATACTGGCCTTCCTCTCCTCCCAGCCCTCTGTGGATTGATCTGATTTAAATGTTTGAGTTTTATATCAAGAGCTAAAACCACGAACTATCCCAGGAACTGTGCTGGAACTCTCTAAAATAAAGAAAAGAAGACGACGACACAACCAACTTGAGAAGTCTTGATGTTAGAGAACAGAAAGCCACCAGCTGATGGAGAACAGAGGGATAACTCCTTTCCTTTAACTTTATCTTTCTGGGTTTCCTTCTGCTTCTTCGCTTCTTTGCTTCCCCTTAAAAGTGATGTTTCTGTGGGTTTGTGTGTCTGTCCTTGTCCTTGTGGCGATCCTGGCATGGTGATGTGCTCTGCTTTGCGTTGTCTGTGCTCTCTCACCAGCGCACAAGTCAGTGGGGAGGATCTGAACACACCCAGGGGCAAGGACGCCGAACTTTGAGGCCTGCGTCCCGTGCAGCCTCCCCACGAACTGCAGAAGGCATGTTCTGCATGGTCACCAGTAAGTGGCTCCCTCTCACTGTGTTCATTGTCATATGAGAGCAACCCTTAGGCCTTGGCTCCACCCTTGCTCTCTTTCCTCGCTCTGCTCCCTTCCCACCAACCAGGGTTCATGTCAGCGCACACCCGTCGTGCCCTGGCGAAGCTGGTGCTGTGAGTGATGTTTCCCATACAACTCAGGGGTCCCAGATGGCTTACCCTGAGATGGTCATTGTAGGCACATAACAGTGTAGGAATGAACAGTGGACTTCATTGATATTTAAATCTGTCAATTTCATTTTTTGTTAAGGTTTTCCCTGATGACTTTTTAGCAATTTAACAAATAAAACAAAATGGACAGAATTGTCTTAACTGTTTTATTAGTAGAAAAGAAGAAAGAAACAGAACCGTCATGGAGAGCAGTTTAGGTTGGAGACTGAAATTGGGAGCAAGGTAGCTGGAAAACCTTCCCTTCCTGCTCTAGGAGGGTTGTGTTTTGGGGTAGAGGTGGAAAGTTGCCCTTCCCTGGGGACAGCTCCCATTTAATAATGAAGCAACTCTCCATCACGCTTGAAGGACTTGGCATATCAAAGCCTCAGCTACCACCCTGTGGTGGAGACTCAAGAAAGGTGACGAGCTTGGAGCAGAGGCCCAGGGACCAGAACACCAACCACATCATCACTGGCCGCCTAAGCGAAGAGGAGGACACAGGGCCCCAGGATCTTGAAATAGCATAGCAAATGGTGGTTAGAAACATAAGCCTGAAGCCCCAGAGGCCTATGTTCTAGTCCTGCCTTCCCCTGCTTACTGCTTAACCTTGGATGCAAGTTCCTCATCTGTGAATATAGTTGTTTCTGTCTTAAAGGATCATGAGGATTAGCTGAGGTTGTGTATGAAAGCAATAGGCACAGCGTCCGGCACATGGTAAGTGCTCAGTACGTAGTGGCTCTTACTTATAATGAACCTTTGAAGAAAATAGAGGCTCGGGAAGGAGGGGGCTGGGCTCGCTGCGTAAGTTGCTGCAAGCATGCCCCTACTGAGGTGGGCATTACGGCCTTACGCGCGTCCCTGGTTGTCCGGGTCATCTTTTAGATGTCAGCGTGAGAACCTCTGGGGCTTTTGTCTCTCGAGAGCAGTTAAGTCGCAGCTGCTGCCATAAATCAGGTCAGAATTGTCTCATAGTTTAATCTCCCTTTTGGACTTGAATTCCTTGGTTTGCTAGTTGAATTCTGCCTCGGGCACATAAGGGATTCTTCTGCCTGGATTCAAGAGCACACTTAGTTGGCTCCCAATCTGGAGGTGTTATTTGGGGACCGATGACACGAGTCTGCCCAGCTGCGTGGGGGCCTGGGAGGAGACGGGCACCGCAAGGGTAGGGGGCTGCACCAGTGCTAAAACTCACACTTGCTGACTACATGCCAGTTTCTTATGCCCATGGGTCTTTGTGCCAAGCCCCATTATGTTCTTTTCGTTCAGCGAGTACTGTGTACTGACCCTGTCCCCGGCTCAGGTGCCGCGAGCCTGCTGCTCTCGTGCTCGCTGCACTTGTGTGTTTCCCAGGCTGTGGCATGAAACTTCCATGTAGGCTGATGCTGTCTATTCCGTGTCCCGTACTTTGAGACACAGCAAACTAGAATGTGGCCTGAGGAAGGGTCCTGGGTCCGAAGGGTCCAGCGCCATGTGCTGGGGCTGCTACTAAATTGGCAAGAGGCAGAATGACTGGTATTCTTTCACAGTTGCCCTTGGGTAAGGGTTGGACTTGCTCACTGTGGGTCTGTTGGGCGGAACAAGGTCCAGCGGGTAGAAGCTCTAGAGAAGAGGTTTCTGCATTGTCGGGAAGAACTCTGTTACGATCAGAGCCGTATGTATCGGAACCAGTTTGGCACTGTTGTGGGTTCAGGCATTGCCTGGGCGGACTGTGGAATGTTCTGGAGGGGGCAGTGTCTGGTGGGTACGGTGCCAGGGGCGATGGGGTCCTGCGGAAGGAGGCAGACATCAGTGCCTGGGGAGGACCCCAACATGCCCAGCCTTCAGCATAGGTTGGCCTGTAAGCCTCGCAGACAGCACCCTAATGCAGTCTGTCCCGCCACCAGCCAGGCTCCTGGCCACTGATGAGCGTGCTCCTGCTCCGGAGATGACCTGAACGCGAGGACAGCAGCGTGGTCAGCCTCAGGCTAGAGGGTGTGTGGGAGCAGAGAGGAGGGGATGTGCCAAGGTCAAGGAGAACACAGCTCAGAGAAGATTCATGATTCCCCCAAGGCCTAGCAGGAGGCAGCAGCCCCTGCCTTCCCATGCAGGCCTACACAAGACTCCCAGGCCGCTTCCCTGGGTATCGGTGGGTCAGAGGCCTGTGCGTATTTAGGTCTAAATGACAGCACCTGGCCAGGAGAAGGGCGGCGCCACACTGCCCTTTCTCCCTCCCAGTACTTTGTCGTTCTCCAGCTGGCCCTGTGGATGGGCAGTGCAGGAATCACTCAGACAAGGAGACCAAGGCCTTGCACATGGCACTACCCTCAGCCAGTCCTGTAGCCTGTGGCTTTGCCTCCCATCACCCTCACCTGGGAAACCCCAAAAGGCCGGCCTTTGAGCGCCCCCATGTCCAGCAGGACAGGAGGCATCGCCTTCAAATCTTGCAGGCTGGTCTGCGCGTAGGGCTGCCATAGGGGACTGGTATTCACCCTTGCTTCTCCGTGCCCTCCCAGCTCCCCAGAGACGGTGGAGCATTCCTAGCTCGGGTCCGCCTTCTGCCCTCAGTGGCCATACCCGTCCCCTCCCCTCTATGACCTACCACTGCCACCAGCTGTCCAGAGCTCTTACAGATGCTCTGCGAGGTCATGACTCCACTGTTGCTGGAAGCGCTCAAGCAGAGATTGGTAACTTGCATGGGTGGGAATGACAGAGCTGATGTATGTGTCACATCAAAAATGGAACCAAAGGATCCCTCCATGCCCTTTCAACTCACAAAGGGCTTCCTAGGGAGGCTGCAGGATAGGGACATGGGCTGACTTTCAACCAGGAAAGACCTTGGTTCAAAAGCTGGTATTGTCACTTTGGGCTGAGACAAGTCATCCCACAACTAAAGGGCTGAAAGGGCATGTGGGAGTCCCTTGATCCCATCTGAGCCTCAGTTTTATCGCTGATGTGGGCCGATGCTGCTAGCCTCACAGGTTAGCAGTTTAGCTGGATCCAGCAGTAATTGTTGAACAATCTGTGGAATGGGTGGGTGCGCTTCCCCAAAAGACCATGTGGGGGCACCCTGTGAAAGGCTTTGCATCCTAGGCACCCCAGCAGAGGCGGACTTCAGAGGGAAACTGAAGGGGCTGGAGGAGAAAAATGCCCATATCCCCTCTCTCTGTCGGTAAAGCCTGGGTTAGGATCCCACCCCTGGCCTCTGCCACATTTCTGAGCACCACCCCAGGCTGGCTCCCTGCCGTCTCTGCCCCAGCCCCCAGCTGTGGGAAAACCAGTATTTTCCTCACCAGGCTGGGCTCTGGGCCCAGGCCCTGTCAGCACGCACAAAGCTGAAATGATGTTAGAAGAAAATGCCTAAGAGGCCTGGCAGAGTGTGCCATTTCCCCACCAGGGAACCTGTCTGCCCACCCACTGTAGAGAAGAGAAAGAGGGTTGTGGCCCAGGTCTTACCAGGCAGAAACCTGGAAGGAAGAAGGAAGCCCCTGCCCACCCATCAGTAAGGCCAAGAGAGCCCAGCACACCTGGGGATCATTCATTCCCAGCACACCTTTCCCTGAGCATGGACTGACCCCCGAGGCGCTGGGACACAGATGGCTGAAAAGAGGCCTGCCCCTGGAGTCGCTCACAGCCTCCTCACAAACCAGGGAGGTGTCACATTGGGCTGAACAGAGGTGACAAATCCTGAGCTTCCAAAGCCAAAGACAGTCCCAGGTAGCAGACTAAAAAGATACAGAGAAGGTAGAGAATTGTCTGTAAGCAACAACCAGTCAGGCAGGAGAGTTGTTTGGAAGCCAGAGAGAGCTAAGAGATGGGTTTCTCCATGCCCCAGCCTCATCCCATTAAACTGAGGCAGGGGGGAGGTGAGAATAAAGCCTTTCTGGGGGATCCCAGGCCTGGCCTGGGGCAGTCAGTAATGCAGGATGTTGGCAGGCCTCCAGGCCTCGCAGTGGGAAAGACCTATTCATTGTGGTCCAGGAAAGGTGTCGCGGAGCTGTGGGCAGTCTGTAATGTCAAAAGGGCTGGTATTTAGGGCTGAGGGCAATGCAGAATGGCCCGTATGGATTTGATGACCAGGGGCCATCCCCTCAGATGTAGCCAAGGAAAGAAGCTTATGACCAGTAGGCACAGGGGGAGGAGAGGCCAACAAAGATGGGGCCATGGCAGAATTATGGGAGAGAGTTCTCCCTGGAGCAGGAGACCCACAAGGGTCCAGAAGAGAGGACGTCCAAGAGGGCTCCCCTCCCCAGACATGCTTCCCTGGCATTTGGGTAACCCCTCCTACACATTGAACATGAGCCCCAGGGTCAGAGGAGGGGGAGACAAAAAGAAACAACCTTGAGGAGATTGAATTTAAACTGTAGAGAATGAGAAGTCAACTGAATTTACGTTCACCGGGAAATTATTGGATTAAAACGGCTGCAGGCAGATAAGTCAGGAAATAAAGCTCTGTTTTGGTGAAGGTAAAAGTTTGTACTTGCTAGAGTTAGAAGGAAGGAAATCAGATAAAGTGCTAGGGAATCCCAAGAACCGAGGGTGAGAGGTGGTGTGGCCCGTGGCAGAGGGAGAAAGGACAAGGGTTTTCCTGTAGAGGGAATAGCCTTTGCAGAGGCACAGAAATCTGAGTGTGACAGGCCCTTCCGGGACCTTGAGAAAGGTCAGTGTGACCTGAGTGCACAGGGCAGAACTGGAGAATGCTGCACTGGCGGTGGGGGTGGGAGGCAGGCAGGTGTGGGGTCTGGACCCAGGTGGGGGCGACCACAAGAGGATGTTAAATGTGTTGGGAGGAAACTCCGCCCCTGGTGGCTGACGATCAAGAGAGGAGGAGGGCGGCGCCCATTCCTGCTTTAAGCAAGCATTAATGCTGTGTGCCAGACCCTTCCCTGTGGAGTTGACATTTCCATGAGGGTGAGGGAGAAGGGACAGTTGGATAAACAGCTGAGCAGGATCATTCCAGATGAGAACCTTGAGGAATATAAAATTGGGATGTGACAAAATGTGATGGGCTTGGGCTCATCAGAGAAGGCCTTTCTGAGGAGGTGACATTTTAGCTGAGACCTGAATGTAAGAGCAGCGGGGCAGAGAGAACAGCAGCAGCAAAGGCCCTGAGGCAGGCATGAACTTGACAAGTTCAAGGAGCAGAGGAAAGGCCAGAATGTCTGGACTATGTGAGTGAAGGCAGGGGGTGCAGGTGGCCCTGTAGGCCATGGGGAGGGAGGGGTGGCCATTAGAGGGCTATAAGCAGGGAAGTGATACATGAGGCTGTCCAGATCAGGGACACTAATCTTGCTGCCAAGCAGGCCTGGCACATTCCAGGCTCAAAAGAACTCCCTGGGTATGATTTGGCAGCTCCAGGCCCAAATCGTCTATTTAAACAGAATCCGGAAGTTCCTAATCTGCCCTTCCTCTCTACTCTACTGCCCTGCTTCTCAGTGCAGTTGCCTGGTTATTTGATCACAGTCCCCACCGGAGTGTGGGATCCACAAGGGCAGGGTCCGCATCTACTTCCCAGGGGTCTTCCCAGTGTCTGGCCTGGCACAGGGAGTGTTCGTACACGCTTGACAAGTACACGTCTTCATCCACTCAGGCCTGGAATGTTTGCCCAGCTCCCTAACTGGTCCTCCTTCCACGTGCACCCTCTTCAGGCCACTTCCCAAGCTGCAGCCACAACCGGTCAGCCAACACGATTCTGTTGAGCTTTTACTGTGTCAGACATACTCTAGCTAGTAGAGATTATTATGGGCTGTATTGTGTCCTTCTGCCCTGCCCCACCCCCCATTCTTACGTTGAAGTCCTGTCCCCTAGTACCTCGGATTGTGATCATATTTGGAGATAGGGTCTTTACTGGGGTGATTAAGTTACAATGAGGCCCTTAGGATGGGCTCTGATCCCATATGATCCGTGTCCTTTTAAGAAGAGCAAATCTGGACTCAGACGCATACGGAGGGAAGACAATGTGAGGACCTGCCGAGAGGATGGTCACCTCCAAGCCAGAGAGAGAGGCCTGGAGCAGATCCTTCCCTCCCACCCCTACCAACTCCGTGATCTATCATTCCCACGATAGTTTGTGTTGTGTGAGCCACCCAGTCTGTGGTACTTCGTTACTGCAGGTCGCGGAGACTGATGTGGGGATAGAACAAAAAGACAGGCCCTTATGCTCATGGAGCTTCTGTTCTGGTGAGAGAGACCAACAATAAATTTAACATTCCAGAATCAAGGGGCACCTGGCTGGCTGAGCTGGTAGAGCGTGCAGTTCTTGCTCTCAGGGTCGTAAGGTTGAACCCCATGTTGGGTGGAGAGATTACCTAAAACTCTTAAAAAAGTAAAAATTTCAGGATCAAGAACAGGATGCTGTGAAGGAGTGAGCCGGGGCATGTCCTTGAGTGGGGGAGGAGCCCACCCCCTGGAGGTTAGTGGGGGAGTCGCAGAGAGCGCCAGGTGCTGGGCACTGCAGGGCAGCGGCCCCTTCCGGAACAGAAGGCCAGGCTCGCTGGAGTGCAGTAGGCAAGGGGAAGGGAGTGACCATCGAAAGCACGAGGTGGTCAGGGTCAGTCACAGAAGGCCCTGAAGGCACGAGGTTTGGATTTATTCTGAGTGCAGTGAAAACGACTGGAAAACTCTAAGTTTGGGTGTGACATTGCCGGATTTATATTGCTTCCAGACTACTCTGGTGCCTCTGTGGCATTCCAGAAGGCAGGCCAGGAAACCCTGCAGGACACAGCTGCAGTGTCCAGGCAGAGAAGAGACAGAAACATAATCCGATTGTCCCTTCTCTACTTCCCCTCCCTGGGCGTCCCACCCGCCCCTGCCCCAAGGCCCTCTGGCCCGTGTGTCTGCCCGCCTGGGCCATCTACTTCAGGCAGGTGACTGTCCCTCCCTGCCTTGATAAGTCCTCTCCAGGCCTTATGGGGCCTTGTCCAGAGGTGCTCAGTCAACTTGGGGGATGGAGAGAGATCAAACAATGAAGAAATGAGTGGATTAATCAGGAAGTTTTACACCAGAAGGGCCTTTAGATAGATGGTCAGGCTGCTTCACCTTAGGCCTTAAGAGGAAAAGCATCTCGCTCAGGGGGCCCCTCAACTTAATGGTCAGAGGGGGCACAGGAAAGCGGTGCTCACCAGACCAAACTGGTCCAGAAGCATCCTCCCGAGATGAAATTCTGACCACCCCACTCCCAGGCCCTAAGCCTTGGCTGGCTTCGTGCCGCCAGCAACAGTGTTTACATGAGGTCTGTGGACCAGCTATGGACTGGATCTTGTGTGTCCCCTCCCATCCCCCACCCAAATCCGTATGTTAAAGCCCTAACCCCCAGTGTGACTTACTAGGAGAAGGCCTTGAAGGAGGTAATAAAGGTTTAAGGAGGTAATCAGGGCGGGGCCCTGATCCAGGAATCCTGGTGTCCTTATTAGGCGAAGACACACCAAGAGTGTGTGTGCACGGAGAAAGTGGCTGCCTACAAGCCAGGAAGAAAGGCCTCACTGGAAACCAACCCTGCTGGCACCTTGAGTTTGGACTTCCAGCTGCCAGAACTGTGAGAAAATAGATGTCTGTTGTTTAAGCCACCCAGGCTGTGGCACTGTGTTACAGCGGCCCCCACAGACTGATGAGGAACCCAACTTGTGAACTGCCCGGTGCTCTTGATAAATGTGCAAGCTCACAGACCCATCTGGCCCCCAAAGCAGAATCTCTGGAGGATGGAGCCCAAGAACCCATATTTGGAACAGGCTCCTGTTGCTCATTAAAGTGACCTTTCTGGGGCGCCTGAGGGCAGTGAAGGCTCATTCCCCTAAAAACCTTTGGCTACTAGCTCCTCTGATCGCCAGCCTCCCTCTCTGTCCAAGAGGACTTCACCCTCGGTCTCCCGGTGAACTGGCAAGCTCATTCTGCCAAGTTGCTTCCTTCCACTCTCCTTGAGCCTCCAAGAGCCAAGACAGAGCAGGGCTAAATGTGAAGTCTGGAAACAAAGATAAGTCAGATCTGAGCCCTGCAATGGAGAAAGAGTGCTCCACACACTGACCAATCCTGACTTTGGCAGATGTGGTAAGAATGGCAGGAAAGGGAGCTGAGCAACCTGGGAATGTGGGCAGGAGTTTGCAGCTGCAGAATCCCGTAGGAATGAGTATTCAGTTGTGTTTCTGCCTGGCTGCCGGGGAAGCAAGTTGAGAGCAAGCGCCCTGTCTCCAGCGGCCACACCCCCTCTACTCTCTTGGACATAACGGGCCTCGGTGATTTGAGGGTTCATGGCCCTCTGGCTGCTCTCAGCATTACTAAGAAGAGCCCTCCTAGTGGCCGGCAGCAGGGGGTAAAATATGCGAGACCCAGTCTGGCAGGACAGATGTTCAGAATCCAAGAACCCTGTTCCAAGTCTAGTTTTCCCACTGACCAACTGTGTGATATGACCTCAGATAATCACGTTGTCTCTGACAGTTTCCTCATCTGTAAAAGATAAGAGGGATAATAATATTTCCTACACAGGCTTGTTTATGAAATTAAATGTGATCACCTCTATAAAGCCCCCACTGTCTGGCACTTAGTTAGCCTTCAATAAAAGTCAACTTATAGATCATTCCTTACAAAACAGGGATTTATCCAATGTGAAGGCCCTGCAAGAAGATTCTGGTGGAAATCAAGCCTAGTAGACAACCTATCAGGAAGGACCCACCCACATCCAGTCCCACTAATGCATTTACTGAGCCCCCACCTTCTGGTAACAGGCAGGTGGCTGTTGGAACAGTGGAGAGGGGCTCAAGGAATCAGTGCTGAAATGTCAGCTCCAGAAGGGGAGTACATCTTGGGAAGGGGGCTGGAGGCTGGTGCTACTATGGACACACAGTAGGTGCTCAGTAATTATTTGTTGAATGAATGGGATGAATCAATCAATAAATGAGTGACTGGCCAGTATAATCCTATGGGCCTCTGACTCACTTTTAAGACCTTGAGCAAGTCCCTTAACCCCTTTAAGCTGCTGGTTCCCCACTTGTGAAGCCAGAGGTGTTTAGCTCACCTCTTGGGTCCTGCCGAGCAGAATTAGTAGAGCGATAGTTACAGCAAGGATAGTAACTTCTGAGCACTGCTATGGACCGAGGCTGTTCAAAACAAAACAAAACAAAACAAAACAAAACAAAACAAAACAAAACAAAACAAAACAAAACAAAACAAAACAAAAACAAAACACCCAGGGAGGTGATGGTAGTATTTTACCTCCACTTTATAGAAAGGAGACTGAGGCACTGAGAGGCAGGGAAGGCTCTAGGAGACAGGGGATTTGATCAGATTTTAGAGGAAAGCCTGGGGATCCGACCGAGCACTGAAGAAGACCCTTGGCCCAGAGGGGAAGGCTCTGTCCCGGGTGTCGCCGCCGGAGGGTAGCCGTGGACTTAAAAGAGGGGCCAGCCCCGCCCCCGGCGTCTCCCCGACTACAGTCTCCGCACATGCGCCTCAAGCACCGGCGCCTGGGCGGGCGGCGGGCAACGAAGCCGGATGCAAGCCGGGCGGAAGGTACCCGAGCGGGCTGGGCGGCGGGAGCGCGTGCTGGGCTTTTAAAGGGACCAGCTCCGCCCGGGCCCGTTCGCTGACGGGACCTACTGATGGTGAGGGCTGGGTGGTCCAGGTAATCGGGTTGGAGGCAGAGGAGAAGCAGGGCTGTGTAACACCCCCTCCCGCCCGGAGAAGACATGGGAGGGGAGGGCTGTGTAAATGCCCCACCCCCACCTCGGGCAATAATGGGATGGGTATCCCCCAGGAAGCAATATGGGGAAGAAGAGACTATGGGATTGCACATTTTGGGTAATAAGAGGGAGACGGGTATTGTGCAACTCCTCAGGACTGTGAAAGGAAGCTCAGGCTCCAGTAGCGCTAATGGGGATAAGGGTGGGGCGTCCTAACTGATCCCCTACCCCAACGAGGGAGCTGGGGCTCCAAGGGAGAGTCAGAGAGCAGGTTGAGAGGGATCGCAGGTCCCCCTCGGGACAGTTACCCTCTCCCATCCCCTGCTCAGCATTCTGCCATCTCCCTACCCCGTCGGGCGCCCAGCCATGGCCAGACCACCTGCCCCGGGCTCAGTGATTGTTCCAGACTGGCGCGAGAGTACTGAGGGCAAGGAGTACCTGGCTTGCATCTTACGCAAGAACCGCAGGCGGATGTTTGGTAAGTGCCTGCCCCCAAGCCTGTCGCCTGTCACTCCCTGGTGAGAACAGTGTCACCTGTTGTTCCCTGGGGAGAGCAAAGAAGTAGGTCAGTGAGGGCCTGCTTTGCTGCCCTCTTCAGCCTTGGGGACCCCTGGAAGCCCTATCCCTGGAGCCCCCACCCCTGAATCACCTTAGAGCTAATTCCATCATCAGAGCCAGGAACATGGAAACAGGCGAAACCCTGCCAAGAACCACTGTCACCAGAGAAGCTGCTGATTGAGTTCTCGTCCTGTGCCAGGCCCTCTGCTGGGCACGTTATAACAGACTCCCATTAACCCTCAGCAGTACCCCTTACAGAATTCTCCAAGATCCAGCCTAGTAAGTAGAGGCAGCCTATATTCTGCTGTCTCTAAGATAGGACATTCATGTTTCCCAGGATGAAGCCAACTCCCCCAGGGTTGGGCTGATGGGTCAGCGAGGGACCTGGCATCTTCTGTGGGGGCTCAGCTCTGGTCAGAAGAAACAAAGCAGGGGCGCCTGGGTGGCTCAGTGGGTTAAAGCCTCTGCCCTCAGCTCAGGTCATGATCTCGGGGTCCTGGGATTGAGCCCTTCATCGGGCTCTCTGCTCAGTGGGGATCCTGCTTCCCCCTCTCTCTCTGCCTGCCTCTCTGCCTACTTGTGATCTCTCTCTCTCTCTGTCAAATAAATAAAATAAAATCTTTAAAAAGAAGAAGAAGAAGAAGAAGAAGAAGAAGAAGAAGAAGAAGAAGAAACAAAGCACCAGGAGGCTTGATACCAGAGAATGAGAGGGCAGCCCACAACTTAGGACTTTCAGGTCCCAAGCCTATGGATGTAACATAATTAAATTTTTTTTTCAAATTAAAAGCATTCATAAAGATCTTGATATATTGATTCTACTGAGTTTATTTAAAGTAATTGAGAATAATTTTGCCAATATTTCTCCATTGAGGAAAGACTTATGAAAAACCTTGCCTTCACATGTGGGAAATCTAGAACATGTGATAATAGTATCAATAAAAACAATCTCGTGCTTCAAACTTTAAATAAAAGTAACTCGGTGTTATTTGGAGTCGGCCTTGGTGCAGCTCACAGAGCACAGGTGTTCTTAGCAGAGCTCATCCAGGGACCCTGCTTGTGTCCCAGGCCTCAGTAACGAGCATAGAGAAACATGGCTGGCTGGCACTGAAAAGCTCTTCAAGTTGCTGGGTCTGATGGGGCAAGTGCAGGTTGACCTCTTGACCCCACCTGGCTCCCTTCTTGTTCCAGGGCTGTTGGAGCGACCAGTGCTGCCCCCACCCGTGGCCATTGACACAGCCAGCTACAAGATCTTCGTGTCTGGGAAGAGCGGCGTGGGCAAGACGGCCCTGGTGGCCAAGCTGGCTGGCCTGGAGGTACCCGTCGTACACCATGAGACCACTGGTGAGTCCAGCCGAGGAGGCCTTCCCTGGGGTGGAGGAGAGACTGGCCCTTGTCCCACCATTGACTCTGCAACCTTGGAAAGTCCCTTTACTTCTCTGAGCCTACCTCTGGCTCCTCTGTTCAGCAGAGACAATAGTACCAACCCCAAAGTACTAGAGATGTACTGAGCACTCAGAGGTGCTCAGGGAGCACTACTCTTCCCTCTGTGTTTCCTCCCACTGGATGCTGATTGGCCAGCAGGTTGCAGCAGCATCCAGTACCCAGTACCTTTGGGTCCCCATGTGGTTACAAGTGAAACTGCTTTGTCATGGGCTGGGCTAGGCTGCGCCTCCCCGGCAGACTGGAGGCTCATCTAGAGCGAGTCAGTCTCTCCCATCAGACTGAGAATTCTCCCGGGTCAGCGACTGTGCCTTCCCTCTCAGGCCGGTGACCCACCAGGGACATGTCTTCTTCCCATTCCTTCCTGGTCCCCTTAACCCTCTCCACTCTGCCTTCCCCATGCTGAATGGCTGACCCTCCCCAGGCATCCAGACCACCGTGGTATTTTGGCCGGCCAAGCTGCAGGCCAGCAACCGTGTCGTCATGTTCCGCTTTGAGTTCTGGGACTGTGGGGAGTCTGCACTCAAGAAGTTCGATCACATGCTGCCGGTGAGCAGGCAGGTGGGCCTGGGAGGGTCCGGGAGGAGCTGGTTGTCTGAGATGGGCTTCTGAGCCCAAGCGTCTGAGCCCAGCCTGCCTGGTCTGCAGGAGCCAGATCTGGGCACGGGCTGAGGGTGCTGCCCCACGTGGGAGAGCTCTGAGCTGGCAGTGGGAACGGCCTGTGGGGGGAGGGAGGGAGCTGGGACTTCTCAGCGCCCGTGGTTATAAGCCTCACATCAGCCTCTCCATACCCAGGCTTGCAAGGAGAAAACAGATGCTTTCCTCTTCCTCTTCTCCTTCACCGACCGTGCGTCCTTTGAAGACCTCCCTGGACAGCTGGCCCGAGTAGCAGGCGAGGCCCCTGGTGTTGTCAGGATGGTCATCGGCTCCAAGTATCCTTTGGGTGGCCCCTAGGACAGTCAGAGCCCACACTTGGCAAGGCATGGAGCAAGGGGACCAGGGACCCTGCCTCTGCCCAGCTGTGGGGTCTAGTCCCATGGACTTTATCTTAAAGGCAGCAGGGGCCCTCCCTGCCACCATCCCAGGGAGGAGGCTGGGTGTGATGAGGGGGTAAGCAGAGGCACCTGGCCAGGCTCCTTGACCCTCCTCCAGATTTGACCAGTACATGCACACAGATGTGCCTGAGCGGGACCTCACAGCCTTCCGGCAGGCCTGGGAACTGCCGCTCCTGCGGGTGAAGAGTGTGCCGGGGCGGCGGCTAGCAGATGGGCGCACTCTGGATGGGCGTGCTGGGCTGGCCGACATTGCCCATGTGCTCAATGGCCTCGCGGAACAGCTGTGGCACCAGGACCAGGTGGCAGCTGGCCTGCTCCCCAACACCTCTGAGAACACCCCCAACTGATCCCTACTCTCAACCCTCAGGTGACCCAAGGCAGAGGGCAGCACCCAAGTCCTAGGGCTGAGGCAGGAATATCGATCTCATCCTGAGGACTGGCCGCAGGGCCCTGTCGGGAGGATGGTGCCCCGAGAAGAAGCCTCCTGCCCCAGCAGCACCTTCCTTGCAGAACTCATGGCAGTGAGATGGGGGCACAGGGCTCTGTGGGTCGGTGGTCTGAGGGCATCTGGGTGCTCCTTGGCCTTCTCTGGACCTGGGGGTGTCTAGGCTCTGGAAGCCGAGGAACTGTAGGGGCAAGGCCCCAGGGCTCAAGCTTCTCCCCCAACTGCCTGCTGTCCTCCCCCCTTTCTGCAGCACCCAGAGAGGGTGATTGGGAAGAGGGGGTGTCCCAACTGGACCTGGGACCTCAAGTGACTTCAATCAGTCGATATTACAGCCATCTGCTGTAGCAGATACCCTGAAATCTCGGTGGCTTAACTCTATAGAAGTTTTTTCTAGCTCTGTCTCACCTCAGGTGGAAGTGAAAGGTGGGTCTAGGGGCTCTGCTGAATGAACTCATGCAGAGACCCTGACTCTGAGGTCTTAACACATGACTTCCTGGTTTGGCCTGGGGCATCAACCCCCAGTCAACCCCACTGGGAATGAGTGTAAATGGAAGGTTACCTAGGAGGTTTCCATGGGCCTGGCCTCTGCCCACCTTCCATTGGCCAACACATAGTCACATGGTTACATGGGGCTGCAGGGCATGCTGGGAAATGTAGTCCACCATCCTGTTCAAGAGGTGTGTCCTCTCTCTGCAGTACCTTTCTCCATCATGAAGGTGTCAGGCTAGGCTTAGAACAGAGGCCCCACTAACCTGGGGAATCAGAAAGCTCACTATACAAGGGACTGGACCAGGTGGAGTCAAGGAGTGAGTTGCCCTGTTGGGCAGCTCTGCCCTGTGGAAAGCCAGCAAGGGCAGGTGCAGGAAAGTGAGTGAACTTGCCCATTCTTGTGTCTCACATCTGCCCCATCTACCAGACGCTGGTGAATGCAGGCTGGAGTATGGGGGTAGATGCTGATGAAGACGGCCTTTATGTGTTCTGCCACCCCCCTGATGGTAGGCTGAGGCTTGGCCCGAGTCTGAGCCAACTGGAAGGGACTGGGGACCCAGGTATGTGACCCCTAAAGCCAGCTGACCCTTGGAGCCCCCTCTTGAGAAGGCAGCACCAGCAGCTCTGTATACCTCATACTCAACATGCAAGATCCCATACTATAATCCTCCCAAAACGCTGCCCTCCACACATTTACACACCTCCTGCTGACATACACGGGAGGTTCGTACCTCCCCACTCTGGCTCACGCTCCTGGGCACCCTGATTGCCTGCATGGTGTCTACCATGTCTGACACCCTGGGCACCACCCATAGGTTCATCACCTTCCAGGACCTAAAGAGCTGATTTTAGCACCTTCTCACCCCCAGCTCTGGCTCAGAGCTGAGACCCAAGCCTATCCCATACCCCGGAGAAGGAGTATCCCTAGGCAGGAGCCCATGCCTCACAGTGGTCCAGCTGGTGCCAGAGACCCTCCCACGGTAGGCTTCAGCTTTGCTTCTGGGCAGTGGGTTCAGCCCGTTCTTCTCTGTTCTTAGCGGCGGTAGACCTTACCTAGCAGGCAACAGCAGAGCTTGGGAGTGGGACCCGGAGAAGGTAGCCTCTGGGCCTGAATGTGACCCCCTCCCCCCCAGGTACCTGTGTTGTGAGCACCAGCTGCCCCACATCCCACCAGTTATCTCTGGGCTTGACTCTCCCCCAGAAAGGAAGCTTCTGCATCCTTCCAGGGTACCAGCTCTGCTCCAGCGGGCCAGTTTTCTCCTGGTTAGCCCTGCTCCGGTCAGAGAATCACCCCGTCATGCTCCTTCACCCCAAACCAAGAGGTGAACAGTTCCCTTCGCTGTTTTCCTGTGTAAGGACAAGGCGGGGAGGGTGGTGGGACTGCCAGCCCAGCCCCACTCTCTCAGCCCCTGCGAGCCCTGCCCCTGTGCCACGTCGGCCTACTGCTCCACGGGAGTGCAGGACGGGGAGTCCGGGGGAGGAAGGAACCGCGAACCATTATTGTGATAGCCGGAGGCTGGGCCTATGGTGTGTTTTCTGGGCAGGGTCACAGGGAGAATGGGAAGCCTGTGTAGACACACTTGTGTGGATTCAGGCCAGCTTCACGGGCCTGCCTCGTGGGCAGTCCACAGGGTCCCACACTCGGAGGGGCCTTCCCACCTGTTTAATGCTCTGCGGTTGCCATCCTGAAACTCTGCGCACCACAGATTATGCGGCAGGTCCTGTGTGTGTTGTCCGGGGAGAGGGTCTGGGCTCCCGATAAAGCTCCCCGCTTGGGGCTTGGAGACAGAGGCCGCTTCAGTGAAGTGTTGCAAGGCCACTAAGAAGTTGCCTTCTTCCCGTTTTGGTGCCCCAAATTCCACCATTAGATCACAACAGCTCAAAGGCAAATACCTCTCTACTCACCCCACCCCCTCCGTGGGCCCTGAGGCTCCCTAGGAGGAAGGGGTAGTGACTATGCCCCACACTGGTTCAGAGTGGGCCCTGACTTAGAGGGACCTTTGGGAAAAGGGTAGACATGCTTGCTCCTCAGGGCCCTGGAGCCACTGAACTTTGGGGGCTCTGAGGGAAGCCTGTAGGAGGAGGGACCATCTTCTCCTGGTGAGGGTGCAGGTGGGTTGTGGCCCAGCCCTGCTGCGGCTCTTCCCAGAGTCCGGACTTACCAGCCCCCTCTTCCTTCCCCAAACAGGCTCTCAAGGAGTCCTAACCCCCTTCCCTACAGATGGGGAGTGCCATGGACTGACTGTGTCCCTCCCAAATCTATAATATGAAATCCAAATCCCAAATGCGATGGTATTAGGGGCCTTTGGGAACTGATTATCTCTTGAGGGCAGAGCCTCATGCAGAGCTCTGTAGCCCTTCTACCCAATGAAAGGGGTAGAAAGTGCAGGTTATAAACCAGGAAGATAGTCCTCAAGGCCCCTGCTGGTGCCTTGATCTTGGACTTCCTACCTTCGGAGCTGTGAGAAACAAATTTCTGTTGTTTATAAGCAACCCAGTCTGTGGTATTTTGTTATAACTGCCAGAAGAGACTTAGAGAAGCTGATGTCCATAGAGGGACAGGCATTTGCCCCAGGCTGCAGAGCCATGAAGCAGCTCTGATGCTCTCAGCCCTAGGCAGTCCCCTCTCTTGAGGATCCCAATCCCATAGTCACTACCTCCCTGCCATCCCCTAATGCTGTCTTCCCAGTCCAGCCTCTCCCTGGCCCTCTCCTGGTCCTCCCAGCTTTTCCAGCTGCCCATAGGAGGGGAATACAGTGCTGACACCGCCTTCCTCCCTTTCCTTCCGTTTTTCTCCTCCTGCCTCCCTTCCCAGGCCATCCTGAGCTGGTCAGTGAAAAGTTCTTCCCTCTGCCAGCCAATCTGGCTGGCTTCCTGGGCATCTGGGCAAGACGGAGCACCCCTGGCAAGGAACCTGGCCCCAGGGTAAGGGAGGGGACGCAGGAATCCACCTGCAAAGGCTGCTAGGCAGGCCCGCAGGGCCCTGGCTGAGTCCAGGGTGGGGGTGGGGGTCTCCTGTCTCGGGGTGGATCTTATTCCCTGGGCTGCCTGGTGCCAGCCGTGATCCCCATGTGCCAGGCAAGGCTTGGGGAGGGGAGGGGAGGGAGGAAGCTCAGGGGCCTGGACAAGTTGGAGCTGCGTGGATCCGAGGGGGCTGAGCTGAGGGTGGGGAGTGAAGAGGGAGGTTCTCCCCTCCCTGTGACCTCAGAACCAGAGGCTGGGGCAATGGGGGTGAGGAAGCTGGCGTTCTACTCTATTCTGAAAGTAGGGGAGGATCCTGGGAGCAAAGATGACTGACTGAGGCTGGGGGTGGGGAGGGGCTCCAGAAAGAAGGTGAAGGAGAACTAAGACCTTGGACCATTCACTTTAATTCCTGTGTGTCCGTCTGTAAAATGAAGATAACAGCACCCACTTCTTGGAGTTGTAAGTAAATGTGTGTAAAATGTTCAGCGCTGCATCAGGCACCATGTGAAGGGCACAATAAATGTTGGCTATGTTCTTCCATGTTCTTATGGCAGTGGCGGTCGTTCTTGGGCTGAGAGCGGCTGGAGAGGAAGGAGACACACTGCATATTCAGCCATGGGTAGGCAGGCTGGTGCGCAGAGGGAGGGGCAGCCCAGCTGGGCCTACGGAGAATGGAGAAACTCCTGGCACCTGCAACTGCGCCCGGCTCCTCTCCTCCTCACTCCGGTCCTGTTGCGCCCAGTAAGGCGATGGCACCGAGGACAAGAACCTGGACCACGACAGCTCTGAGCGTCCCGCGTCAGCATTTGTGCCTCAGGACCAGGGGCAACCTTTTCCGCGACGGGAAAATCAAACTTGGTGAGACTTGGGCCAGACAGGACTCGCGCCACGTCACCCAGGGCCAGAGTAGCCAACCGACAGTCCCTCCCTTAAATCCCCTCTCCCTCTGCAAGCAATCCCGTGGCGTCTCTGGTCCGTTGCTTGCAAGGGGGCGGTGGGTAGTTCCAAGGGCGCCCCCTTGGAACCAAACCCAATCCCTCTTGCTGCAGTGCAAACTACTTCCTTTAATTCTGGCTTCAGTGGGACTGAGTTTATCAGTCCCACTGCCTCCCGCCCAGGAGGGAAATAAGGCCCACTGGTCCTAACTGTCCTCCCCGTCGATGAGGCAGTCTTCGTGCTCTAGCCGGAGAAGCAGCTGTGCCCTCTCCCCCCGCGCGGCGGCGCTCGCAGTCTGAGTTCTAGCGGAACCCGTGGAGAGGAGCTGCGCCCGCTGGGTACCCGAAGCTGAGCGCCGGCTCCCCTAACAAGCGCTGGGACCTGCGCAAGCGACTTCACCACCTCATCTGTAAAATAGGCTTTACGTCGTGTCAGCCCTCCAGAGGGACTGTGATGCTTAAGCGGGCGAAGTGTGCACAGCGCTCAGCCCAGGGCCTGACACACTGGAGGTGCCCAATACTTGGGAAACAGCAGCCACTGCTCTAAGACGTCGGCTTGTTCAGCGTCTATCCACGTTTATAAAATGGGGGTGCTAGTTCCCTCCACGTTTGAATTTCAAACGAGAAAACTCGCGTCAAGGCGCTTTTGAAGGCCGAAAGGACCCTTGCGCACAACGGGATCTGTCACTCTCAGCCGGGGTCGCAAGGTAAGGGGCTCGGGGCTCTGGCCCACCGGGAGACGCTGGCCCCCAGGAGCACTGTCCCGCCCGGCACCGCGCCCGGGCAGTGCGCTTCGCCAAACAGCGCACCCTGGGGGCTGCTCTGGTTCCACGCGGAGAAAGACTGAGTAGTGGGCCGGGATGCGATTGGCCTAGATGGGGAGTGTCGCCAGGCGCAGGTGACCCTGCTCTTGGTCCTCAGGCCCGACCCAACCTGGCCCAGGACAGTTCGGAAGAACCGCTGTGGCGCCTGCGCAATTCTCTGCAGCAACTCTCGGCCAAGCACCCGGGGGACTACCGAGCGCTCTCAGCCAGTAGCTCCCAAAGAGCCACGTGAGGTGGGGCGGGGCCTTCCGCGGAGGGGCGGGGCGCTGGGCTCCCAGGTTCCGCAGGAAAGCAACTCCCGCCTCCCTCACTCTCCATCTTCAGCCAGTCTGTGTCCTAGCGGCTCCCGGTGGGAATCTCTTCCCACCTCTTCAATCCCCCTCAACTGTTCATCTGGCTGGAACACACCAGCCCAGGCTGAGCTCTGTGGGTCGATGGGCTCCCTGGCTTTAGCAGCTTGCACATCTCCACCCTCTGCCGCCCCCCCCCCCCCCCCCCAGAGACTAGACCCTGCAATCCAATCCCACTGTGTGAGGTCTCACACTGGGCAGAGGGCTTCTGACCCCTGCTCTGCTCACCGATTCCTAGGCAATGAGTCCCATGACTCGTACTTCTCCAACACACAGAGACAGGGGTGGCAAGACAACTGCCTGGGGAGGGTGGAGCTGGGACCTTAAGGTGAGGAAGCTTATGTCGGGATTCTCTCAGGCAGGTGGCGGTCAATAGGGCGCAGAAACGCAAGATATGGCCACAGCCTGTCTGCTGGCCGAGGGAGTCTACACTACAGGCTTCCCACCGCGTGAAGTGGAGAAGACACAAGCTCAGCCCTCTTCCGCTGCTGGGGCATCAGGAGGGAATTCTGGGACCTCCCTGCAGCATCCCTCTGTTCATCTGCCTGGGGCCCCTTTGAACTGCCCAGGTATCAGGTGCCTGGTGCACACCCCAACCCGCACCAATTGCTGTACTCATACTGGGCCTGCTGGAGATGCTGGCACAGGCACCAACCCCTGCACCTCGTATGAGAATACTTTGGGGAGAAGGTGGCCATCTGTTTTGGCCAGGTGTGTTGGGCACTGAGGGTGCGGGCTGGGAGCTGGGGTCAAGTACAGAGATGGTGGCTCATGGACTTTGTCACCTCTTCAGGCTTTTGCACAGCCTGTCTGCTGCCCTTGTGGGAGCCTTGGTCTTTGTCTCTGGCCTTATTAGGATGGGCACCAATACACCATGAGTGGCTGGAGCTGGGGGCAGGAGGATGGGCTGGGTGGGCCAAATCAGCTGGCTGGTTGAGAATAGCCCCCCCCCCCCCTTGTGGCACCTTTAGCTCACAGGGAAGAGATCTGGGCCATAAGGGTATCTTCCTTATGTGCCCACTCTGCAACACCTGTGCCACGTGGACTATTTCCAAGATCTGCTCCACGGCCAGGTGAGCCAGGGACAAGAGCAAGGGAATGGACAGGTGTTTGGGACACCTGGGCCTGGCTGCAGGGAAGGCAGTGCTGGCCCTGCAGTATGTACTGTCTCCCTCCCTTACAGCTGGGCTGCTTCTCTGACTATCTGACAACTGTGTTCTTCAGCATCTTCATGTCCTTCTGAGCCCTTCTGAGCCATGGCCTTCCTCGAGCACTGGAAATGCCAGCGCATCCCCCTGGCCCACCACTGGGACCTCAATGGCTTCCAGGAAGAGGAGGTGATGCCCAGCTCAGTCTGTCAGGTCCAGAACTCCATTTCCCAGAGTTCTCAGACCACAAGGCATGCTGGGAAGAGCCCAGACAGGAGTCCATCATCCCACAATCCAAATCTGGCTCCTTCCCACACCTCCTGGGTTACTTTCCCACCCTCCCTTGATATGAGGATGATACCAGGTTGGGTGAGATTAAACACTGGGCATATTTAGGGTCTCAAAGAGAAACTTTGGAACAGGGAGGAAGGGTAGAAGCATTCCCCATCCAGCCACCCACAAACACCTAATCATTGATCCTGAATCTCTTTGCTTGTCCCCATCTCCACTGCCGCTCCCTCCCTCACCCCCACCCCCAGTCCAAGCCATACTGCTTCACCTGGACCAATGTGGTAGCCTTCCCAAGGTCTCCCTGCTTCCATGTTTGCTCTACTTAATTCATTTTCAGCGCCAGGGTGATCTTTTGAAAACACAAATCACATCATGCATTGCCGTCCTCAAAGCCTTCCAGGGGTTGTATTATGCCCTATGGGCTGCATGAGGTAAAACAGATGTGGGAAGACTGAGAAAGCAGAAAGGGAACACTGAGGTAGCAAAGTCAATGTGAATGGTGCCCTCTAGAATAGCGTGGTATACAACTCATGTGCCCTAAAGAATGGCCCTGCCTTTGTGCAGACTGACCCTCGCTGCCATTACCGCCCCCACCGAGGGATGCTGCCCCTCCACTCCTTACTTAGCATCATTCCTTCATCGGACTTGTTCACAATTACATATTCGTGCTTAATTCATTTGACGTCTGTCTCCCCAACTAGATTGTGAGTCCATCAGGGCCTGAGCCTCGTCCAGGTTGTTTACCACATCATATCCAGTATCTACGGCAGAATAGTACGCAGTCAGTTAATAGTTATTTTTTTAAAGATTATTTTAAAGAGGGGGGAGGGGCAGATGGAGACAGGGAATCTCTCACAGACTCTGCACTGAGTGTAGAGCCTGACGTGGGGCTCGATCTTGTGACCCCAAGATCACGACCTGAGCCAAAACCAAGAGTTGAACACTCAATCAACTAGGCCACCCAGGTGCCCGAGTCAGTTAACAGTTATTGAATGAACTAGTACATTATCCATTATCTATTCATCCATCCTTATGTCTGTCATCCGTCCCTTCACCTGCTCGCCCACAGTCATCCATCTATCTATGCACCCGTCTGCCCTTCTACTCACCCACTTGTGCACCCAGTTATGGAGATTTTCCAATCATTTGCTTGTCCGGTTTACCCGCCCATCTGTCCCTCCCCTGCCCGCCCACCCATCAGCCTATCCAGCCCTCTCTCCCACAGGTGCATCCATTTGTTGTTTACATTTGTTTGCCTTCCCATCTATGCATGCACGCATTCATCCACAGGCCTTTAGCCAGAACCTTGGCGGAAAAGGCCCTGCAGAAACAAAAATGATTTGGACCTCATTCCTGTATTTCCAGAGCTCCCTGCGCAGGCAGAAAAAGATGGGGGGCTCCCCCCACCCCAGGGTTGTGACACCCAGCCTCTTGGGCCCCAGGAGGCACATCCGCCTCTTCAAACAGGAGTATGCATGTCCAGAGTTGGCCACTCTGGGCCCACAGATGGCCCAGATCCCAGTAACAGGCTTTTGAAGTAGTCCTACTTCCCACATTGCACCCGCCTTCCTCACCTACTCACTAGCTCTGCCTCCATCCTTGTCGTGGTGAGGGGGCTTTGGGCCCTTGCTCTGGCACCCCTGCTTGCTTTGCTCAACAACACCTGGGTGGACAGCCGACTGGACCCACAAGTCCCTGTGTGAATATTGGAGGGCAGAGGCTGAGCGGGCACAGGGCTTTGGAATCTGGCTGCCTCTGCTTGAGGCCATGGCCCACCTTCTGGTCATTTTGACTGTGAGCGTGGGGCAAAGGAGGGGCATACAGAGTCAGAGTGGGGAATACAGATCAGAGACCGGGAAAGGTGGCTTAGGAATAGGGAAATGGGGGCTGATTCCAGGGTCAGAGGTAGGGAAATAAGAGGTAGAGTTCCAGGATTCTGGGCGCAGGCTCATCCTGCCCACGGGAATGGGTTTGGACCCAAGTGGGAGTAGTTGGGAGATTGGGCCTTGGAGTCCCTCTGGCCCTGCAGGCTTTTCTCCTCGCCTTCACCTCGGACCTACTGCGTCTCTTGTACCAGTAGGAACACCACAGCCTGCGGTGCAGCTTTGTCAACTGCACAGCAGCGCCCGCACCTCCGGCCTACCTTGCCCAGGAGGACCTCACGCCCTGCAAGTGGGAGCCTCAAGGAGGGGATCTGGGCCTGTCTGGGAGGGGTGGAGCGCTGAGCCTGGGGACACGCGAGGCCTGGCTGCGGGGGGACGGGGTGCTGAATCTGCAGGTAGAGCGGTGAGCCAGTGGGAGGGGTGGGCGGGGCCTAACTGGGAGGACCGGAAGCTGAGTCTGCGCGGCTGACTGCTGGGCAGAGCTGGGGAGGGGGGCGGGTATCGCTGAAGGGGCGGGGCCAGGCACCAGGGCCGGGAGGGGCGGGAGAGACTCGAGGTGTACGCGGCCTTTCGCGACCCACAGGGGAACCTCACCCTCTTCTACTGGAAGCTGCTTGCCCTGCGTCTGAGCTTCATCGTCGCCTTCGAGGTAGGCTCAGCTATTTGTGTGTGGGACGGACTTGGGTTCGAGTTCAAGCGCTGCCGCCGCCCAGATGTAAACGGGGGGGGGCATGCTATAGAATAGGATCTACTTCATAGGGTCGTTACGAAGATTCGGTGCCAATCTTCATAGTGTCCAGCACAGTGTAAGTGCTCAATATATTAATAGCACTACTGCTACTACTACTATTATCTTTAGGCAACAGACCTGGAGGAAGGAGAGGAGGCATGGTCCCTCCGGCTTTGCTTAGGATCCTTCCTCCAGCTCCGCCTCTACCAAGGTCCCTAATGTTACGGGTTTCGAATTGTACCTGTGTCTTTGAGCAAATGGCAACCGGTTTATGCTTCAGTCTCTTCACCTGTAAAGCAGAAGTAGTAACTGTCCTCACCTCCTAGTCTTGTGAGGATTAAGTGAATTAATACCCGGGAAACCTCAGAATGGTGCCCAGCATTTAGTAAGCGCTCAATAAATTAAGGTAACTAAGGGACTCCTCTCTTTGGCTCCCCTTTCCCCCAGCACGTGGTGTTCTTCGTGCGCCTCCTCATCTGGCTGGCGCCCGACGTTCCAGCCGCCCTGGTTACCAAAATAAAGCGAGAGCGCTATCTGGCCTTGCAGGAGCCTGCGGACTACCTGGAGGCGCTGCTTTCGGTCCGCCCTGCCCCTGGACCCTGGACCCTCCCCTGACCACGCCCCTATGCCCGCCCCCAGGCCTTAGCTCAGCCCTCTCTTGCCCCGCCCACTGGTTTGGCCTCTCCCAGAGGGCTAATTGGCCGGCTTCCTTCTCCTTTCTGCCTGGTCCCGCCCTTCACCAAACTCCTCCCACGCCCCGCCCCCTCTATGACATTCCCACTGGAGTCCCCTCTGCTCTCCAGGGCCAACTTACTCAGCCTGACCAAACCATGCTTTCTGTCCTCTGCAGCAGGGACGCTGTCCCCAGAGCCCAGGACCAGGGGCGAGTGAGGCGGGACTGCCCTTCAAGAACCCTAGGCTCTCCAGATGCTTCCTTCCCTTTGGGGTCGGTCCTTGGCCTCTGGCCGGGGTCTGGGCAGTACCTTGGCCAGCAGCCCCAAGGTCGGCCTCTGAACTGGGATGAGAGGATTGGAGCTCTCGAAAGACCACTAGTCCTGCATTTCGTCCTTCTCCCCGTCCCCGTCTCCTGCTCTACACGCAGGGCTGGCAACAAACCTCTCTGCACCTCAGTGTGCCACCTCTCCACGGACACTTGGTCTACACACACTGTGCAGTGTCTCTTCATTATGTCTGGATGCTCTAGAGACCAAGGGAGTGGAGGGACCCTAATCACTCAGTACAGAATGGTCACCAGTTGGTGGGCGAGAGCACACTGGGATCTGGGCGCTGGACACCTGCCCCATATGCTCACAGAGGCCTGCAGTGTATGAATAATAGTAAAAGGGTTTAGTCAGAAGAGCTGAGACACCTCCCAACGGATGTTTAGACATTTTTCACCAGATCTTCCCAAAAGCCTGGTGACGCAGTCGTGGGCTGTGGCCAATGACAGAGATTGGTGGTTGAGTCAAAGACCTGGGTTTGAATATTAGTTCTGACACCTATTAGCTGTATGACCTTGAGCAAGTGATTTAATCCTTTGGGACTCAGTTTCATATCTATAAAATAGAGACTTCATAGAGCTGATGAGAAGGTGAGTGGGATAAGCCCCCCCCCCGCCCCCGATTTAACATGTACAAGCCTCATGTCCTTATCTGGTAAGTGGGAGCAGTAACAGGGTCGTGGTAAAGGTTGCATGAATACAGTATCCCCTGCTTTTCAAAAGTTTGTGTTACAACCACTTGGTTTCCACCGAAGACCTCGATTTGGACCCGTTTTCACTAACCAGCGGAAATCCAGAAAAATGTTTGCTTTTACGGAAAAAGGTGGAAAAGGGGGAAATAGCATTCAACATTTGTTTTGCAGCGATCCCTCATAGAGGCAGCACACACCCTGAGGGAGAGCCCCCCACCCCAGCTCTTCCTGCCATTGCACTCAGCATCTCAGTTTCAAACCACCAGAACTTTGAACTGCGTCCAGCAGCATCTGTGCTTTATCTCGATTTATTTTGTGCATCTGTTAGGAAGATGTGTCCTCCGGACCCGGACCCGGACCCGGACCCGTACCCCCGTAAAGCCTAAGAGTAGTTATTTTGGGGGTCTGGAAATGCTAAAAACATTTTTCCATATGCATTAATGGTAATTGCTTCTTTGTTTCGTGCCATTTTTGGCTTAGGAAAGCTTTCATGGGAACGCTTTACTTTTGGGTAGTAGGGGAAAGCTGTAAACAGATGTGACGTGCTCGGAACAGTGCCCGGCACCTAGTGTACGATAAGTTATGCACAACATGAGTATCGGTATTTGCATACGTATTGGTAATAACACGGAGCGTCTAGCCATTATGGAGTGCTTAAGTAAATGGCAGGTAGTATTAGGAAGAGAACAGCTTTCCCTTTCATGGGCTTGGGATGATTGCATGCTTGCTGCGGTCTCCTTACTGGAGGCTGGTTCTACTTGGGCTGTTGGTTTATTGAGGGCTCATTCGGTGTGGACTAGAGACTGGGAAGGCTTCCTGGAGGAGGAGACCATTGGAAATGGCAAGGTGGGTCATTGCAGGCAGCAGGGGAGGGTGGGTCGTTCATGAGAGCAGTGATGCTGGAAGCGTTGGTCGGGATAGTCCTGGATGCACCACACCACCAGGGTTCATGATTTCCATCTCTCCACCATAGAAACAAGCGTTCCTATTTTATGGGTGCTGTAGCCAGCTCAGAGAGGGTCAGCAAACTGCAGAGCTCTCAGGGTCCCTGAGGAGTCCAAGGCTTGACAGGTTCTCTGTGAAGTCGCTCCTCCCCCAGCACGTCTTACATTTGGGAAGCTTCGGAAGAGGGGTGACCTGTTTCTTGAGCGGAAAAGCGGGGCTTCCCCATCTTTAGGACATTGGTCTGGGGTCCTTCAGAACCTCTCCTGGGCACAGGACTCCCATTGTTCCAGCCCCCCTCTTGTACCCCAGACTGGCCAAACCGGTTCTGGGGAAGGGGGGCGGGGAGCAGGCACGTTGAGACAGCCGCCTGCCCGCCTGCGAGGTTCCCTCCGCCTTCACCTCCCCCCTCCCCGCCCCACACAATACCCAGGATCGTGCACTGCCCGGCTCAGGGGCCATGCTGACATCGCCCCCTGAGGACCCGGCTGCAACCCCAGAGCCCCCAGGTGGTCTGGAGCCCTGGACCGTGTCGGAGGCTGGACGGAGCTCCCTAGCTGAGGTAGGGCCCCAGCCTGCTGCCAGCAGTCCCACCCCCTCCCGCCAGTCTTCCCAGAGTGAGTCCTTTGTGCTGCCCGCCGGCCTCTGATCTGGGCTCCCACCCACTTATGGCCTCCTGCGGCTCCACAGCCTGTTTGGCCTGGATCCCCCTTCCAGCCATGACCTTCCACTCGGCTTTGTCCCTGAAGGGGCACAGGGGCCATGGCAGGGCCCTACTCCTCTGGGCATCGGGGCAAGGGGGACCAGGGAGGGGGCAGGGAAATCCTGGGCACAGGAAGTGAGAGGTGCTCTCCCTGACCATGGTATCCAGAGGCCGTCTCTGCCAGCCTTGCCAAGTGGGTCCATTGTCCTTGTGATTAGCAGTATCCACTGGATGGGGCCCCCCTTGGACCGTGCCCGTCCTTCTCTGCCCATAGAGACACTCATGATGACACGAGCTTCCTAGAGGGGGTAACCAAGAGGGATTGTTCATGTTACTTTACAGATGGGGACACCGAGGCCCAGGAACAGGCTATGACTGGCCTAGGGCCACACAGCTGGTAGTGTCAACACTGGGCTTGAACCTTGGCAGGGGTTTTCCCCTGTAGGTTCCAGAATGACCCTCAGCACTAGAGTATCCGGTGATCGTGTCTGGGGCAGGGAATGACCCTGCTACTTGGGGCCAGTTCTCTTCCTGAGGCTTTTTCCTTCTTCTTCTTCTTCTTTTTTTTTTCCTAGCAGAGATGAGCTCCATACGATACGAACGTAGCTCAACCCTCCTTGGTCCCAAGTACCAAGGTTGAGTGGGCCACATCTTTGGAAGGCCCCAGGGCTGGTGTCCCAGCTAGATGGGTCATTCCCATTGCCTTTTGGTCTGGACAGAGGTGGAGGTTGACTCATTCCTGCCTTTCCCCCTAGGGACCTGCCTCCAGCCTCCCCTCTACAGAAAACCTACCACCTTCCCCTGGCATTCACCCAGGCTTCTCCTCTAAGCCTTTAATAGGGGTGCTCCTGCCCCAAGGCTTCCATGTTTTTTCTCATTTATCCCTGTAACTCAGGAGGGTATGGGGTGGTGTGCTCCCCGCCTCCCAGGGGCTTCCCGGATCCAAGCGGAGAGGATCTCCCAGAATACAAGAGAGCAGAGGCACATGTATATTCTTGCACATGGGTCCCCATGGAAACAAGTAGGACTTCTATGTTGATGATTTCAGATTCCTGGAGAGAAAGAGACCACTTCTCTCTCTGGCAGGCAGTGGTCCCAAGTCTCCTTCCTCAAGCTCCTACAAAGAAGGGTGGGTCTCATCCTCGCTGACTCAGTTTCCCCATCCATGTGATGGCCCAAGCCACCTGCCTGACTAGAGAAAGGCTAGTCACAATACTCAGGAGAATGACTATCAACTACAAAGCTCCCACTATGTATGAGGGGCTTTTCATGCACTATCATTAATTCACATATTAATGGGGCTTTTTTAAAGATTTTATTTATTTATTTGACAGAGAGAGAGAGAAAGAGAGATCACAAGTAGGCAGAGGCAGGCAGAGAGAGAAGGGGAAGCAGGCTCCCTGCTGAGCAGAGAGCCCGATGCGGGGCTCAATCCCAGGACCCTAAGATCATGACCCGAGCCGAAGGCAGAGGCTTTAACCCACTGAGCCACCCAGGCACTCCAACATATTAGTGTTTTAAAGCCGGTAGGAGTAGCTTATTTATCAGATGAGGAAACAGAGACACGCTCAGATGGACAGAGGTTTAAGGTACTTGCTAAAGTAGTCCCTGTGGGCAGGGCCTGGCAGAGTAACTGTCTCGTAGGAGCAGCCCTACCCCAGCCCACCCCAGGCAGGGACTGAAGAGAGCAGCGCAGCAGCTGTGCAGGTAGAGTGGTCCCCCACTGGGTCCTCTCCTCCATCCCTCCCTCATCCTCTGGTCACTGACACTGTCACTGTTTCTCTCAGGCTGAGATTTTCTCCCTATCCATGTTTACTGGGTCCCTGCCTGTTTCAGCCGGAACAGTTAGCTATTACTTCCTCCAGGAAGCCTTCCTGGAATGGTCAGGTCAAGTTGAACCCAGCGCTGATGGTTCCTCTGGCTTGCCTCCTGCCAATCCGGGTTGTAACTGTTCTCATTTTTAGCTCCCTCACTAGACTGGCAACCCCGTGGGCCACAAAAACGTTTGTCCATCTGTCTCTCTGTTTTTTTCCGGACTTTGCATCTGTCTCTGAGTCTGTGAAATTTTTGGCATCTCTTGTCTCTCTGTTTCCATCTCTGGGTCCCTGAATGTCTCGGCGTCTGTGGTTTTCTGGATTTGAGTGTTTTGGGGTCTCCTGTTCTGAGATGCTTCCTAAAGGGTCTCCGTATCTCTGGGTCTCTATCTCTGTCTCTGTCCCCTGGGTCTCCTTGCCCTGCCAGGCTGGGCACTGCTCCTCTGGCCAGAGGGGGCCTCTAGGGGGGTCCTTGCTGCCCTGCCTGCCCACAGTGAGGCCAGGCTAGGGTAGGCCCCCGCCCAGCCCGCTGCCTGCTCCCTCCCTCCCTACCGCTTGCCTCACCACAGAGTTTGATGAATCAAACTCTTTGTCTGGGTGGGATCTCCCCCAGCCAGCTGGGCAGAGAGAGGGCTTCCCCCGCCGCTGGAGCAGGAGCAGAACAAGATCAGCAGCGGCCCTCGGCTGGAGAGGTGAGGGGCCGTGGGAGGGCAGCTGGTGGAGGGCCAGGGGGAAGGGCTATGGGGGCTCGGATCCCTCTGTCATCAGGCCTGTCCCGAGGCTCCGGCAGACTCCTTGGGGATGACTTCCTGCCCCGAGAGGACCCGGGTCAGCCTGGCTTGATCTGGGGCTGGGAGCCTGGGTAGGAAAGAACCCCTCTCTCGCCCCAAGCTGGGGAGCCGGGACATCTCCCTGCCCTTCTCCCGGGAGGGCCTAGCCTGATCTGGGTGGTGGCCCGCCTGCCAGTCTGTGACCCTCCCAGCCAGCTTGGCAGGGTGTGGGCACCACTCAGTGCTGCAACTCCGGGCATGGCAGAGGAGGTTGGGTAACACCAAAGCGAGGACTTCTGCGCCTGTGTGTTTGTGTCTGGATCTCGGTGTGTGAGTGTGAATAGAACAGGAGTGTGGGAAAGCTTGAGTGGATACATAGATATCTGATGGGTCAGCGTGTGTGTGTGTGTCTAAGAGTCTGCGTGAATATATGTAGTTGTGTGAAAAGTGTGTGAATGTGTGAGCCTGTAAGTTTCAAGTGTCTGAGTGTACCCATGAAAGTATGTATGTCCTTGTGTTTCCTTGGAGGGAAACGTGTGTGCATGGGCATGGAACATACATGGATTGTGTGGCAATGTATGTATGTGTGTCTGATCATAGGTCAGTGAGAGTTGAAAATGCACGAGGTGGTTCAAAGCGCAGACGCAGAAGCAAGTCTGCTGGGTTTGAATCCCGGCTCCCCCATATGACGAACAACCTCTGCGCCTCACCTACCTCACCTATAAAATGGGGATAAAAATGGCGTCGGCTCAGGGTTGTGAGGATTAGATGAAATGATATCTATATAAAGCACTCGGCCTGCCATTCGGTAAGTGCCCAGCAAGTATTAGCTGTTACTATGCGGTCAGGTGTGCGAGCACGCTTCTACACATGTGTGCGCATGTGGTACACAAGGGTCCGTCCACGCCCCCGCGACACAGGTGGCTCGCCGGTCAGCGCTCCTATTCTGTGTCTGCCTCTCATACCTTTTCCCCTGCAGGCCCAGGTGGGTGGCAGAGTCAAGGAGGAATGGACTGTGGGCCACCTGCCACCCTCCAGTCCCACCTGGCTGGGCCACGTGGCACTGCCCACCGCCCGGTAGCTGTGTGCCAGCAGGAGAGTCTGTCCTTTGCAGAGCTGCCCACCCTGCAGCCGCCAAGCCCTGTGTGTCTGGACCTCTTCCCTGTTGCCCCAGAGGAGCTGCGGGCTCCTGGCAGCCGCTGGTCCCTGGGGACCCCTGCTCCTCTCCAAGGGCTGCCATGGCCACCATCCCCAGAAGTCCCGGACACCGAGATCTCCACCAGTGGGGGGCTGCGGCCCAGCAGGGCTGGAAGCTGGCCACACTGTCCTAGTGCCCAGCCCCAAGCTCTGGAGGGACCCTGGAGTCCCCAGCACCCACAGCCACAACGCCGGGCCAGTCACGGTTCGGAGAAGAAGTCTGCCTGTAAGTCATTCTGGGTGAGGGGCTGGTGGCCCAATGGGACAGATAGGGGAGAAGTTGGGTGGCTCTTTTAAGACTCCTAAACCCCAAAGTTCCCCAAACGGGCAGGACAAGTGGTAGATTCTAGTCACAAGAGAACTGGATATCAGGGAGGACAGGTGACTTCTCAGAGGTTGCACAGCAGATGAGTGGCTATGCTGGGCTCTTTGGCCCTTTGCCCACTGCAGTCAGGCACTATGCTCTCTCTGCTAGCCCTCCTGTTGATCCCATTTGGCGGAGGGGGGACCAGATCCCGGCCAAAACACTGACCTTTCCCTCAGATGCTCAGGGCCACAGGGTAGCAGCAGGGAGGAATGGAGAGAGAGCCCAGTGGATGCCAGCCGGTGTGCTCACCCCACTTTCCCACAGGGCGCAAGATGCGGGTATATCAGCGTGAAGAGTTCCCTGGCAGCCCTGAGGCCCATGCTGTCTTCCTGGAGCCTGGCCAGGCAGCAGAGCAAACCCTGAGCACAGAGGAGCCTAGGCCACTGGAGCTGTCTGGACCCTCCCGAGTAGGCCTGGAGGGGCCTGAGCGCAGGCGCTTCTCAGCCTCTGAGTTGATGACCCGCCTGCACTCTTCCTTGCGCCTGGGGAGGAATTCAGCAGCCAGGGTGCTGACCCCAGGGTCAGGCACTGGTGCAGCTCGGGAAGGTACCAACTTCTCCCCTGGGCCCTAAGAGCAGGCCATGAGCCAGATGCAGCAGGGGGCACGGCCCACACCCGCACCTGAGACGGGGCGCCGATCAGCGGGAGTGTGGCACCCCAGTGCCCAGCGCCATTCTCGGAGCCACCCACCCTCAGCTCTCGCCCTCTCCAGGAAGAGCATCTGGAAGGGAGTCGCGCAGTGTAGAGATGAGGGTGGACGGTTTGGCGATGCCAGCCCCTGTTGACCCGAGCGGGGGCCAAAGCGGCTGGCCCGAGCCCAGGTACGATCTCCCACTGCGCGCTCGGTCCGAGGAGGGGTGCAGGCGAAGAAGGGCCCTGACCCTGTCCCTTTCCTAGGCTGGACACGGCAGAAGAGCTGGCTCTGGGGTCCAGGAGCTCCAGCGAGCGGCGCCAGTCCCGGTTTCTTCTTAACAGTACGTGGGAGGAAGGGGCTGGGGGCGGGGGGTTTGGAGAGTTAAGAGGTTGGGATCTTGGCGAGAGGGAGAGAGAACCGAATCTCAGTAGCAAGCACAGTGGCCGGCACGCAGAGGGTGCGCAGTGTTTCTGGAAGGAGTGAGTGCATGAGTGAACGAGTTCACGGTGTCCCGCTACCCGAACCGTCCGAATGGCTCGTTCAGTGAGGCGGGCTCTCGGGGAGCCGGGCAGGAGCCGGACCGGGCAGGCGGGCGCCCCACGGCCCTCCCCCGCCCCTCTCCCCGCCCAGCGGTCCTCTACCAGGAATACAGCGACGTGGCCAGCGCCCGCGAACTGCGGCGGCAGCAGCGCGAGGAGGAGGGCCCCGGGGACGAGGCGGAGGGCGCGGAGGAGGGGCCCGGGCCGCCGCGCGCCAACCTCTCCCCGAGCAGCTCCTTCCGGGCGCAGCGCTCGGCGCGAGGCTCCACCTTCTCGCTGTGGCAGGACATCCCCGACGTGCGCGGCAGCGGCGTCCTGGCCACGCTGAGCCTGCGCGACTGCAAACTGCAGGAGGTGGGCGCCGGGAGCCGGCGGGGCGGGGCCGGCAGGGCTGCAGGCGGGGGAGGTGGCCTTGGGGCCCGCAGAGGGCGGGGCCACAGAGGGGGCGGGGCCCCGGGCTCTGGGTTACCCAGCCAGCGGGACCGCAAGCTGCTGGAGGTGGGCGTGGGACCCAGCGGGGGAAAGCGGGGCCACGAGAGGGCGGGGCCGGCGGGACCGTCTATGAGAAAGGTGGGTGCAAGGACCCGACAAGGTGGGGCTGGATGCTAGCGGGGGCGGGAGCGAGAGTCGCCGCGGGACGGAGGGGTGGGGCCAGGGGCGGGGCCAACAGGGCCAGCGAAGGGGCGGAGTCAGGCTGGGCCGGTGGAGGTGGGACCGCCAAAGCAAATGCTGAGAGGGGCTTGGGGCGGGGGCTAAATGAAGCGCTCTCCGCTGGAGGGGCAGGCCTGATGGGTGAAGCTAGGGGCTCCCCGACTCAATCAAGCTCTTCAAGAGAGTTTGAACAATTGCGCGCGGCGAGAGGTGCTCCCCTTCACCCGACAGGTACCAGGTCATTGAAAGTGGGGCGTCTAAGGAGGTGGTGTCCAGCGCTTGGACAGCAGGCGGAGCGGGAAGGAATGGCAGCATCGAAAGGGCGGGGTGGTGAGTTCACGGTGTCTGAGGCGGGCTGGTCCAGCCCTTTCAACCCCGCCTTCACCCTCACTCAGGCCAAGTTTGAGCTGATCACGTCCGAGGCCTCATACATCCACAGCTTGTCGGTGGCCGTGGGCCACTTCTTAGGCTCTACTGAGCTGAGCGAATGTCTGGGGGTGCAGGACAAGCAATGGCTGTTCTCCAAACTGCCCGAGGTCAAGAGCACGAGCGAGAGGTGAGGGAGTAGTAGGGTCAGGTGTAGTGGGGGCGGGGACAAAGCCTGTGATTGGCCGTGCTCCCAGGTCTGGGTTCTCCACCTTGGCCCTGACCCTGACCTCTCACCGGACCCCTCAGGTTTCTGCAGGACCTGGAGCAGCGGCTGGAGGCAGATGTCCTGCGTTTCAGTGTGTGTGACATTGTGTTGCACCACTGTCCAGCCTTCCGCCGAGTGTACCTGCCCTACGTCACCAACCAGGCCTACCAGGAGCGCACCTACCAGCGCTTGCTGTAGGGCTGGAGGCTCTGAAAGGCGGGGGTGGGGGCGTGGGGGTCAGAGATAAAGCGAGTCTTAGGCCGGAGTATGTACAGAGGACTGGGTGAGGAGGGGAGTGGTTCCTAAATAGGGCTCTCTGAGCAGGATCAGGTTAGACCCAACCCCAAGGGGAAGGAAGGATGTACCGAGAAGTCACCTGAAAAACCAGGAGGGTGGCTGGGGTCATGGTCCTGGGGGTTTGTAGGATCTATGAGCCCATCTGTGACCTCAGGCCCCTAACCATCTTCCAGCCTGGAGAACCCCAAGTTCCCTGGCATCCTGGCCCGCCTGGAGGAGTCTCCCGTATGCCAACGTCTGCCCCTCACCTCCTTCCTTATCTTGCCATTTCAGAGGATAACCCGCCTCAAGATGCTGGTGGAGGTACCTGGAGTGAGGGCTGTGGGGGGGGGGGCGGGGGATGGTGCTACGCCTTCCACAGCCCCTCCTGGGTAACCACGGGCGGGCAGGGTTATGGGTGGAGGTCCCGGTCTCCCTCACCGCACCGACCTCACCCTCCAGAACATCCTGAAACGGACAGCACAGGGCTCGGAAGATGAAGACATGGCCACCAAGGCCTTCAATGCGCTCAAGGAGGTGAGCTCGGCTCCCCAAGGGTCCCCCAGATCCCTGGTATATCTCAAAATGAGCCCCAGCCATCAGAGCCTCTGGTCCCCAGGTGGGAGCCTGAGGCTGGGCTCTGGGAGCCGGGGTTGGGGGGCAGCAGGTGACTCACGCATGGCCTCCCCAGTTGGTGCAAGAGTGCAACGCCAGTGTGCAGTCCATGAAGAGGACAGAGGAGCTCATCCACCTGAGCAAGAAGATCCATTTTGAGGGCAAGGTGCATGCCTGCAGTTGGTGGGGTGGGGTCCACAAAGCGGCCCCTCTTTTTCCCTCTGTCCCTGGGCACAGCAGGCTGCTTCCTCACTCCCCCCCCCCCACTCCCCTCCCTTGTTTTGTGCTGTCTATCCTGCTGTCCGGGGCCTGACCTGCCCTCCCCCTTGCCTCCGCCATCCTTCCAGATCTTCCCTCTGATCTCTCAAGCCCGCTGGCTGGTTCGGCACGGGGAACTGGTAGAGCTGGCACCACTGCCCGCCGCGCCACCTGGCAAGCTGAAGCTGTCCAGCAAGCCGGTCTACCTGCACCTCTTCAACGACTGCTTGCTGCTCTCCCGGCGGAAGGAGTGAGTGTGGGCAGGGGCCGGCAAGTAGACTGGAGCCACGTCCCTTCTTCCCCACCATGAGGCTCACAAACAGTGCATTCCTGGGCCTGGGAGCCCCTGTCTGTGCTGCGGGGGCACCCCGAGCCTTGGAGGCTCCCCTCGAAAAGGCAGAGATGTGAGGCCAGTCCATTTTCCAGGCCTGAGAACCAAGGGCTGTGTGCAGGGGACTCGAGGCTGCTCTGAGCTTAAGCCAAGCAGAGCAGAGATTAAGAGCACAATCCTGGAGTCTCAGCTCTGCCCTAACTCATTTTTTTAAAGGTTTTATTTATTTATTTGACAGAGAGGGAGAGATCACAAGTAGGCAGAGGGGTAGGCAGAGAGAGAGGGGGAAGCAGGCTCCCTGCTGAGCAGAGAGCCCGATGCGGGGCTCGATCCCAGGACCCTGAGATCATGACCTGAGCCGAAGGCAGAGGCTTTAACCCACTGAGTCACCCAGGCATCCCCACCCTAACTCATCATGATAATGGCCAACATTTACTGAGCGCCTGTCCTGTGCCAGGCATGCCGTGTGATTATTCTCTTCGGTCCTCTAAGCATCTCCCTGGAAAGCAGGCTCCCTTGTCATTCTCAAGAGCATGGATCTAGTAAGCGCAGGAGCCGGGAGGCCTGGTCTGTCTGATGTCCGATCCCGGGCTCTAACCATTGTATTATCTTATCTTCCACCTGTAACATAGAGACTATCACGTGGGGAGACTCAAAGTGATAATAATATGGGAAGGAGCTTAGCACAGAGCCTGGCACGCAATGAACACGCACTCAGTGTTAGCTGTGATTGTGACCAGCTTGGGATGAGGGAGAAGTCTTTCTGAGTGAGGTAAACCTTCACCTTGGATGTGATGAAGAAAGGACTTCTTAGGCTATCAGAAGGGTTCATTCTGGTTTATTCATTCATTCATTCACTAAAGTGTCACCGAGCCCCTGTTCTCTTCTGGGCCCTGAAGGGTGCTAGGGACATTTCTGCCTACAGGAGCTCTCAGGACAATAAAGCTACATCCTGATAACTACCTGGTCAGAGTTTTGAGGGGGAAGGTGCACTCCTACTGCAGCATCCCCTGGTATGGGGTGAGAATCAGTAAAGCTTCAAAGAGGAAGGGACGTTTGAGCTGGGTTTTGACGGGTACATAGGAGTTTTCCAGGCAGAGGAGGAGTTTGGGAAGATATGGCAAAGTCACCGTAGGGTATAATTGCAGAGTGTGTTTGGGGGTTGATGAAGCCTAATATGGCTGGATTCGTAGAGGAGAAGGGCAGGAGAAGGATGTGGGGTTGTTGAAAGTCATAGGACAGAGATTGTGCTTTCCGAGGGCCACGAGGAGCGTGGAGAGTTAAGTAGACGAATGACATTTTACTCCTGGCCAGTGTGGAGGATGGACTGGAAGGGGCGAGACCAGAAGCTATTACAGATTGCCCAGGTGAGAGTAGATGCCCCCCAAAATGGTGGGGGGCCTGTGGGAAGCGGGTTCCAGAGGCAGTCGGGAGTTAGGTAGGACGGAGCTGCTGGCGGGGTGTGCGGGGAGAGGGAAGGAAGAGGCGGGAATGATGGCTGACTTTCCTCCTGGGTCACTCCATGGAGTCTTTCCCCGGACTGGGGAACAGCGGAGGGGTCTGATTTGGAGTGGGAGATACTGACTTCTGTTTAGACAGGTTGAGAAGAAGGGACCTATGGGACATCCTTGACCCACTCCCCTGCCTGTCCCTCCCACAAGTGTTTATTGACCCCAGGTTATGGACCAGGCAGCGTCAAACACTGGGATAGAATGGCAAACGAAAGACAAAGTTCAGCTTCTACGTGGGTCCGACACTAAGTAGTGCAGGGTCTCGTCCGAGGGGCTGCGCGTTGGTTCTGAGAACAGGGGCTCAGAGAGAACCTGAAAGCATGCCCGGGGGCAGGGAGGAGTTTTTGTCACCTGCCCCTTCCGCCAGGGAGTCCGTGGGAATGGCGCTCGCCATTTCTCGTGGGGACCTGCAGGCTGTTGGGGAGGCGATGGCCGTCCACAGCCGAATTTCCCTGGGGAGGGAGCCCGAGGGGCAGCCAACCCCTTCTTCTGAGGGGGTTGGGGGCCTGGGGGTGAGCAGGGCTGACCCCACCTGCCCCGGTCCCGCAGGCTAGGGAAGTTCGCCGTGTTCGTCCATGCCAAGATGGCCGAGCTCCAGGTGAAGGACCTGAGCCTGAAGCTGCAAGGCATCCCCGGCCACGTGTTCCTCCTCCAGCTCCTCCATGGGCCGCACGCGAAGCACCAGTTTCTGCTGAGGGCCCGGACGGAGTGAGTGGGCGTGGGCGTGCGGGGAGCCCCCGGCGGGCACAAGGCCTTTCGGAGTCTGGCCACCGGGCGGTGGCCTAAGGCAGGCCTCGGGTGGAGCTGGCGGCCAGCGGCTTCCGGGCCTGCTGGGTTAGGCTCAGAGCTGGGTGGGGCCCCGGCTGGGGGACAGACAGGGCTGGGGGGCCGGCATGTCCTGAGTCTGGACATCATACCCAATCCCCCCAGCCCTGTCTCACAATCTGGCCCTGGGAGATTGCTCTTTGCGACTGTCGCTTTGTGACAACTCAGCCTCCCCCTCCCTAGAAGTGAGAAGCAGCGATGGATCTCAGCCATGTGCCCCTCCGGCTCCCGGGAGGATAAGGAGGTCTTCAGCGAGGGCCAAGGTAGCAGCCTGCCTCCCCCCACCCCGCCTCCAGGCCCACATCCCCCCGGCTGGGTCCCTCACTGCTCTCCCCCTTTCCTCCCTTCCTGGTACCGTGTTGGAAACCCATTTTACCAATTAGAAAACAGACGTTCAGAGAGGTTAAAGTGACTTGTCCAATTCACCCAACTAGTAAGCGGCAGAGCCAAGACTGACGCCGGGTCTGTCTCCACCTTCGCCTCCGCCTGCCTCCGTTGCAAAGAGAGCAGGAGCCCAAGTGGCTGGGGGGAGGGGGGTGGATCAGCTCTGTTGATCTAGAGGCTTCTCTCCGGGGTGAGAGAAGCCGGTAAGCCAGAGTGCTGGCCAGTCAGAGAGGGGCCCTGACAGCGGATACCAGTCTGCTGTGGAGGGTTGCCGAGCAGGGGAGTTGGGGCTGAGCTAACGAAGGGAAAGGAGGGGAGCTTGTTTGTACCCATACTTGTCCTGCATCAGGCTTGGTGTTCGCGGCTTCTAGACATATTTAGTTTACTTAATCCTCCTGATAACCCTGTTAGGTAGACTCATTTTCTCATATCTGAGGAAACAAGCTTAGAAATGTTAAGTAACTTGCCCAAGATCAGACAGGCCAGTGGAGAGCAGAGCTGGGATTCAAGCCAGGTCTGGCCCCCAAGCCTGTGGTTTTCCCAGTACTGCCAGCTTGCCTACTGTGGTAGAAAGAGCCTAGGGCCGAGATTGAAGCAGCTTTTCTGGCTTGGGCTAAGAGTCCTGTTTGGGCTGTGGGGTGAGCCTCTGACTCCCAGGAGGTGGTCAGGGAAGGCTCCTGAAGGATGAAGAGAGGCAGCCATGAAAAGATCTGGGCCCGGGGCGGGGGCTGAGGGGGGGGCGGGCGGGATGTCCTCCTGGAAGGAGGACAGGCAGTGCAAAGGCCCTGAGGCAGGAGGGAGCTCGTGTTGCTGGGCAGCTAGTGTTGCTGAGATCCAGGAACAAGGGACAGGGAGGAGGGGGAGGGGAACAGGAGGGGAGGAGGGGTGGCTAGGGAGGACACAATGCCAGACCACGCAGGACTTTGTAGGCTGTGGGGAGGACTTTGGATTTTATTCAGAGGAGTGGGAAGCCCCAGAGGGTTATAATTGGTGTGTGGGGAGGGATGTAACTTGAATCCCGGTTGAGAAGGGTGGATTAGAGGGAGCCCTGGAGTACTAATGGGGCATATGAAGGGACCATTACTGTTTTATGGGGAGTGTCTGGGGGCAGGTGGACCTTGGCCTGGAGGTCAGCATCAAGGTGTTAGACTTGGGGAGGTAAGAGCCCTGGGCGATAACCCGAGCTGGGAGGGACTGGATTCACCAAGGGCTTGTATTCAGGCTGAGAGGAGAGTGGCCAGGCTGGGCAGAGGGAGGCGCAGAGAAAATGAAGCAGCAGCAGCCACCCTCTGACCCCTTTCCTTCCTCCTCCTCCCCCTCCCCACCCCCTATCGTCTTCCCCCCGGGGACTCTCTGACTCTCCCTTGGACTGTCAGACCGCCCCCAGGTTCAGTGTGTCAGGACATACAAGGCTCTGCAGCCGGACGAGCTGACTCTGGAGAAGACTGACATCCTGGCCGTGAGGACCCAAACCAGTGACGGTGAGAGAGGCCTCCTGGGCAGGCCTCCCTGATGGGACCCGGGTGGGCAGGAGGTAGCTAGATGGCTAAGATATCACGGGAAAAGGTTGTGCAAGTGTTGATCAACCACAGCATGTAGGAATCAAGTTAGACAAGAGGAGGAACTTCCCTCTTACAAGCGGGAGGATTCAGAGTGACGGCCGGGGAAGAATGGGAAATACCCTTCTTAGAGGATGTCAGGAAAAACAAGTCAGAAGTTCATCTACGAGACTGCTAGAGGCAGGGTCCTTCCTGGAACTGGGACGCCGGGATGATGTCACCTCTGCCCCACGGGTAAAGACAAGGCTTGCATCGGGGCCTAGGCCTTCCCTGGCACGCCCGGCCCTGCTGTCCCTCTGATGCCACTGATGCTGCTCCTGGCCCTCGTGCCCCTAGGCTGGCTGGAGGGGGTCCGCCTGGCAGATGGTGAGAAGGGGTGGGTGCCCCAGGCCTACGTGGAAGAAATCAGCAGCCTCAGTGCCCGCCTTCGAAACCTCCGAGAGAATAAGCGGATCCCAAGTGCCCCCAGCAAACTGGGGGAGCCCCCCGCATGATGGGCAGCCGTGGCCCGGGACACCAGCTCCGTGCCCAGCTCCTGGACAGGTCTGCGGGGACCTGTAGTGCACGCCCCAGGCCACTGCTGGTGTTCCGTGGCCTGGCGTCCATGGCCTGTCCTCACGCTCCTCCAGGTCCAACTTCAGGGCCAACACCCATTTCTTCTCCGGCATAGGGACTGCACAGGTGACCTGTGATGTCTGGCAAGGACTGGGGCCCGCTCCCTTCACACTGCCTGACCCTTGGTCCCTCTGGCAAGGGCCCGGCTGGGGACAGCTCTGGTGCTGGTGGGTGCTGGGACGTATATGTATATAGATGTGTATATAGCTGAGGTCTTCTAGCCAGAGCCTGCATGGGCCCTGGCGGCTGTGACTTCTCTGTAAATAAACTCCCATGATGCCTTGGCTTGGAGTCTGCGAGCTATCTGACGCTGCCCCCATTTCCTGCAGCTAACGGTCAGGAGGCTCTCTGGCTGCCTCCCGTGGGGAGAGCTCACCTCTTAACTGGAGGAGGGGACGGCGGGCTGGGGGTGAACTGGACTGCTTTGGGCTGCAACTGACAAAATATCAGATTCAACCAGGCTTAGAGATCGAAGAGACTTTATTGGCTCTTGAGTCTGTTTCTTACGGCTGCTGTAACAAAGGATCACAAACGAGGTGACTTAAACCAATAGACATGTATTTTCTGACTGTTCCGGAGGCCAGAAATCTAAAGTCAGTATCGTTGGGCCAAAATCCAGGTGTCGGCAGGACCGTGCTCGGTCCTGTAGTGGGACGTGTGCCAGGGGAGAACAGGTCCTTGTCTCTTCCAGCTCCGGTGGCTGCCAGCTTTCCTCAGCTTGTGGCCACAGCGCTCAGTCTCTGCCTCTGGGGTCACACTGCCTTCTTCTCTGTGTGTCTGTGTCAGATCTACCTCTGCCTCCCATGGGATTGCATTTGGGGTCCACCCACACAATCTCTCCGTCTCATAGTCCTTACCTTAAATCCCTCTTGAAAAATCTATCCTCTCTCCCTTGTTTATCATAGAAGATAACATTTACCAATTCTAGGGATTAGGAGGCAGATATCTTTTAGGGGACCATGTCTCAGCCTACCACAGTTCTCATAACTAAGAAGTGTATGGACAGGGTGGGCTTCAAGCAAGGCTTGATCCAGTGGCTCCTGTAATGTCACTGAGGACCCAGCTCTTTCTGTTCTTCTACTCGGTTGTCCTTGGTATTATCTTCATCCTAAGGCTTCCAGGGGCTTCTTCATTCACATCCGACATGGAAGGAGGGAATTTTTTTTTTTTTAGATTTTATTTATTTCTTTGACAGAGAGAGAGAGAGAGAGAGAGAGAGAGAGAGCACATCATGGGGAGAAATAGGCAGAGGAAAAGGGAGAAGCAGGCTTGCTGAGCAGGGAGCCCAATGTGGGGTTCGATCCCAGGACCCTGGGATCATGACCTGAGCTGAAGGCAGATGCTCCATGACTGAGCCACCCACGCGCCCCTGGAAGGAGGGAATTGTCTTTGCTGCAGCATTTGTCCCCCTGTCAAAGTCTGGGGATGCTTTATGACCAGACCAGCTTGGGTCCCATGGCTTCCTCTGGGCTGATCACAGTGGCCAGGGCGGGTGGTGTGTGCTGAGACACCTAGCCTAGGTCATGTGCTTTAGCCCTGGAGTCAGGGTGGGGACTTAACTTCCTTGGAACCCCATAGATTCCCCCGTGGAGTCTGTTGGCTGCTGCACAGGAGAGGTAGCTTCTGGGGAGGCCAATGTTCATTGAAATCCAAATCACCCAGGAGAGTAGAAACACCAGGGAATGAGCTCCGAGATGTGAACACACCTGGGGGACCAGGGCATCCTTCACCCCTCAAGAGGAGGTCATGGGGCAAAGAAAATGGGAGCCAGGTTGGTCTTAGAAGGTAAACATGGGCAGATGAGGAGACGCTCAGACCCACAAAGAAGCTTTTGGGAATGCTTTCTAGCTTGAGATGGTGTGTATGCTGGGGAGGGTGGAGCATATGGGCAAAGGGGGCCGACACATTTGGCTTTGAATCCTGGTTCAGACATTGATACCCATGTGATTTTTAATTTTTTATTATTTTTTTAAGATTTTTTTTTTGTTTTTGTTTTTTAAAGATTTTATTTATTTATTTATTAGGAAAGAGAGAGAGTGAGAGAGGTCAGAGTGAGAAGCGGACCCCCCATGGAGCTGGGAGCCCGATGTGGGACTCGATCCCGGGACTCCGGGATCATGACCTGAGCCGAAGGCAGTCGCTCAACCAACTGCGCCACCCAGGGGCCCTATTTTTTTAAGATTTTACTTATTTATTTGACAGAGAGGGAGAGACGACAAGTAGGCAGAGAGGCAGGCAGAGGGAGAGGGGGAAACAGGCTTCCTGCTGAGCAGAGAGCCCCATGCAGGGCTCGATCCCAGGACCCTGAGATCATGACTCAAGCCGAAGGCAGAGGCTTTAACCCACTGAGCCACCCAGGAGCCCCTCCCCATGTGATTTTTTAAAACAAAGTTTTTACTTTGGAATAATTGTAGATTTACAGGAACATTTCAGAGGTGGCCCAGAGAGTTCCAAATGTCTGTTTCCCAGCTGTTAACATCTTCCATTACCACGCTACGGTTGTCAAAACTAAGAAACCAACCCGGGTACATGACTATTAACTGAACTCCAGATTTTATTCAGATTTCACCGGTTTTCCCACTAATGTCCTTTTTCTGGTCCAGGAATCGGATCCAGGATCCCACATTGCGTCTTGTTGTCACGTCTCCTTGGTGCCCTCTGGTCAGCAACGGTTTCTCCGTCCGTCCTCGGTTTCCATGACCCTGACAATTTTAAGAAGTTCTGGTCAGAATTTTGTTAGACTGGCCCTCTGTTTGGGTTTCTCTGATGTTTTTCTGATGACTGGGCAGAAGTTCTGGGTTTGGGGGAAGAATACCTCAGAGGCCAAGTGCCCTTCTTCTTGGCATGTGATCGCAGGAAGCACGTGACGTCCACGTCCACGTGACTTGTCATTGGTGATGTCAACCTTGTTTACATGGCTAAGCTGGGGTCTGCCAGGCTTTCTCCGTGGTGAAGTTTACTACCTTCCCCTTTCCATACTCCCTTCTTTGGAAGCAAGTGGAACCCACACTCACGGCACGCTTCCACTTCCTGGCACGTACATCTCCCCATATCCCATTATTTGGGATTCTTCGAAGATTTGTTCCTTTTCCCTACTTATGTAATCAGTCAGTTATTATAAAGGACCTGTGCCTTTCTGTATCTTCCCTTTGGGTTATCATTCAATACTAAGTTATGTATTTTGTTGTTCAAATCATTCCAGCTTTGGCCACTGGGAGCTCTTTCCGATCTACTCCTGTGTCTGTTTTTTGGGGTTTTTTTAAAGATTTTATTTATTTGACAGAGAGAGAGAGAGCCCAAGCAGGGGGAGCAGCAGGCAGAGGGAGAAGCAGGCTCCCCATTGAGCAGGGAGCCTGATGCGGGACTTGATCCCAGAACCCTGGCGTCATGAGCTGAGCTGAAGGCAGATAGATGCTTCACCCACTGAGCCTCGTAGGCACACCCCCTGTGACTGTCTGACACCCCCTTTTCTTTTTGACTTTTGAGCATTTCCTCACTTTCTGGCACTAGGAGATGTTCCAGGCTCGCCTTGTGCTCACCCAGCCTGGGTGCTAGAATCAGTCATTTTTCTAAGGAGTGTAGTTGCTTTTATTGGAGATGGTGCTCAGAAACCAAGATCTGGGCAAGAGCACAGGTGTGCTGGTGGCTGTGGACGGGGCACTGCTTCCAGGCCACTGGTTGGAGGGGGGCAATCTATCTCCCCATCTGTGTCACGTGATTTGAGGCAAGACACTGGCTTCGCGGAGCCGCCGGGAGAGGAAGTATGCCGGATTGGGGGCCTGGGGGGCTCGGCGGGCTGAGCGGCGGGCTCTTGGTTTCCGCTCAGGTCATGATCTCAGGGTCGTGGGATGGAGCCCCATGTCTGCTTTTCCCTCTTCTTCGGCTCCTCCTCCTGCTCTCTATCTCTCTCTCTCATGCAAATAAATAAATAAAATCTTAAAAAAAAAAAAAAAAGATGGGCGCCTGGGTGGCTCAGCTGGTTAAGCATCTGCCTCGGACTGAGGTCATGATCTTGGGGTCCTGGGATCGAGCCCTGCGTCTGGCTCTTTGCTCAGCTGGGAGTCTGCTTCTCCCTCTGGTGCTCCCTCTGCTGGTGCTCTCTCTCTCTCTCTCTCAAATAAATAAAAGTGGAAGGAAGGAAGGAAGAAAGGAAGGAAGGAAGGAAGGAAATACAAGGTCGACCCGCTGCCTGGCCCATCAGAAATTGCCAAAAATGGTGGCATTTATTGTGTCTGAGCTGTATAGCCAGAGTGTGGGGGTCCCTGGGAGGCGGCAAAGCCTCTGTCCCTTGAAGATTTAAGGAACTCAGAAAGTCCAGGGTCGGGATTCCCGCGCTGAGTGAAGGCCGAGGGGCCTCTCTGCTCCTTTCAGTGCTGAATCTGCGTGAGGAGAGCCAAGCTGGCACCAGGCTGGCCGAGCAGAGGAAACAGGCTCCCCTCCAGGCCGCCCCCGGCAGATCTGGACGCTGGCCGACACCTGCGTCTGCGGGAGGCTGCGGGGGGCTGGGCTGGGGGGTGCCCCGGGGCTGGCTTTGGGGCACCTGCTGCCAGGCGGGAGGCAGGGGCTGCACCAGGCCCCACCAGGCCCGCCTCCCTCCTCTGCCATCTAGATCCAGGCAAGGCATCTCAAGGAAGCCCCTCTCTCAGTGGTACCTGCCTCTGCCCGGTAGGCCTGGCCTTGGCCCCGGACCTAGGGTCCTGCCCCTGCTTGCTGCGGGAGAAGGAGGAAGGTGGGGGTGGGACTGGCAGGACAGGAAACGAGGGCGGGCCTGTCTGGGCCGGGGGTTTGGGCCCCTGAGGCTGTCTGTTGAGCCAGTCTCCAAGCCTCTGGGACGGAATCTCCAGGCTTCCTGGAATCCCCTTCCCACCCAGGGCTCACTCCCTCTCTACAGGGACCAAGGGGGTCCGTCCGTCTTCTCAGCGGACCCCAGGCTATTTTCAAAGATTTTACTTTTTTTTTTAATTAAGATTTATTTGAGAGAGAGGGAGAGATCACAAGTAGGGGGAGCAGGAGAGGGAGAAGCAGACTCCCCGCTGAGCAAGGAGCTCCACGTGAGGCTTGATCCCAGGACCCTGAGATTATGCCCTGAGCTGAAGGCAGACACTTAACCGACTGAGCCACCCAGGCGTCCCCTGATTTTACTAGTGTTTCAAAGATTTTATCCTGAAAGGAAACTGTTGAGAAAGAAATTTATTCAGTTGTTCATTTATAAGGCACACTGTGGTTTCTGGGTGAACCAGGAGCCAAAACTTCAGTCCCAGCAGCGGGCACTAAGCTCTGGGGGGGGCTGTGTGGGCAGCGGGTGTGGGCCCCACAGCATTGATTCTCTTCCTCCCTCCTTCCCTCCCTCTCGTTGTTTCCTTCTCTCCTCCTTGCCTCCCTCCCTCCCTTTCTTCCTTCCTCCTCCCTCCTTCCTCTCCCTCCCTCCCCTTCCTTCTCCCCTTCCTTCCTTTCCTTCCTTCCCTCCTTCCTTCTCCCCTCCCTCCCTCCCTCCTTCCTTCCTTTCCCCCCTTCCTCCCTCCTTTCCTCCTTCTCTTTCTCTGCCTCTTCTGTCTCTCTCCTTCTTTCTGACCCCCTCGTTCTCCTCTCCCATCTGTGTCTCCTGTGGTGGGGGGCGCCGAAGCATCCACTCTCTGCAACAGGTGAGACAGACAAGTGACTGGACACAAAGCCCCCGGACAGACTCAAGAGTTGGTGAGGGTGGGGGGCGGCAGGACCTCTCTGTACCCTGGTGTGTGGGGTTCACACCAGCACAACGACTTTGGAAACACAGTCTGGCTGCGTCTGCTAAGGCTGAGTTCATGCCTACCCCATGGCCCAGCGACTCCACTTCCTCCGTGGGGGATACGCCCACAGAAGTGTGTACGTACGAGCCCTGAAAGACGCGGACTGGGACGTTTACAGCAGTCCGATTCATTAATGACCAAAATACTAAAAACGACCCAAATGCTCGTCAGTGGCAAAATGGAAAAAGCGTGGTCCATTTCCACGGGGAACACTATACAGTAAGGAGAATAAACCAAGCAAGTAAGTCGAAGGACACAATCTGGACACGATGTGCGAGAAGCCGGACACAAAGAGGGCTTCTCAGAGGGTTGTGTTCACAGAAAGTAGGAAAGCAGGCAGAACTCACTGCCGGGGTAGAGGTCAGGGTGGAGCTAACGAGGGGCTAGAGTAGTAACGGGAGGGGGAGGAGGGAGGGGGAGGAGTCGGAGGATGCCCTTTGCTCCGGCTGCTCTCTTGGAGACAGTTCAGTGAGCTGCACTGGTAAGATCTGTGTCCTTGATGAATGTGAGTTAAACTTCAACAGAAGCTTGTCCCCAGTAGGAGAAAGCCTGGGGCTGTGGATGGGCAAATAAGGCAGCAGCCGGCTCTCACAGAAAATCAGGGCAGGCTTTCTGGAGGGAGTGCCACACAAGTTACGTCTTGAGGGCTAACATGGCAGTAGTAGGACAAGGATACAGCAGAGCAGAGATGGGGGATTTGCCCCCCTCTGGGATAAGGAACTCTTTCCAGTCATGAAGAGAGGAGTCCAGTGGCTTGAGTGCTTGCCCTGACCTTGACCTTGGCCTACTCTGCTCCGCTTCTATGTGGGAGGGCCCAAGGACCCTTGCTCCAATATTTTTTTTCTGGGTTTTGATGGAGAGTTGCCTTCAGATTCCAGCAGTTTAGCTGTAAGCCGGAGCCATCCGGGTTTCAGGATCTGTGTGGCTGGAAACTGAACCCTTTTTTCAGAGGAAGGACATTTGGTAAGAAAGGCCTTTGGAATTTGAAAGTTCATGGTGGGGAGTGGCAGGGACAGGACCTACACCTGACCCTCTCTGAGCACCCACTGTGGGCAGACCCTCTGCCATGGGCGCCTCCCAGGAGCTCCTCCACGACCCGCTGTGCAGGGCAGTGGAAGGGTCGAAGCGGTGCTTTATGAACTTGAAGTGCAGCGCACTTGGACGAGGGCTGAAGCCCTTCCTTAACCGATTGTGCAGTTGGGCGGTCCTGTGGTGGGGGTACTTTGGGGCTGGGGGTGGTGGTGGGGGCTGAAATATATCACCGATGGACCTGTTGAGGGAGCGACGATGCAATATCAAGAATTGAGGGGCGCCTGAGTGGCTCAGTGGGTTGAAGCCTCTGCCTTCGGCTCCGGTCACGATCCCAGGCTCCTGGGATCGAGCCCCACATCGGGCTCTCTGCTCAGCGGGGAGGCTGCTTCTCCTTCTCCCTCTGCCGCTCCCCCTGCTTGTGCTCTCTCTCTCTCTCTCTCTCTCTCTGTCAAATAAATAAAAATTAAAAAAAAGAAAAAGCGAAAAAAAAAGAATATCAAGTATTTAATGACCACACAGGCCCAGATGTAAGGACTGTGTGTTCATCTCCGTATCAGATGGGTATTGTTGAGCCCATTTCACAGATAAGAAACCAGACGTCCAGAGAGAAAGGCAGCGTGTGAGTCCATTCACGGGAGCTCCATCGGGCTCGCGGCCCCCGCCGTCTTTCCAGTGGGTCTTCAGACGCCAAGCTCATTCGAACCTCAGGACTTGTGCCCAGACGGTCCACTCTTCCTGGGGCGTTCTCCTGTCGGATTTTCAGGTCTGGCTCCTTCTTGTTATTCCAGCCGTGACCCAAATAAATGCCACCTCCTCTGCAGAGCTTCCCTGGTCACTCGCAAATGTGTGGCCTCCCCACCTCCCCTCCTGCCCCTTTGGGATTTCTGGTTTATCATCTATTGACCTCCTTACCGTCACCTCCACATTGGGCGGTGAGCTCCGTGGGGCAGGGACCTTGGCTTTGGCCTCAGTGCTGAATGCAGTGCTTGGAACAGGGGAGAAGCTCAGCAAATGTTTCTTGAGGGGTCAGAGGGGATTTGCACTCAGCTCCGGGAGACCCCTGAGCCCGAGCTCTTCACGTGTCCTCAGCCCGCTCTGTTCCTCAGTTCCCACTCTGGGTGTGTGAGCCCCACGGTGCCAGTGGGGCAGGGGGTGGGCCTCGGGGCTCTCAGTCCGCGGGCGAGGCTGCCCCACCTGGCCTGAGGCTGCCCTGGGCACCAGAAGACCAGCTCGACCGCTCTTGCCTCCCTGACCTGGCTTTGAACCTGGGCTCAGCTCTCACTTCCTATCCCTGAGTGACCCTTCCCCATCCAGAGTTCCTGTCTCCAGCCCTCAGGGTCTTCCCCAGACTGTGCTTCTGACACTCCTTGGGGAAAGAACAGAGGGAAATGGACTGACACGGCAGCAGCAGGGACTCCGGTGAGACCGATGGTAGAACTTCCCAACTATGGGAACTGCTGCAGCTGGGCGGGTAGAGGAAGTGGGTTATGGACTCCCCTCCCCTGAGCAGCAGGAAGAACAGGATGAACAGTCATCTGTTGGGTGGGGCGCAGGGGGATGGATGAGATGACCTTTGGAAGCCACTCTCAAGCCCTCCGCTCACGAGCTGCCCTGAGGGCTGGGGGCCCGGTCAGGAAGGGGGGAAGGGGGCAGCTGTGGGGCCTGGTGTTGTGGGAGAAGGTGGAGGAAAAGGCTGAAGGGGGCAGAGGCCATGCCTGCTTATCAGATGATGCCATAAGGACTCGGGGGTTTCCAAAGAAGGGTGTGGGGAGTGAGCACTGGGGTTGGAGTCAGACCAACCTGACGCTGAATCCTGCTTTACTACTTAGGAGCCAGGAGGCTCTCGGCAAGTGACTTCCCCTTTCTGAGCCTCAATCCCCTCATCTGTTAAATGGGAATAATAGTGCAGATTAGGCGCAGTGGGAAGAGCGTGCGACCTTTGATCTCAGGGTCGTGAGTTCAAGTCCCACACGGAGTGTAGAGATTACTTAAATAAAGAACTTTAAAAGACAGTGCAGATTAAAGAAGGGGACACCTTGAAAAAAGTTTGCAAAAAGCATTATTCAAAGGGGAGGTGACGCACGGCCTGCCGACTGGGCAAGTGTTATGATAACGATGGCGATATTGTTCCCAGCGCAACCTGGGCACCTGGCGTTAGGTCCCCAAATCTGTATGTTCCCCATTCTACACCGGGGGACTCTGAGGCTCAGAGATGACACTTGTCCAAGGTCACATAGCCAGTTAGAACCTGACTCAGGTTCTGATTTCAGGCCCGTATCCTGCATCCTACTCCGTGCAGCCTGTGATTGACTGAGGAGGCACTTTACAAACTGTAAAGTGACGAATGTCATCATCATCGTCGTCATTTTATTTTTTATGGTAATTGCTGTCCCTGAACGGGTTTCCCCTAGTGGGCGCAGCGTCCTCCTCAGTCTGGCCACTAGGGGGCAGCAGAGCCCCGGGGCTGGGTCACGGGGGTCCTGAGGTGGGCGCCCCGCTTACTCTTTGCGGCCCCGGGCGGGGAGGAGCCCTCTGGAAGCTTAGCTGTGCGGGTGGGGAGGAGCACGGGGCAGTGGGCCGGGCGGGGCAAGGAAGGGCACAGCCTCGGGGAAAAGAGGAGCTCGTGCCTGCCTAATCCTGGTCTCAACTCTGAGAGGAAGGGGTCTGACAAGCAAGATGGTGGTTGATCGTGGCCCCTTCCTCCAGGAAGCCTCCAGGCTGACTGTGGGGTGAGGAGCCCCCTCCTTCCCTCACAACCCCGCATCTTGGGCATGGGCATCACGGGGAGTGTGGCCGGCTCCCCGCTCCCACTGGTCAGCACTCTCTGACCCCTTCAGGGATCCCAGGCTGGCCACTCAGGGCTGCTGAAGGTGTCTTGAATACACGTGAGGGTGTGTGTCGGCAGCGAGTCCAGAGCCCTTTCCCCCTGAGACTGCCTGGAGGGTGAGGTAAAGGGCAAGGGAAGATTCCTAAGACTGAAAGATGCTTATCCCCAGAGTCTCTGAAGACTACCCTCTCGGGCCTGTGACGTCCCAGGCTTTATGCCTGGGTTCTTGGCTACATAATGGGACAAGGACAATAAATATCACCACTGCCACGTACTGAATGTTGTTTGCCATTTGGTCAGCATTGATCACCTCCTTTAACCACTGTCATAATCCTCTGAGCAGGTTCTGTTTGTAGCGTCCATATTTTACAAAGGCTCAGAGAGGGGACGTGATTTGCCTGAGGTCACACAGCAAATAAGAGGCAGAGTTCTTTGAACCCAAGCCCACCTGACCTAGAGCCTCCTCCCTGAAGCCCTTTGCTATAACAACCACCTCCTCGGCGCCCGCCTGGGTGGCTCAGCCGGTTAGGTGTCTGCCTTTGGCTCAGGCCCTGATCCCGGGGTTCTGGGATCAAGCTCCGCATCGGGCTCCCTGCTCAGCAGGAAGCCTGCTCCTCCTTCTCCCCCAGCCTGCTGCTCTGCCTACGTGTGCTTTCTCTCTGTCAAATGAGTAAATAAAATCTTAAGAAAAAACAAAAAAACAAAACCCACCCCCTCCCAGCTCTGCAGCCACTCCCAGCTCCCGAAGCCCAAGCCCGTCCCCCAGGCGCGTCTCCCGGCATCTCCGGGAGGCGGGCCGACAGGGAAGAGATGATGCTGAGATGCCCACAGGCTCCCTCTGCTTCCCAACCAGGCTTCGGCCCCTCTGCCCTCCCCTCTTGGTGCCTCAGCCCTCCCTCTGTTCGCTCACGCCCTGCTTGGGGGTGGGGACGATACAGTTTGCCACAGCCCCTGATCCTGTTATTCCCTATGAGGCGTGACAAGTGTGTGACTGGCCCTGCTGGGCTCCCTGCCCCCCCAGAACGGGGGGGGGGGGAGGAATGCTCCTGACCCAGTCCTTCTTCTGGATTCTGGGGGAAGTCTTCTGTGCAGCTAGGCAGTGGGATGCCTGGGACCTCATCCCAGGGAGGCCTTTGGTGCCCCTAAATCTGTGACCCATGGCAGACGGCACCGACATTCTCCAAAGAAGGAAGACACCAAATGGTGTCACAGTAGTCTTGCCTTGACACCCGTCTGTGCCTGCCCCTTCCAGGGTGGGGCGAAGCAAGGCGCCGTAGAAGCGGGGTGTGGACGGGGCCCCGGGAGGTTGTACGGCTTGGCTGAGGTAGTGGCCGGCCGCACGGGTCACACGAGGCCCGGGTGGCACCCTGGACGCAGCCCCCACAGCCCGCTCTGACGGCCGGATCCCGTGGTTCTGGGGTCCAGCCCTGCGGGGGGAGGCTGACCAGAGCGCCCGGAGGCAAATACATGTGGGCTGGCTGGTGAAGCAGCGGCAGCGCAGGACGGGGTGCCCACACCCCCTTTCCCCAAACAGGTGCCTCCCTTCTGGACTCCCCCAGTGCGTCTGCAGTCTTCCAGGAAAAGGCTGATACAATCGCTGAGTTGGCTGATCGAGGCTGGTATCGGGCCTGGCAACTCTACAGGCTGAGCCTGCTGCTTCCAGCGCCCAGGAGGGCCTGCCCGGGAGCCCGGACCTGGCCAGGCTCCCGTTACCCGCCCCGTACTGTTGTTCCTGCTGGGCACCCGGCCCTGCCCCTCTCGCTCCCCTTCTCTCCCACCCCACCCTCTGGCCCAAACAGCACCTCACGCCCGGCCCCAGCCCTCCCCAGCTCCCCGGATGCCAGCCTTGCTCATCCCTGGGGCGGGCGGGGGCGTCAGGACCCCTGGCAGAGCCCACTCCCCACCCATACCTCAGGCTCCATCAAGGCCAGGAGCCGCAGTCTGGGTAGAGGTTTGATTTCCAGGACCCGCGTTTTGGGCTGGGTGGCCTTGGGCAAGTCCCCTTCCCTCTCTGAGCCTCACTTCCCTCCGTGATGCCTGCAAGAGGTCACGCCCACTGCGCTGTGCCTTCGAAGTACAGAAAGTGGCGACCAGGGAAGCCGGCGTGCTGGAGGTGATCGGGAAATGTTCCTGACAGGCTCTTCTTCCCCACCATGACCTGTTCTTCCGGGGCCTGTGGGCAGGAAGGAAACTGCCGTCTTCTGCCTGCCCATCTAACATTAATCAGCATGCCGTCGTTGTGCTCAGCGCGCAGCTCATTGTTCCCGCGTGAGATGGGCTCCGGCTCCAGGGGTCTCCCCTCAGCCAGTTCCGGGCTCCCGGCCCTGGCAGAGCTGGTTTGAGGACCGGGTCCGGGGATCCTGGCATCCACGGGGCCTGAGATCTGGGTGCAGAGTGGGTCATGCCAGGGGCCCCCGGCTGGGCGAGGCTGGGATTTGGAAGAATCCTGCCGTCGCTGGGGCAGCTGCTGGGGAGGACCCCCGGCCCAGGAGCCCATGAGGGAGGCTTCGTGCCTACACCCTGGTTCTGGCGGTAACATCCCCGCCGCAGACAGCTGCTTCTTCTTTGTTTTGAGTTTGGGGGGAATTCGCGCAAGGGTCACAGTGATTAGCGGTGCGGGGGGCAGCATCCAGGACTGGCAGAGTGGGGCTGGGAAGGCAGGGAGGAGAGGACCCGGCCTGGGGAGGGCTCCGTAAGTGACTGGGAGAGGGAGGAGTGTGTGAGCGAGTGGTGCCTCCAACAGGGAATGAATCTGTGAGTGAGTAAGTGAATGAATTAGTGAATGAGTAAGCCGGTGTCCACATCGTACCAGCAAACACTGTGCTGTGAGCTCTCGCTTCAAGCCTGACATTGTTCTAAGCACTTGTCTGAACACATGTGGTCTTCACGGAAACCCTATGAGGTAGTATTTTTACTGCCGTTTTATGGAGAACGGACCCCCAGGCACAGAGAAGTTAAGTGACATGCTCAAAGTCACACAGCTGGTAAGTGACTGAGTTGGGACCGGAACCCAGGCAGGCTGGTTTGAGTCTCTGGGTTTAAGTGGAAGCAGAGCCCCAGGGCTATAAAGAGAGTTAATAGCTGAGGGGTGGGAAGATGAATTTTGCAATCTCGACCCTGAGACTTCAGACTTCACGTAGTTCATTCCTTCCTTCCTTCCACGTGTCTGCGGGTCAGTTGCTCTCTCGTCCACTCACCGAATGCTGGCCTTCGGAGATTACTAAGATTCTGTTCTGCCCTGGCGGAATTTGTCCTTCAGGGCTCAGCCACCTCCTCCAGGAAGCCTTCTCTGACTTCCTCTGCTGAGGGCTCACAAGCTCCTGGGCTTCTGTCAGTATTATTACTTTTTTAAAAAGATATTTATTTATTATTTATTTATTTATTTATTTGACAGAGAGAGAGAGAGAGAGAGAGAGAGAAAGAGACAGTGAGAGAGGGAACACAAGCAAGGGGAGTGGGGAGGGAGAAGCAGGCTCCCAGCCTCTGAGCTGGGATCCCCATGCAGGGTTCCCTCCTAGGACCCTGGGATCATGACCTGAGCCAAAGGCAGAGGCTCAATGACTGAGCCACTCAGGCGCCCCTTCTGTCACTATTATCCTCCCCTCTATCTGCCTCTTTCCCTAGCCAGGCCGTGCCTTTGTCTGTGAATTCTTGGTATGCCATGGGTGCTCAATAAATGCTTGACGAACAAAATGTTGCTACTGAGCCTCCTCCTGGGTATTCCGGGTGCTCCCTGCTCTCTGCTGCCTTCTCTCCTCACTCCGCCAGGATGCTCCAGTGTCTGGGCAGAGCCCACGGGGTCCCTATACCCTCCCCCCACCCCCACACATACAAAGGCCTTCCCATCCCCCTGGAGTGGAAACCCTCCAGGCACTGGTTTCAGCCAAGGGCCACGGTCAGCAGGGCTGGGACTCCCCCCTCTGCCCTGGGAAGGAGGGAACTGGCCCGGCCCTGGCTCAGAGACCCACAGAAGCCTCTTCCTTCGTTGGCTAAATGTTTGTTTTCAAATTCCTGAGGCCTGCGTCACCCCCCACCTCTGTCCCCGCTGGTCCCTGGCCTGGCTTGCTCTTGCTTCCTTCCTCCCCTTGCTGGGCTAGGCTGGTCTGCAGGGTGGGGTGCCAGGTCAAGGCTTTCGTTTTCCTGCTGCCCACCAGCTAGGGCCAGAGCCCTGAGCTGACTGGCCGACTGGCCGTGGAACCCGAGACCCGGAGCTGGGAGCCCTTCCCTGCTCCTCTGCAACAGTGTAGAAAGGCCACCTCTTTTCTTGACAGGGAACAGTGGTAGGGAGGCGCAGCCGGTAGCCAGGACTAGTTATCTTCCAGGCTGGGTTAGCTGGGCTGGGCCAGCCCCGAGCTAAGCGTGGGCCCTGAACAGGCCGGGTCCCCGCCCAGGAGGCCCAGCCCAGACCAGACCCAAGGCAAAGTTGCCCTTGAACAAGAAGGATGGTGGGTCTCAAACCGGAACTACTGTTCCTTGGAGTTCTCCAGGACTCCTGGGCCGCATCCTCTGAGCTTCCAATTCGGTGGGTTTGACGTGGAGCCTGAGAATCCAACTTGCAGCGTGCTTTCCCGGCCTTTCCGACGCCGGAGGCCCACGCTGCTGGAATTCCAGGGCTGAAAGCTTGACTAAGGCAGCTCGGTTAGGCTCCCCCGTCATGTGACTGACCTTCTAGAACTGCGCTGTCTAGCTCAGCACCAGCCACGGGGGCCTATTTAAATTTAAATTAATTTAAACAAAATGAAATTAAAGCCAGTTCCTCAGGGGGCATTAGTCATATTTCAAGGGCTCAGTAACCACTTGTGGCTGGTGGCCATCACAATGCACACAGCAGATATGGAACACTGCCTTCCGTCCATCCTTCCATCCACGGAAGGTTCTAGAATGTCAGCTCCATGAAGGCAGAGATAATTGCTTTATTTACTGCTGTCCACGGGCTCTAGCACAGTGCCTAGAACATAGTTACGGATCAATAGCAACTTTTTCAATTAATTTTTTATCATGGTAGAATACACATAAAATTGACCATTATAAACTATTTTTATTCACATTGTGTTGCAATCATCACCACCATCCTTCGGCAGAACTTTTCCATCCTCCCAAACTGAAACTCTGTCCCCATGAAACGGTAACTCCTCATCCATGAATATATATTTTTAAAAAATATTTTATTTGGGGGCGCCTGGGTGGCTCAGTGGGTCAAAGCCTCTGCCTTCAGCTCGGATCGTGATCTCAGGGTCCTGGGGAGCCTGCTTCCCCCTCTCTCTCTGCCTGCCTCTCTGCCTGCTTGTGATCTCTCTCTCTCTCTGTCAAATAAATAAATAAAATTTTTTTAAAAATGTAATTTATTTATTTGAGAGAGCAAGAGGTGGGGAGGGAAAGAGAGCGAACTGCCTGCGAAGCAGGGAGCCCGATACGGGGCTCGATCCCAGGACCCTGAGATCAGGACTCAAGCTGAAGGCGGACACTTAAGTGACTGAGCCACCCAGGCGCCCCGCCATCCGTGAATATTTTTGAATGCATGAGTGACCTTGGTCAGGTCACTTCCCCTGCTCTGGGCTCTAGTTTTGTTATCTACAAAACGGGTATTGCCCGAGTCCCTACCTCGGGAGCTTTTTGAAAGGACTGAATGGGATCCAGTGTGTGCTCAGCCCAGGCTCTGGCACACAGTAAGTACTCATCAAACATTAGCTGTTACTGTGTTATTTATTACCCCATCAGGAAGTCCTGCCTGAGTGTCCCTCACCTCCTTGCCTTCCGAGCTCTGCAATCAAGTAAACAGAAACAGGGACCACTGCCGGTGTGAATCACACGGGCGTGTTTTGTCTCCAGGGTGTGAGCCACTGCCGATCCTTTGTGTCCCTAGCCCGGCTAGTCCCACGATGGCCATGTTTGCATTTCCCAGAGTTCTCTCTCACCTGGGATCTTGCAACAGCCCCTAGGTGGGGAGAGGTAGAAGGAGCCCTTACAGATTGGAGATGGGAAGGCCGGGGCCCGGGGTAACACCGGAAGCCGGCAGCAGAGCCAGGACTCTGAGAGGAAATCTTTCCAAGATGCCACCTGGCCGGCACATGGGAGACCCGGGCTGAAGGAGCCGACGGACACTGTTAGGCTGATGAGCCTTTTTTTTTTTTTTCCAGCTGAAGAAACAGGCTCTGGGAGGTTAAGTGAGGAGCTTGGTAAATATTTATGGAATTGATCGCGTGGTGTCAGAGGGCAGGGGGCGCTGGCCGGGCGCTCTGAACCCTGCAGTGCCTTTAGTCCCTGCCCCAAGGGACAGCCGGGACAGCCCGCGTGGCCCTGGATGGGATGGTAGTATGGGGGAGGGGAAAGGAGCTGACTCTTGGCATCCCGAGGGCAGGAATGCATTTCCTTGGCTTCGGAGTCAGCCTCAGATCTCCGACAGATCTGGAGACAAGGGCGCGGTCTTGCCAAGCTCTTCAACTTTCTAAGCTCGGGACCCTCCTAGAGAAATATATATGTATATATGTATGTATACATATATATTTTAAGATTTTATTCGTTTATTTGACACAGAGAGAGAGAGACAGAGGCAGAGAGAGAGGGAACACAAGCAGGGGGAGTGGGAGAGGGAGAAGCAGGCTCCCCGCTGAGCAGAGAGCCCGATGTGGGGCTCGATCCCAGGACCCCGGGATCATGACCTGAGCCGAAGGCAGACACTTAACTGACTGAGCCACCCAGGAGCCCCCTCCCTTTCTAGAGACATTATAAAAGTCGTGGCCTTCAGTCAGTGGTGCGCTGGGAAATGTTTAACCTCCCACTTTCTGAAAAGAAAATACAAAACCAACAGGCAAACAAACAAACGAAAAAACCCACAAAATCTTGGTTTGTGTCACGGGCCGATTGCTGTGGTATCAATACTTTCAGCCGTGGTTGATTCCAAGGGGCCAGTGGAATCGGGCTTGCAAAATTCCCAGGATCCGAACACCTCTCTCCCTGAGCCGGTGGGAACGAGCTCACCACTAGGTCCGGGCAATGGAGGCAAGACCCTTCCCTGCTCTGGGCTTCGGTTCCCTCATCTGTAGAGTAAGTCGTTTCCACGTTCCAACCCAGAGGTGAGGCGATCTGTAAGATGTCAGAGTGGGGACTGCGGAAGGTCGTGCCTTTCGGTGCCCGGCTGGGGCCTGTGCATGGGGTCCCAGGGGGCAGAAAGGAGCGTCTGCTGTGGGGGACCAGCACCTCATCCCCTTCCCACCCTGGGCTGCCGGGCAGGGACTCCTGAGTTGCCCAGTGGTGATGACAGAGTTTGCCCAAATCCGGAAAGACAGGCTCACCTGCCCCCGTCTGGCTAATCCCCTCGTTCACCCCTGCTGACCTCCTGGCACCATGGGAGAGGAGAGAAATTCCCCTCTGCCACCCAGCCAGCTCCTTCTATTTCTACCTGAGCCCTGGCAGGATCCTGGGGACCCAAAGGGGCACGCCTTTGACAAGGGGTGCCAGGCACGGTCACAGTCCCCACTCTGCTTGTGGCATCTAAGACGTTTGCACCCAGGGAACCAGTGAGCCTGGAGGTTAAGGGGAGCTGGTCATGTCGGGAAGGGCCCTTCTCGCTTTGGGAGGGAAGACCGCCTACCTGGACAGGTGACCCGGAAGCTCCTTTCCATGAACGGAGATGAGGACACGGTAAACTATTAGGGTGAAATGGTGCCTACTGAACAAAACAAGCCTTCTGCTACAAAGATGGGGAAACTGAGGCCAGCGAGGGGAAAGGTAGTGTCCACAGTCACCCCAAGGACTCAGGCTGAGCTGAGACCTGGACCCAGTGTCTGGGTGTTCATCTCTCTTCTTTGCTACCTGGGGAGTGGCAGAAGGGTCTGGAAGGTGGGGGCCCAGGAACAGGGCTGTCCTGGAGGGAAGGGGTGACCAGCCAAGGCCTGACATTTCCCGGGGGGTCCCTTGGGCAGGAGACTGCTCAGGGGAGGTCTGTCACCCCCTAGGAAGCAGACCACCCTTCTGGAAGACCTGGGGCCTGAGAAGTGCAGTGACTGTGAGTCCGGGGGTGGGACACTCCTCTTGCCGATGTGTAGACGATGCTGCCTGCAAGGAGGGACCTAGATCTGTCCAGCTTTGCTCCTATCTCTCCGTGTTGCCTTGGGCAAGTCACTGTCCCTCTTGGCATCAGCCTCTCGGGCTGCAAAATAGGAGGTTTGGACCAGATCAGTGGTTGAAATCTTGTCTTAGCTGTGGAATTACTTCCTAGATGCCTAGTACAGAAAATGGATGCAAGAGGGGCAGATCTGGGAGATGCTGGGGCTTAGGAAGGAGGAGAGGAGGGTGGAGGATGTGGGTTCTGGAGACTCGGCTGCTCAAACCCCCTCTCTCCTGGAGGGGACTCTTAGCCCTCCCCGGGGGCCGAATGCATGGCCCCAGGGCCCCCTGGGGATTCCTTCTGCAGGGCACCTGGGACACCAGGGGCCTGGGCCATATCCTGGGGGAGGAAGTCAGGTACCCCTACAGACCCCTAATAACTGGAGAGAGAGAGAGGGAGAGAGAGAGAGGGAGAGAGAGAGAGGGAGAGAAGTCAAGAGATGGAAAGACAGAGATAAGAGACAGAAGACCAAGATAGGACAAGATAGAAAAGCAGAGAAGAGGCACATAAACAAAGAGAAATATTTGAGAAGGAAATGGGGGGGAGAGAGAGAGGAGGAGAGGGAGAGGGGGAGAAGGAGAGACACATGTTTCCACTCAAAGTGCTCGTTTAAAATAAAACCAAACCAACAATCTCGGCTGCTGCTGGTTGGCGGGAGACCAGGCCCCAGGCCGAGTGTGACCGCGGGCCTCCTGGCCCCCTGCCTGGGGACTCAAGTAATGACCGCCTGGGGCCTGGGCTTGTCCACCTCCGACTGAGCCCTGTCTGCTGACAGTGGCTCAGGCCTGAGGGTCCCGGGAGAGATCCCCGGAGCAGGAAGAGCCCCCAAAGCCTCCCTCAGCTACACCTCAGGGGGCTGCCCCTGCCAGAGCGTTTTGGCCATTCCAGGCTGGCCACACGAGGCCTGGGACTAAGGGCCAGAAGCAAGCCTCAGGCTCAGGCTGGGCTTTACCTGGGGCCCAGTCAGCTGGGGCCCAGAAATCCCCCGATGCTCAGAGTCCCTCCACCCTTCCTCTCTGGGGACTCATCCCCGGTGCCTGCAGCCCCCGGCCCAGGGCACTTGACTGGGAGTAAGCCACGCGCCCTGGACATTCTGGGGGGCATTCTGGGGGACCGAGTAGGTAGGCGCGTGGATCTAGGCCCTTGTCTCCCAGCTTATCGGGCCAGGCTTGCTCAGAGACCCCATCATCCATCAAAATAAACACACGTTTATTTTGCCCTCGGAGCCAAGATTTGATCTGGCTTATACCTCACGTACCTGGGCAAGAAGAAAAGAACTTTAATAGCAGCTTCCGTTTCTAGAGCACCTGCTGGGCCGTGGGCCGGGCCACGCTCCAAATGTATCATCTCAGCGAATCCTCGGGCTCCACCAGCCTGAAGCCATTATAATGTCCCCTTAACAGATCACGGAACTGAGGCTCAGAGGAGCTCCTCTCCTTACTCGAGTGTCACCAGTAAGATGCAGGATTGGAACCCAGGTCTGAGATAGTGGGGAGCTCCTGGGGTGTGGGCCCCCGCCGTGGCCTCCCAGGGCCTGGGGAGGGGACACAGTCCTCCCTCAGGCCCAGACTCCCGTCCCTTCTGGAGCTGAGTGAGGCAGGTCTGAGAACAGCTGATCCCCTGGGTTTTGTTCTTGGCACAAAGGAGTCCGGATCCAGGCTTAGTGGTGAATGGCGAGGGGCCCGCAGCCCCCTCCCGCGGCTCTGCCCCTGCCTGCTTCCCCACAGCCCCTGAGCCCTCAACTTCCTATTCAGAGCCCCAGCTCAGTCCCGACAGGAGTATCAAAGGCCGGCAGATCTAGGGGGATTACAGGAGGCCGTGGGAGGCTGGGGATGCTGGGTGGAGGTGCTCCCATGGGACTCCCTCCTATTTCCTAGGCTCTTCCTGGTCCTGGGTAGTCCTCGGGGCCCCTGGCGATGTTGGTGACGGCGGGAGAAGTAAAGGCTGGCGAAAGCAGGGGACTGGTCCAAGGTCACGCAGCAAGTCAGAGGCAGAACCAGGGGGGGAATCCAGGTAACCCGGCTCCCACTCAGGGCTTTTTCCATGCAACAAGGCTCCTCTGTGCTCAGGACACCCGTGTGTGTGGCCTCGTCCGGAGACAAAAAAGCCCAATGACAGACAGAGAGTAGGGTGAGACACCAGCGGGCAGGGACAGACCCAGGAGAGAGAGGGCCTCGCGCTGGGGGCTGGGGTGGGGGTTGGGTGGGGAGCTCTGGGGACTCAGACCCGCCCAGGAGAGAAGGGAGATGCCTGGGGGATCAGCACACTGGGCAGTTTGGGCCTGGGATGGGGCCCTGCTGTGCGGCCTCAGGGAGGTACAAATCCCTCTCTGGGCTTCGATCTCCCTCTAGGCCCCCAGAGTCGGAAGACCTCCCTCACTCCGCGGTGGGGATGAGGGCTTGGTAACAGGGTCCCCTTCCTTGAGTCCCTCCAGGGAGGCAGACCGGTGCTCGGCTCCAGGCTCCAGACCTGCGTTCTTTCCACCAGTCATCACGGCAATCCCCCCAGGAGGCTTCTAGTCTTTCCTCTCCACATGACAGAGGAGGAAACTGAGGCTCAGGGAGGCCTGGCCCAGGTCACCCAGCTTGGAAAGAGGTCAGAGCCTCCTGACCTTGCTCCTGGGGACGCCAGGCCCTGGCTGTAGGCTGGGACCCCGCAGGCTAGCCCAACCCGGACTGGGTGGCTGTGGGACCGCAGGGCACCTCGGGTGCGAGGCCCCCTCCCTGCTGATGCTGAGGTGGCAGAGGAAGGTGCCCACCTGCCCCCCTCCCCGGTTGCGGGCCCAGTGCCACGGCACCCCTGAGGAATGCCGCTGCATTCCTGTGGTGGGGGTGTGGCTGCCTGTGGCTGTGTTGGCCTCGTGGGTTGCTAAGCAAGCCGGGGGCTCGAGGCGCCGAGTCAGCAGCTGGGCAGCCCCGTCCCTCCCAGTGGAGCACCAGGAAGGTGGCTGCGGGCGGGGAGGAGGAAGCTCTACTTCCCTGGGGGGGGGGGGGCGCCCAGGGCTCACATCTGGGGACACAGTGGGGGATGTGGGGTGGACGGCTGAGGTCTGCAGCGGGGAGGTAAGGCTCTCTGGGCAAAGAAGTTGGGGCAATGGGCCCAGGGCCCCCCGGGGGAGGACTTCAGGCTGGAAGGGAAGCAGTGGCTCTTCTAAGCGCCTTCTGTGTGCCAGGCGCCGGGCTGGCTGCGGGGTCTGCGTCTCTATCTCATATTTGCGCCTCTATCTCATATAATAAAACGAATTCACTATTGATAACCTCCATGGTTCCTGTGGGCAAACTGAGGTGCCGCCAGGTCCTCAGCGAGTAAAGGGCACAGACGGGCCTCTGGACCAGACCTGCGCTCAGCACACCCGGAGTGGGGAGGGAGCCCGCCAGGCCTGGCTCTAGGGGCCTGGACTAGCCTTTCCCCCGGGGCCTCAGTTTCCCTTCTCTGCTGGGGTCAGCCCCGTGTCTCTCCAAGCTCTGACAAGGGAGGGAAAGTGGGAGGCCCCACAACTTCCTCCTTGATCAGGGACAAGTCACTTCCCCTGGCAGGTGTCCCCCCTCCACCAGACTTTGATCTGGCGGTGTCTGCCTTCAGATCTCCTTATCTTTATGGGCAATGCCCGGGGCACCACCCTCATCCACCCCCACCCTACTTGGGCATCCTGGGCAGAGAGGGGCAGGTGCAGTGACTGGCACCAGGAGGGGCCCAGGACTTAGGGGGTTTCGGATGCTGGCCTCACGGTACCAGCTCTGCTTCCTCCTGGGTCTTCCTTGGAACAGAATCGGCGGGTCGTGGACACTGGGCGCCAGGGTGGTGGAGACAGGGTGAGGCAGGGTAAGGTGTGGGGGTCAGAAGGCCAGGAGTTTCCTTGTCTGGTTTTGTGGGTTGTTTTTTTTTTTTTAAGATCTTATTTATTTATTTATTTATTTGAGACCGTGGAGGGGGGAGGGGCAGAGGGAGAGAATTTTAAGCAGGCTCCATGCCTAGAGCCGAGACAGACGGCGAGACACGGCGCTCGATCTCATGACCGTGAGATCAAGAACTGAGCCGAAACCAGGAGTCGCTGCTCCGTTGAGTGAATGGTTTTGGTGCTTTCTGATAAGAGGAGGAAGCGGAGGTGACGGGGCCGGGGAAGGGCAGGCAGGGGTGGGGGAAGCAAGTCCCATCCCGGGCGGTCTTGTCCCCCTGCCCTGGCTCCCCTCTCAGGCTCATGGGAGGCGACCGGACCTGAAGACAATGATTTGGGGGGTTAGGGCTGAACAGGGCCTTGGTGGGGAGGCCGGGGAAGGCGCCCCAGGCCGATGGGGGAAGCCTGGCCTCTGCCCTGGGAATGTGTCTACTCTGATGGGAGGGCATACTCGCCATACCTGGAAAGAGCCCCGGTCTGCTGGAGGAGTCCCTCCCCTTTCCCTTGGGGGGGTTCACAGTCTGAAGGCAGAGGCAGGGAGGCCTGCTAAGGAGGCAGGACCCTTCAGAGTCCAGGCCCGGTACCTGCTGGGCCCGGTCAGGCCAGCCTGAAGGCAAGGAAGGCAGAGCAGGGCCCAGAGACTCACCTCCAGCCCACAGGGACCAGCCTGGGGTCAGGCCCTAGCTGGGGAGGGTAGGGTCTCTGAGACAGGCCCCAGGGCACATTTTCAGGCTGTGACGCCAGCGAGGAGGAGCCCCTAGGCAAAACAATCATTACTGCCTGCCCCTCCCGGCCAGACAGGGCTCTATTACAGAGCTGGAGCTGCAGGCAGCCCGCCCCCCCTTCCCCACGTGCATCCAGGCACAGACACACACACCTGCGCACAAGGGGCAGACGTGCTAGCCGCCTGAGCAAGCCACCCCGCCTCCCCCAAGGCTCTGGGTCCAGGGCTGGGATGAGGCTCAGAAGAGCATGCACGCCTGCGGATACAGGCTCTGCGGAGGACTGCGCCCTCCTCCCCACCCACGCCCTTGCACTAGGAGAGACACAGGCATGCATGCTCCTACACACTCACCTGGGCACTCACCTACGCCCACGCCGCCCTGCTCAGTGCCCCCGCTCCCTCTCCTGCGATGTGCCCACACATCCTTGCTCAAAGACCTTCACGCAGCTGCATGCACATGTGGATATGAAGTTGGGGGCCGTGGCGGGGTTCCCAGGACCCCCCCAAGAGAGCCCTCGCCACCCCCACCAGCCGCATTCTGTCTCTGGGGTGGCCCCCCAAGTCAGCCAGGCCCCAGGCAAGGTCCGAGAGACCCGCAGCTCCGGCTTCTAATGCCGACTCTGCCCCTGAGCCTCAGTTTCCCCATCTGTGAAGTGGGGATATGACTAGTCATTGAGCGAGCACAGGGCTGGGGATAGATTCCCTGGGATGTATCGAGTGTGACATGGGTTGGGGGATATAGTAGATGCTTCGCGAACGCCAGCCGGACTGACTTCGGGAGGCAGCGCGAACCTGGAATGTGGAAGGTGACAGATACCATCAGTGTATTCAACAGACCCGTTATGTTCCAGGCCTTGAGCTGGGCACTGGGGCCTCAGATTTAAGACAAAGCAAAACAAAGCCCTGCTCCCTCCTTTCGCTCAAGACGCGCATACCTGACACCGCAGACTTGTGTCAACAGCCCGTCTCCAGCCAGTGTGAGTTACATCGGGAGTTAAGCAGAGAGACAGTGGGGTGCTCGGGGAAAGAATGGGGTTGCCACTCATTAGGGGTGATCTTAGTCAAGTGACTTTCCTTCTTTGAGACTCAGTTTCCCCATCCATAAAACGGGCACGAAAATAACCAGCTCACTGGGCTGGTTCATGTTCAAGAGGTGTGGACCCCTAGCTCCCTAAGCACAAGGGTTAATGACTCTGGTGTGGCTTCTGCCCAGAAGGTGGTCCCTGGACCCCTTTCTCCTGTTTTGAGTCTTCGTGGGGGAAGGGTCTGGGGGCCTAGGACCAGTCCGTTTCCATAGCACAGCCTGCATTTCCTCACCAGGAACCCAGTCCTATGGAGCCACACCTTCCGGGCAGGGCGAGGGGCTGGGACAGACCCCCAGGACTTGCTCGTCCAGGGACAGATGTGGCCAACCACCTAGGTCTGTGCGCTTCAGTGACCACAGCCTGGAGAAGTGGCACAGATGTACTGACCCTTACGGAACACCCCAATCTGATGGGGGAGGCACCCTCACTCCAACACCCAATCAGAGCGGGTCACTCTCTCTTCATAATGTGAGAGCTGCGAAGCCCCTTGGGGATATGTCTTGAGTCACCAGGGGTTTGGCCTGGAGACACCCACTCAGGGTCACAAGGGTGGGACTCACCATGGGGGCACTGGGCGCGGTGCACAGCGCTGGGGCAACCTGGGGAGTGCAAGTCCGTCTAAGGACCTCGGGAGGCGGGATGTTACTCAGCCCAACCCCAGACAAGCCTGTGGTCTGGCTCCTGCCCCTGGCTGGTCAGCGGGCAAGTCCCAGGGGCAACCTTCCCCTTCTACAGACGGGGAAACTGAGACCAGACTGAGGATGGAGTTTTCTAGCTGTGACACCTTGAGCCAGCCTTAGTTTCCTCACCTGCTTTCCCTACAGGGTTGGTATGAGGGCAAAAGGTGATGAGGGAGAAGCGGTAGCCTGGTGCCCAGCACGGAGGTAGAGCTCGCTGTCGCCCACAGCGATCGGCGATTGTTGTTAATCATTACTGTCAGGAGGCCCCCGGGGGAGGTGGTAGTAGCTGAAGGCTTTCTGGAGGAGGTGGCTTTTATTTTTATTTTTAAAAAAATTTTAAAGACTTTATTTGACAGAGACACAGCCAGACAGGGAACACAAGCAGGGAAGTAGGAGAGGGAGAGGCAGACTTCCCGCCCAGTAGGGAGGCCGATGTGGGTCTCAACCGCAAGACTCTGTGATCATGACCTGAGCCAAGGCAGCCGCTTAACTACTGAGCCACCCAGGCGCCCCAGGAGGTGGCTTTTAAAGGTGGGGTGAGGGGGGACGGCTGGGACCCAGGGGGAAGAACCAGCAAACTGTTTGCAAAGTGCATAGGGGGGAGCCGCTCCCTGTCGCCCACCTTACGCCCCCGGACGCCTGGGTCCCCCGTGGTTGTCCGCAGGACTGCCCCTGTTTCCATGGCAATGGGCGCCCCCGCTCCCGGGGCTCTGACCCTTTTAAGGAAGCGCAGAGGGGGTTCTTAGCCTGGAAGGGACTCCGCCGGCCCCTAAGCGCGAGCCGAGACCCTCCAGGATGGCACCTGCGGGGCGGAAGCGGGGGCGGACGCGGGGGCGGGGCGCTAGACGGCGCGGGGTGGGGACCTCTGCCCGGCCGCCGCTCCCTTGCTTCGGCCCCGGCGCCCCCGGCAGGTGGGACGCCGCCTCCGGAGTCCCGCGCGCCCGCCCCTCCCTGCGGCCTCCAGCGCCTCTCCCCGTCCACGTGCACCCCAGCCCCCCGGGCCTTTTCTGGGCTCTCCCGCCGGCTCCTTGCGGGCTCTGCGCGCTTTGGCTCCGAGTTTGTCCCTCCGCCGCGTGAAGACCCGCCGGCGGGGCGGCGGTGGCGGTGCCCTTCCGGGGCCCGGGCTTGGCCGGGGCTGGGGGGCGGGGAGCTGGGTCCTCAACCGTGGGGCCCTGGTCAGGCCCCTCCTCAGCGAGCAGGAGATGGGATTAGAGGCTGGGTACTTTTTTCAAGTCATGTACTTGTTTTTGCATGGCTCTTTAATGCATGTGGTGCAAAATGCATCCAGTACACAGGAGGGACACACGGCCGGGGTCACCCCTTCCCCCGCCCGCCTCGGGCCCCACCAAGATTCCTAGTTTCTCTACTCCCCCTCTCCCCCGCTCACACAAGCGCGTGCTCTTCAAGGCAGGGCTGTGTCCAGGTCTCGGGGTCTCGGGTGCCCTCCTGCTCAGCGCAGGGTTCAGCAGATGCGTGTCCCAGGTCACAGAGGCTCTGCAGGTGCAGCCGTGTGTGGGGGTGCACGCGCACACCCCTACCCAGGGCTGGCTGAGGGGCACCTCGGGGCCGACCAGGGACAATGTGAGCGGTGGCCAAGTGCGGACAAATGGCTGTGGGATGATGGATGGGATGGCCGACGGACGGCTGGATGGGCTGGTGGACGGACAGACAGACAGCAGCTGCCAAGAGGTGATTACCTGGCGAGGCAGGACTGTCTGGGAGGTGATGGATGGGGCTGGGCCCGTGGGGGAAGGAAGGAAGGAAGGGCGGATAGATGGACAGACTGACAGATGAGGGAGACAGATGAGGGGGTGGAGGAGGGCTGGGGGAGGGGGTGGGTGAGTGACGAGAGACCCTGCTGAGAGAGGGGACGCCGGGGTCTTGCTGGGGAGGTTGTGGCGCAGATGATGCGTGGGAGTGGGTGAGGGTGGGCTCACCACCGGGCGGCTAGAGCCGGCAGGACAGACAGATGGATTCGTGGATGGGTGTGCGGGCAGATGGGGAGGGGAGTCGGGAAGGAGTGGCCAGGGCCCCACTGAGACTGGTTGAAGGAGACGGATGGACAGATGGAGGGAGACAGGACAGGGAGGAAGGGCCGGTGGGATAAGAGCTTCTGTTTGTCTTGTGGTTCCTACAGACACGTGTGTGTGTGTGTGTGCATGCGTGCCTGTGCACGCGTGTGTGCGCGCATGTGTGTGTGCGCGCACACGTGTGTGCGGGCGTGTGTGTGCGTGTGCATCTGCACACCGATATGCGTGCTGCCGGGACTGTGACTGTGTTCACAGCACCTCCTAATATGTGTGTAGACTGGTGAGGGCACAGGCCTGATGCTGGGAAAGGGACTAAGGGTCTGGAGGGTGGGATCCCTGCCCTTCCCTTAGGGGGCCTGATGGGGTCCCGAGAGGTCTATCCAGGGAGCACGGCCAGAAGGGGACCTGGGGCAGGGCTCCCAGGGAATGGGGCCTTGTGTGCTCACCCGTGCCTTCAGGGAGGGGAAGGGGCTGGGGTCAGACCTGGAGGTTCTCAGAAAACCAGCAGAAGGCCTCTCTGCCCTTCTTCCCTTCCTCATCAGAGCCTCCGCTAGGCCAGCAGCCAAACCGTCAGGATGTGGGAAGCAGGCTGGCACCTGGCAGGTGCTGTGCCAGCCCCAGGCCCCAACTATGGTGTCGGTGATAAAAATAATCACAGCTGACGTTTATGGAGGACTTGCCATGTGCAGGCGTTGTGCCAAGAGTTTTTCACACTTTCACAGCTCCCCCCACAAAGTGCGTATTATAATATTTTTATCCCCTCTTGACCAAGGAGAAAACAGAAGCTCCTCATCCAGGGCTCACTGTAAGTGCTGGCTGTGGGAAGCCAGAAGCCTGCCCTGGGACCCGGGTCGTCAGGTGGGACCATCACAACTCATAGCAGGGAGGGGACCAGGGCGCAGAGAAGACAAGAGTGATCTCCAAAGGTCGTGCTTAGCTGAGTAGCGCTGGGACCACAGATTTGGATCCTGGCTTTGCACTTGTGCGACTTTGGGCAGGTCACTGAACTGGCTAAGCCTCAGTTTCCTTGTCTGTGAAATGGGGGACGTGATGCTCAGAGGGGCTGGCATGAGGGTGAAATAAGATAATGCAGGAAAAGCACTTGGAGGGTCAGAGCCCCTCAGGGCCACAGAGGGCAACCCAGGGCGGGGGAGACCCTGGAATTCAGGGAAGATCCCCCACCTTCTGCAGCAGCGGAATCCCCCAATAGTCCCATCAGCCTTTTTTTTTTTTTTAAGATTGCATTTATTTATTTGTCACAGAGAGTAGAGAGATCACAAGCAGGCAGAGAGGCAGGCAGAGAGGGAGGGGGAAGCAGGCTCCCCACTGAGCAGAGAGCCCCATGCGCCACCCCGGTGCCCCAATAAATAAAATCTTAAAAAAAAAAAAAGGCCTCCAACTCTTAATTCCAGCTCAGGTCCCGGTTGCAGGGTCATGAGATCATGAGATCAGGCCCCTGCCGGGCGTGCAGTCTGCTTAAGATTCTCTCCCTCTGCCCCTCCCCCACTAAACTTGATTGATTGATTGATTGGAAGGGGGGGGCCTTCCTGCACTACCACTCTGCCACCTGTCAGTCCCAGACCCAGACAGGAAGAGATGCGCCTTGCAGGTCCCTACTCCTTAGCACTCCAGCGGGAAGGAAGATTTCCTTCCCTGATCAGCAGCAACTCAGCCAATGAGTAACTGTCACCATCCTGAACCCTCCAGTGACGTTTTTGTTCAGAGCAATCCCTCCCAACTTCCTCCTTTTTCTCCATAAAGTAACATTCTTCCCCTTTGCTTGTTGGACTTTCCTATGGCCTGCTTTTTCTGAATTGCAATTCTTTGCTATTCTTTTTTTTTTTTTTAATATTTATTTATTTGACAGAGGGAGAGAGATCACAAGTAGGCAGAGAGGCAGAGAGAGAGGGGGAAGCAGGCTCCCCGCTGAGCAGAGAGCCCGATGCGGGGCTCGATCCCAGGACCCTGAGATCATGACCTGAGCCGAAGGCAGAGGCTTTAACCCACTGAGCCACCCAGGTGCCCCAATTCTTTGCTATTCTTGAGTAAACTAATTTTACAGGTAAAATAACTGGCTGGTTTTGTTTGTTTGTTTGATGTTCAGCAGTGGCCTATTCGTTCAACAAAGCTCAATGCCATGAACAAAACGGGCAGCGCCCGTCCTCCTGGAACGTACGCGTCACTGGGGCAAACAACAGATGATTTTTTTTTTAAGATTTTGTTTATTTATTTGACAGAGAGAGAGAGAGGGAGATCTACATACCACAGAGAGTGTGGGGCTGGTGGTAAGTGTCATGGAGAAAAACACAGCCAGGAAGGGAGATAGGGGAGTCCAGTGTGGGGTGGCCTGCTGCCCTTTTACATAGGATGGTCAGGTAAAGTACCACAGTGAGCTGGATGAACTTCCAGCAGGGACCTGAAGGAAGTAAGGAAGGAAGTGTGGGAGGGAGTGATGCTGGCAGAGCGAAGGTAAGTGCAAAGGCCCTGAGACAGGGCTACCAATTTCTGTCTTTGAGATTCTCAATTCAAAGGTTGATGAGGTACCTTCCAGGCCCCTGACAGCCTTTGGAGTCAGAAGACAGGGATTCCAGTCTTCATGCTGTTTCTGTGACCTCCAGTAAGGTCTTTTCCCTCTGTGGGCCTCAATTTTGCAAAATACAGAGATTGGGCTTTATCTCCTGAGATTCCCTTCCACAGGACATGCTGTGACTAGTTTCCCATGCGTGGTCAGGGGTATCTGTGTGTGTGTGTGTGTGTGTGTGTGTGTGTGTGTGTGTGTGTGTGTATGGGCTGGGAGAGCAAGGATTTGGAAGATCCTTCTGCCCCTCAGGCTCTTGACCTTGAGCAAGTGACTCAGACCTTCCTGAACATCAAACTTCTCATCCGTGAAATGGGAGTAGAGTCCCCCTTTCTCCGGTGCTCGCGTGTTTGGGATGACATGGTGCTGTAAAGCCCTTAGCCAGGGTCCGGCCCATCACTGGTACTCAGCAAGTGGGCACAGCTTTTCCTTTGGTGCTTAAGACACCTGGTTAAACACTGGCCCCCGGAGAAGGGAGAAAGGCTGGGGGCCCAGGATGGTCAGGGAAGGCTTCCGGGAGTAGAAGGTCTAAGCTGAGTTCGGAAGGAGAATGTGGCCAGAGTAGGAAAGGAAGGCCCAGAGAAATGAGGGGTGACAACCGGGAGCGAGTCCGGAGGAAGGCAGCTGTGAATCCAGGCGGAAGGTGGCCCCCAGCAATGCTGGCGCCAGAACCCCCAGTGGCCAGCCCAGGCTGAGGCCCCGCCCCACGCCCGAGACTCCGCCCTGTATCCAGGCCCCGGGGCAGGATTTGCCGGGAACCCACTTCAAAGGGTCCCAGGAAGCTTGAGCAAGCCCCAGAGGAAGCGGCACAGCCTCTAACCCAGCCCTGGGATTGGGGGAAGCCCCACAATTATGAGGGGGGGGGGATTCCTCCCACGCTGTCTGCCTCCACTCCAAACGCGGGAGCGCACATTTAAGTACCCCCTCCCCCAATCTCAAACCGTTTCATGGGCGGAGGGGAGGGGGGAGCTCAGCAAAACTTCTGTTCAGGCAAGTTCCTCCCCAAAATCTCACCTGAACACCGAGTCCAATTTCGGCTGCAATTGAGGCATGTGTTATTTTGGGGAAAAAAAAAAAAGGATTCCTGGTGCCCGCATGTGTGTGCAGCCCACGAGCGTTTACTGAGTGCCTACTGCATCCTGGCTCCGTGGGGCACGGCAAGATGGAATAAACCGGCCTCGGTCCCTCCGGGAGCTCCCTGCCTAAAGGGGAAGGCAGGTGAGGAAGTAATTATAACCTGAGAGCTGAGGATTGTCCCAGGGTGAACCCATTTGGCCTGGAGGAGCCCAGCGGCTCTTTAGAAGTGACTTCTGATTGTGAAGGTACCACATAGCTGAGATTTAGTGCACACTCACTGAGTAACAGACGCTTTGCCAAGAGCTATCCGCGATGGACTCTCATTTAATCCAGCAGCAGTGCCGGAGGGCGGAAACCATTATCATGGTGCCCATTTTGCAGATAAGGCAGCTGGGATCGGACGGCTTGGCCAAAGCCACAGAGTCGGCTAAGCGGCAGAATCCAGGTCCGCTGGCCCCAGCGTCCATTCATTCTTTCACCCACTAAGTCTGCCTGGGCATCCACTACAGAGCAGGTGGGGCTCCCGTGTTCCTCCCCTGGGCTCCTCCGAGGTAAGGCCGACCGTATGAGGGCATGCGTTATGGGGGCTCCAGGGGCTCAAGGGAAGGCTGGATCCCAGGGGGTGTGTATCCTGCGGATCCAGATTGCGTGGGCTAGCATGTCAGCTGTAACTTTCAGCTTTGCTCCTTGGCAAAATGGGGACAGTCATAGTGCCCACCTTGTGGGGCTATCATGAGAACTAAGGGGTCAGTATAGATCAGGGGCCTAGAGCCAACCAGGCAACGCCTGGCACTTAGGCCCTTTATAAGTGTTGGCCACAATGTACTTTTTTTCCCTCCTACTGCTCTTGGCCAAAGGAAGGCACAGATCAAAGTGGGGTGGGTGAAGCTGTTGTTTCATCTCTGTCATCTGCTTGTCCCCAGCCCACAGCCAAGTCCTAACGAAGGGGGGACACGTGAGCAGGCTGGTGGGCTGGCAGTGGGGACAGCGGCGGAGGAGGCTGGCGCGGCCACACTGAACACACTCAGCCCCAACCTGCCTGTGCCCGAAGCCTAGCTTCCTGCGGTGGCACTCAGGCCCCGCGGGCTTTTTGGGGCCTTTATGGGGTAATTCTATTTCCATTAGGGCTTTATTATGTCACAATAAATACCACTTTTCAGTGCCGCCGCTTCCTAAGACTCACCAAAGAACTTTCCTTGTCAGCATCCAGTCACCCTGAGCAGGAAGGACTCCGGGTCGGGTCTGACGGGAAGAGAGGGAAGGGCGTGTCACCAGGTGAGTGACTAAAGTCAGAGGAGCTGCCCCTACCCCCACCCTCCCTCCAGCGCACACACCACCCCTTCCCACAGGCCTCCGCTCCCTTGTCATAGATGAGCGACACCTGTCTCTGCTCTCTGGGTCCCCAGCTGGGCACACGCTTCCAGGCACACGGCGGGTGACAGCAGGACTTCCCGCACTGCTGTCACGTGGGGCCCACCTGGTGGGGCCACGCAGAGGACCGGCCGGCCAACGCAGCGACTCTCAGGCCACACAGAGCTTCCCAGCCCCTGCACGCGCTCGTGACCTCCCTTACTCACTCGGCGGGGGTTTGCTCAGTACCTACCATGTGTCAGACCCCGTTTGCTACGGGATGGGTGTCCCTGGCACTCTTGGAGCGTATGTCCCGGCGTGACGCCCAGCATTCAGATCCTGCGTGGCAGGTCCCTCCCCCCGAGCCGCTTGTGACCAAAGTCACAGCCGGGGTTTAACCAGGATGTTTCACAGCACAGCCCGTGCAGTTGACATGCACCGCCTTCCTCCGTTGTCACCATAACCCTCTGAAGGGTTATCCATCTTCCCGACGAGCGGAATGAGCCTCAGGGAAGGGAAACGTCCAAAAACCTGTGGGTTGACTCTGCTGCCTGTGTTCTCAGCCCTTGTCATGAGGGCACACTCACACACACATGTACTCTTACACCCACATATGCTTACACACACGCTCACACACGTACACCCACACACCTGCACACACTCACGCGCACACACCCACGTGTGCGCATACGCATGCCCACCGATGTGCCCACAGGCACTCACGCACACCAACACTCACTCTCACGGACACTTGCACGCTCACAGACTCTCAGAACACAAGACTGTCCTATCATCTTGGTCAAAGGCTTTAATTATGCTACCCCAACACCTGTAATTAGCCCTCCTACTTCTCCAGAGGAGGTGTCTGGACCCGCTTCCCAAGGGCAGGCGCCAAGGCCGAGAGGCCAAGATGTCCACAGCGGGCAGAGAGGACGCGGGGACTGGCACAGCCCAGCTGGGCCTCTGGCAAACAGGTCCGGGGGAGTCAGGAGAGTCTAGGATGGGTCAGAGAGAAGGGAGGTGGACAGAGGGGCCTGGAGCCTCTCCGGGGATCAGGCCTGCTTTGGCTGATCCTCCCCGATCGGGCCAAACGGTGATTGGCCAACTGGCGGCCGTGGGTGGCCGGCAGGCGGGCGAGAGGACATTTCCCGTTTGTTTCATTAAGTCCAGCCGCTTCCGACAGGAGGGGAGATGAGCTCACGTCTGAGGAACCTTCGGGACGAGGCCCCTTGAAGGGGCAGGTGGGAGGCAGGTGCCCTCGAAACTATTGAGACAGACTGACTGATTCAGGCGCCAGGAGAGGGGGAGGGAGGCTCCGACAGGGGCCTCCTGCCTGCCCTTCCCTGGCATGGGGCAGCGGTTGAAGCAGAGACTACCTAGATCAAATCCCGGCTCTGCTTCCTGTGAGCTGTGCAACCTTAGGGCATGTGTGTAAGGTCTTGGAGCCTCAGTGTCCTCTTCTGTAAAATGGGAATAATGATACCTGCCTCCCAGAGGAGAGTTACAGGAAATAACTCATGTCTGACTCATTCCTAGAGCTGGTTGCTCTTAGATTACGGTATTCTTCTTCTTTTAAGGGTTTTATTTATCTATCTATCTATCTATCTATCTATCTATCTATCTATCTATTTGACAGAGACCACAGGAGAGGGAACACAAGCAGGAGGAGTGGGAGAGGGAGAAGCAGGCTTCCCGCTGAGTGGGGTGTCTGATGTGGGGCTCCATCCCAGGACCCTGAGACCATATCCCGAGTGGAAGGCAGGTGCTTAACGACTGAGCCACCCAGGCGCCCCAGATCATGGTAGTCTTTTTTTTTTTTTCCCTCACCACGGTATTCTTAAAGTCTCCTGAGCCGAGATGCTCTCGTGGACCTCCACCGGTTTGGTGCGCCCTTCAGAGGTCCTAGAAAGAGGGGCATCCCAGTCTGTTTCGCAGCTCCCCTCACAGGCAAGCTGCTGAGGAGGCAACTGCTCCTTGCCCCCCAGGCCTAGGCCTGCAAGCAAACGTGGAGCCCCATCCCGAGGGCAAAGGGTGAGAGTGCGGGTGGCTCAGGGCCAACCATCCCCACGTCTGGGCCGAGGATCCTGGCTCAGAGCTGAAACTTGGGAGGGCCTGGGGGGCGCCGGGGAGTCCAGAGGGCTCCAAGGTCCTCCCCAAACCCCTCGGGACTCCCCTCCCTTCCAGCCCGGTGCCAGCCCTGCCCCTTTAAAGACATTCCTGAGGGCGTGGCTTCGGTGACGTCAGCGCGGGGCATGAATGAACACGAGCCGGTTCTCACCCAACTTCCATTAAGGACTGGGGCAGGAGGCGAGAAGTTGCGCGCTGGCTGCGGGCGGGAGCGGGCGGCGAGGCGGGCGTGCGGGCGTGCGGGCGTGCGGGCGTGCGGGCGTGCGGGCGTGCGGGCGTGTGGGAGCAGGGCGCCGAGGACCCGGCCGGGAGCGAGGAGGCGGCATGGAGCGTCTGGAGCCCCGCGCCTGCCTGGCCCTGCTGTGGGGCTGCGTGCTGGCCGCGGCCGCCGCGGCGCAGGGCAAAGAAGGTGAGTGTGCGCGCGGAGCCGCCCCGGCCCGCCGCAGCCCAAGCGGCCCGACCCCGGCACCCCGAGCCTCTCGGAGCCCCGCGGAGCGACGTGCGCAACTTTGGAGACCGACTTGGCGCCGCCAGCCCCGGCGTGCTGGGGTCGGGAGGGCGCGAGCGCGCTGCCTTCGCGAGGAATCTGGGACCCCGTGCCCCAGGGTTAGGGGGCCTCCGGGGACTAAGGGGTGGCGGCCCGGCGCGCGGGGCTCGGAGGCCGCTGGGAAGGGGCGGCGGCGCCGGCCACGCGGTCGCAGCCCCGGTGGCGGCTTCAGGAACGCGTCCCGGCGAGGGCGCGGGGGTCCCTTGGAGAATGGGGCGTCTGAGGGGCTTTCCGTGGACCCAGCCTGTCGGTGACCTGTCCTCACTAACCCGCTTGCCCCGGTTTTGCGGAGAAGGGTTCCTGTGGAGGCCCCTCATTTTTGGAGAGGGGGCTCTTCCACCGGCAGGGAGCCCCTTGCGGAAGCCCCTGCTCGCTGAGATTTTCTCCACGCCTCCCTTTTCCTCCAGTCGGGCAGGAGATTATGGGGGGTTTCGGGCCAACCTGCCCACGCAGAGCCTCCCTGTCTTCCCAACCCGCATTCCCAGGCTCCAGGGTCAGGATTGCGGCCGCGAGTGCGGACAGGAAGTCCCAAAGTCAAGCGTTCTGAGCTAGGGGTGACTCAGAACGAGGAAATGCGGCAGGTGGGGGCGAGGTCTCTCAAGGTGTGGAGCCGTCACCCTAGGGCCACCGGGGAGTCCGGGCATCCGGGAGTGGGGGACTGAATCACGCACCCCCGCCCCAGCGCTCCCTGTGCGGCGCGGGGTGAGGGGCCGGCTGACTTTGCCCTGGGCGGGGCAGGTGTGTGAGTGGGGGCGTTGCCCCTCCGCTAGGGTCGCAGAGCGGATGGGGGCTCCTGCCCTTGGCCGAGGACCTTCCGGTCCTACACCAGCCCAAGACGGCTTCGGTTTCCAACAGTGAAAGCAAGTTTTCCCTGGGCCTGGGCAGAGCGAGGCTTCTGCAAGCTCCAGAAGGGGGAAGTGCAGAGGAAACCCGGGCGGGTCAGAAGTTTCTTTGAGCCTTGCTTTCTTTTTCTGCCTCCCAAAAAGGGGTGGAAGGTTTTGCTTTTCCAGGTTGAGAGCAAAAGAGGCCAGAGCTGGAGCTCTTGGAGGTGGAGGTGGGGGGCGCATCCTGTCCCAGTTCCTGGATAGGTCAGGGCTCCGGGTCCCAACTTGCAACTTGCAGGAGTGGGCGGCAGGGATTGCTGCCATCTCCAATACTCACCCCTCCTCCCTACCCCCCAGCTTTTGGTCCTCCCCCTTCCTGGGGGACTGTGCCTGGAGAGAAGGGGAGAGACAGCTGGAATCACTACAGGCTTTTCTGGAAAGCTGTCCTGGGGGTGAGGGGATCAGGCAGGACCCACACTACTGAGCTGCTGAGTGGGCTCGCTGCAGTCCTGGTCGCCGGCCTGGAAGCCTGGAGAGGCCCTGTCCTTGTGCCCTATTGTGCCCTCCCCAGCCTAGCCCACTAGCCGCCCCCTCCATGGGATTGAGGAGAAAGAGGGTGTGTATTGGAGAGTCCTGGGGTGGGGGAACATTTTTGCCTCGACTCCAAGAGTCCCTGTGAACAACTCCCTAGGTACGCCTACAGCGGTGGTGGGGAGTGTTGGCCCAGCTGGCAGCTGCTGGTGGGTTCTATTCTTTGGTTTTCCGGCCAAATGTGGTGGATCTGCCTGGCGGTATATGGGGGGGGGGGGGTGTGGGCAGAGGGAAGGACACACAGGCCCCTTCCACCCTTAAGGCAGGCTGCTGCTCACTTCCCTTCTCCTTTCTCACTGCCTCCCTGCGGGTAGAGGAGCCGCAATGTATTTGGAGACCCAGATGGAGGCTGTCTGGATTTTCAGCAGTCACTGAATCTGTCCTGTTTTTGCAAATGGGGAAACCGAGGGGGGCCCAAGCTAAGCCCTTGCCAGCCAGGGCCCTCTGTGCAGAGGGTCAGATCTGAGAAGCTGGCTTCTGGAGCCGCTGGAGCCCAGGGCCCCTGGCATTGTGGTTTCGGGGCTGGTTTTCCTAGGAAGCAGAAGAGCTGGGCAGGGGTGCCGAAGATGTGGCTGCTGGGAAGGGGGCTGGAGAGCGCTCCAGGGCCCTGGAAAGTCCTTGGCCGGGTTCTGTAAGAGCCCCGTTTGCCCTCTGTTCCCTTTTCTCCCCACAGAGCCTCTTGCGTCTCCCCTTTCTTTAGGAATTAGCTGGTTTCGGTTAAAGTGGGCCATAGGGAGAAGGGAGGTGACCCCAGGTAGGGGTGTGTTTGAGTAAAGAAAGCAATATGACATTGGTGATGGGACTGAAGGCGGAGAAGTCAGGGAGGGAGGTTTCTTGGGGGTGGTCAGAGGGATTGGGGGCTCCTGGATGAGCCCTGCCTAGCCAGGGCTTCTCAGTGGAGGTTTCTGGGGCGGCCCAGGGGCTCTCAGGCCCCCCACCCCTTCCAGGGAGCCGGAGCCCTCTGTCCCTAGAAGAGCTCAGGGAGAGGGAGCGCTCCAGGGCTGGGCTCCTGCTGGGCTCCGTTCCTGGCGATCAGTTCTAGGGAATTTCCAGGGGGGGGGCTGTCGCTGGAAGCCCCCTGGGGAGGCTCCTTCCTGTGTGAAGGCTTCTTTTCTTCTCAGATTGAGCCCTGTGATACTTCTGGAGCCAGGCCTAGGGCTGGAAGGGGAACATGCTCTGGCAGGGGTGGTGGGGTCCCTCTGGGCCAGGTTAACCCTTCAGAGCCTGGGAGCCCTGAGCCGCCTCCCCCAGGGGCACAGTCTGCACCTTCCTACTAATCTGGGGAGGAGGGGATATACAGAACTACGGGGGGGGGGGCCACTCACCATTTTCCTCCCACCCACCCAGCCGGAGCCAGGAACCCCCAGATTCCTTCCTTTGTAGCGAGAACATTCCATTTACTAGCGGGGTGAGTGAGTCTCCAAGCCCCGGCCCCGGGCATGCCTGGGCAAATCTGCGCCCCTGCCCCACCCGCTCCGGCCACCCTCCCCTATCCCCATAGCCTTGGGACAGGTGCCACATCGGATTTCCTCCTCCCGGTCTGGGCTGCAGGGCCCTTCCTCGGGCCCTTCCTCGAGAGATGTGGCCTAGGTCAGCAGCGGGTGGCAGTGCCTCACATCAGGCCTGAGGGCCTTCAGCCCAGGGGAGGAGGCCTTCCTAACCCCAGGAGGGATTTCTAAGACTCCTCTCTCGGGCCCCTCACTCCAGTCCTACCCCTAAATCGGGCCCATCTCTGCCCCCCGCCTGCCCGGGGTCCACCCTTAGAGTTATTTTTCCCAGTCCTAGGCTTGAGGAATGTGACTTCTTGAGGCCATATTCCTCATGCTCCGGGGTCCCAGGAAGTGAGTACTGTCTCCATCCCCCCCCCTCCGCCCGAGGGTTTTACCCTCTTAACGGGTGGGAGGAGCATTGTCTAGGTTCCCTGCCTGAGCTCCCCCAGTGCCCTTTCTCTCTGGGAAGGTGGCGCCTATTGGCCGCTACCTGGACTTGACTTGGCAATGGAGGAGGGACACTACCTGGGGTCTTGGGTCTTGGCTGTAGCCCCTGAGCCTGGCAAAGGGTCAGGGGTGGGCTGATGGGAGCTGCCCAAGGGCAGGGCTAGATTTGGGGAAGCTGCTGGCAGTGTGTCCCTCCCTCGGGCTCCAGATGCATCTCTGATCTCTCTGGGCCTGGAAGTCCCCTCTAAAGGTTTCCGTCCCTGGTCCCCCAGGCACCGCTGGCGGGGCCATAGCCAGGCTGTGAGGGACAGGGCAGTGGGAGCGACTTTCCCAGGGACGGGACCTCGCCAGCTGCGTGTGCCTCTGGGCCCCTCCTGGAGGCCCTGTGGGTTCATGGCTTTATCCTGCCTGCTCTGTGGCGTTTGTGGTGGGAAGATCGGGTTCCAGAAACCCCCCACCCCGCGTCCCCCTCCTCCCCTGGGGCTGTCCCCACCTGTTGGGAGCCCTCTTGGAGGGCCACGAGCCATGTGCGTCCGTCCGTGTGCTCCGTGGCCCGGACGGAGCAGGGGGTGTCTCATGCTGGGGGTGGGGGGTGGCGGGAGCAGCTCCCGAGGCCCGCGTGTGTGTGAAGTGCTGCGAGGGGCTTTGTTTCCGGAAGCAGACGGGGCAGGCGTGGTGTCACTTACCAGCTCTCTGCCCAGCTGCTGTCCCCCTGCTGGGCTGAGCTCTGCCCCCCCCCCCCCCCCGCCGGCACTGCCCAGCTGGGGGCTGACGGGGGGGGGGGGGTTGGCATGGCTGGAGCTGTGGCCTGGGAAACGGGGGGCCTAGTCCTCGCCCAGCCTGTTGCGTGGCTTTCACTGGGTCCCCTCCCTCGCCTGGGTCCCTGTTTCCCTCTCCGTTTGGGCTATAGTGAGCCCATAGAGTGGGGTCTCTCTATGAGAGCTGAGGAAGCCATCAAGGCCTCTCGGGGCTCCTGGGGGACTCTCACCTTTGCCACCGTGGTCTGGGTCCTGGAGACGCCCCCCCCAAGCTCACGGGCCGTCCCTCCCGTCTCTTCCAGTTGTATTGTTGGACTTTGCCGCAGCTAAAGGGGAACTCGGCTGGCTCACGCACCCATATGGCAAAGGGGTAAGCCTTCAAGGTCAGGCGGGGGCATGGGGATGGGGACACTGAAACCCAGGGAAGATGGGGCCAGCCTGAATCGAACCGCTCAGCCAGGGATCACGCTCCTGCTTCCCACGCCAGGCTCAGAGTCTGCCGTCCCAGACTGGGGCGGGGAGCTGGGGGCTGGAAGGTGGGGAAGGGAGAAGCAGAAAGGGCTGGGAGACGGGACCCTGAGCAGGGATCCTTGGATGTCTAGCGGGCCAATGCTCAGAGGGACCCGCTCTAGTTTCCTCCATGGGAGGAAGGGGTTAAAGGCTTTCTGTCTTCAAAGTCCCAGCCCAGAAGGTGAGGGGTAAGGGAGAAGCATGGCTCCCACATAGCCCCAGGAAACCCTCATCCAGTTCCTTCCTGCTGGGCCCCTCTTCCTTCTCCCTCAGCTGTTACTTCCCCTTCCTGCTAGGGGCTGAGTTTATTTTGCCTCATCCCCACCCAAGATCTGCCCCCTTCCCTGCCCGACTGTCACCAGGACTAGTGGGCAGGACACTGGGATCCTTTTCCCGGCTTTGTGTGATCTTGGGGAAGATATTGCTGCTCTCTGGGTCCTGGTTTTCCCCTCTATATGATGGGCCCTTGCTGAGTTTTTCCTGGGGCCCCGAGCCCGGGAGAAGTACATTTCCAGGGGGCTACTTGGGGCAGTTTCCAGTGCTGGCCAGCTCTGTGTGTCAGGTGCTTGTCCCTGGTCACCATAGCCCCGTGCAGGCCTGAGGCACAGCTCTGTAGATTTCCAGGGTCCTCGAAAGCCCAACTGGGAGGGAACACGGATCACCTGATCCAACCCACTCATTATACAGGGTGGGAAACTGAGGCCCAAGAGCATTGGAGTGAGGCCTCAGCCAGTGTCATATACTGTAGCCCAGGCCTCTTTCCCTAGCTCCTCTGCTTTGATTCAAATCATTCATTCATTCACTTGTTCATTCACCAGATACTTTCCTGAGCACCTACTCTGTTCCACGCAGGCCCTGGGGACACATAAATGAATTCGATGCAGTCCTTGCCCCAGTGAGCTCAGAATCTAGTATGGGACAGATGTAGGTATCACCACAGAGGTGCCAAGTGCTATGATAAAGGGGGTGTGGAGATTCTGGGAGCCAGAGGGGGGCACTTGGCCCAAGTCTTCCCAGAGGAGACTGAGCTCTGATGTTCTGAGGATGAAGATCTGTTCCAAAGCCAAGATTTAAAAACTGTTAAGCATCATCCGAATGCCCCGCTTGCTCCCTGGGCATCGCCTCTGGGCCTCAGTTTCTCCCCGGGCACGCGCCCACACTGATCTGTTCCCCCCCCTCCCCCGCACGCAGTGGGACCTGATGCAGAACATCATGGACGACATGCCTATCTACATGTACTCCGTGTGCAACGTGGTGGCCGGTGACCAGGACAACTGGCTCCGCACCAACTGGGTGTACCGCGGCGAGGCCGAGCGGATCTTCATCGAGCTCAAGTTCACGGTGCGGGACTGCAACAGCTTCCCCGGGGGCGCCAGCTCCTGCAAGGAGACCTTCAACCTCTACTACGCCGAGTCGGACGTGGACTACGGCACCAACTTCCAGAAGCGCCAGTTCACCAAGATCGACACCATCGCGCCCGACGAGATCACGGTCAGCAGCGACTTCGAGGCGCGCCACGTGAAGCTGAACGTGGAGGAGCGCTCCGTGGGGCCGCTCAGCCGCAAGGGCTTCTACCTGGCCTTCCAGGACATCGGCGCCTGCGTGGCGCTGCTCTCCGTCCGCGTCTACTACAAGAAGTGCCCCGAGCTGCTGCAGGGCCTGGCCCGCTTCCCTGAGACCATCGCGGGCTCCGACGCGCCCTCCCTGGCCACGGTGGCCGGCACGTGTGTGGAGCATGCCGTCGTGCCGCCGGGGGGCGAAGAGCCCCGCATGCACTGTGCGGTGGACGGCGAGTGGCTGGTGCCCATCGGTCAGTGTCTGTGCCAGGCCGGCTACGAGAAGGTGGAGGACGCCTGCCAGGGTGAGTGGCGGTGCGGGGCTGGCGGGGGGGGGGGGAAGGGGGTGCTGGGTGGGGGGGAGGCAGGTGGCTGGGCTCGTGGGTTCTAGCTCTGGCTCCATGGGGACCCTGGGAAGGCCAGCCCTGCTCTGACGTGCGGTGGTTCTGTGAGTGGAAATCGCAGAGCCCTCCTGGATTTCGGTTTCCTTATTTACGGGTGGGCTTCCTCATTCACTGAGAAGGAACAAATGGAAAAATGGTATACCGTGGCGGTGATGAGCAAGGATTTCAGAACAGCAATGCCTGGGTTCAAATCCCAGCTCTACATTTGGCTGTGTGACTTTAGGCCAGTTTCTTAACCTCTCTGTGCCTGGTTGCTGCCTCTGTAAAATGGAGAGGAACACAGGGCCCATCTCTTAGGGTTCCTAGGATAATCGAATGACCTAATGCCCGTGGAGTGCTTAGCTCAGTGCTTGACACGTAAGTGCTTTTAAATATGCTTGTTGTTTTTGATTCATTCCACAAATGTAACTTCAGTATCGGCCATATACTGGCACCGTGGACGCGTGGTCCCGTCCCCGGAGCTCGTTCCATCTCTCTTAGCTCACCGCGTGACCTAAGGCAAGTCACTTAACCTCTCTGGGTCTCAGGCTGCTCTTTGGTCGTGGCGGTGAGGGACCTGGACCCGGGATTCCCAGGATTCACACCCCCCCAGCTGCATACGAGGCACCTGGCAAACTTTGGAAAAATGTCTGATGGAGGTCAAGTGGAAGGCAGGTGCAAAGTCTGCCCTCCGTGCCTGACCTTCCCCGGGGCCGTGGACCCAGGTTCTCTTGCCGAATCTTCTGCTGATGACAAATAGAAGCCAGAGGGGGGCCCGATTCTCCGGGACCGTGTCTGGGAATGGGGCCTGGGCCTTAGGGAGCTCACATCAGGAGGCTGTGGCTTGGCACGGCTGGGGCCTGTGACAGCGGAAATCTCTACAGCAATGTGGATTTTTTTCAATGGGTGACTTTTTCTAGAAATGGCTGTGGGGCAGGGCATTTGTGGAATGCAGACCAACCGTTGGAAAGCCAGCTCATCCGTTCTCTCTGAGAATTTCTTTGCTGAGATCAGCGGGGTGTTGAGAAATTGGGGTTCAGTCCCTGCAGTTGCCTATACCCACTGGGTGATCTTGGGTAAACCTCTCTTTATCTCTGGCCTAAAATAAGAATGCTTTCTACTTGGTTTTTCAGCTATAGAACGTGTGACAGACGAAGTAGGTTGAAATGTTGGAGGAGCCCAAAGCCTTTTCTGTTAGGCTCCATTTGCCTCCTCGAACAAATCCTCAGAACCTTGCTTAACACAGTCTGTGAACCCCCTGGATGAGAAGTTCCGTAGTAGGCCTGTGGTGTAGTCTCTGCCGCGGCCCTTCTTACTACCCCATTGTCCTTCCAGCTCTCCTATGCCGAATCTCTCTTCCCGAGGCGGCCCCCGATTTAGGTGACCTCCGGTGCACACTCCCAGCTTCAGACAATGACTGCGGGGTTGGGGGGGCCCGAGGCAGCCCAGTGGGTCGAGCAGGCTCCTCCCACATGACATCCTCACACAAGAATGCAGGGGTGGGGTGTGAGGGGCAGCTGAAAACTTTCCACAGGCTGGTGATTCAGGCCCTGCAGAGATAAGTGGACGTTGGAGTTGGTGGGGGTGGAGTGGGGAGACTCTCTCCAGTAAGGGGGGGCAGGCTTCCTTCCCCTAGAGGTGGGGGGGGTCAGGGTTCTGGCAGGCTTTGCCGGTGAAGAGCTGCGTAGGCCCCGAATCGGGAGGACTGGTTTCCAAGAGCAAAATCTTTGATTTTCCTAGTGGACCCAGCCACCTGTGGCCCTACTTTTTTCCCCTTGAGAAAAGGGGAGCCTGGTCCGTTGGGGCCGTCGGTATGGCTGGGAAGCCCCAGCCTGGCTGCTCTCATCCCTGCAGGCACTCGCAGCAGCCCCCGACCACGGGGCCTGTGGAGATAAAAACAGGAGCTCCTGTAGACCGGTGCCCTCCATGGGCGGGCGGGAGTCTGCTGAGCACTTTATCGGCAGGTTTGCTGAGTCGGGCCCAACTGTCCTCCAGACACTTCATAGATAGGAGACAGGCTCAGAGAGGTGAAGAGACTCGCCTGGAGTCACACAGCGATGTGTGGTCGCAGCAGGATTTGAATCTGGGCGATGCAGCGGCGCCCAGGCTGGAGGATGGGTCAGGAAATGGGTCGGGAAATGACCAGTTCCTTTGGAATCCCTGACTCAGCTCCTGGCCAGGGGATGGAGCATGAGCTTGCTGGGCAGCCCCCGGATGGCGGGTCCTGGTGTGGGCGGGTGGATGGCCGGCGGCCGTTACTGAGCACGTGGAGGGAGGAATGGAGGCAGGTGCAGGGCCAGCCCTCCCCGCCTGACCCTCCATGGGGCCGTGGAGCCAGATTCTCCCACTGGGGCTTTTACTGATGACAAATTTTGCGCAGAGAGGGGTGTGGATTCCCTGAGGTCACCGAGCACCTGGTCCCGGTCATCTTCAGAGCTCACTGCTTTTCAGGGTTCTTTCCCCAGGAAGCGTGGCACTCAGGAAGGAGTTAAATGGACAGGAGAAGGGAGGCACCTCCCAGGTGCTGCGATCGGACAGGTGGGCACCCTGCCCAGAGAGCTCTCGGAGCTATGTCAGGAATGAGCCAGCTTCACTCCCGGCCCCCGCCCTGCCCCCGGCCCCGCCTGGGGGACAGTGGAGTCGCTCAGGCTGACCGTCATCTCCCCCGGGGTGGCTTTGTCTCTGCTTCCTGTGCTGGCATCGGCCGCTGAGCTGCTGGGGCCCTGCCTGGCGCCTCGGCCACGGGCGCTGCCGGCCAGGTGAGCAGGTGGCCAGCGGCTTTGGCCAAAGGCTGAGCCCAGCAGCTGGGAGGCCGGAGCTGGAGGTGGGCACCGTGGGGAATTCCGTCTTGGAGGCTCCTGCTCCTTCAAGGCACCCAGCCCCCTGGGGATGTCTCCTCTCTAATTTCTCTGTCCCTCGGTTCATAGGGACACCCCACTCAGTCCAGGCACCAGGCTGAGCATTTCACGTGGTTTCCTTTAGTCTTTGCAAACCTGGAAAGGCTGAGGACCTTAGATCCACTTTATAGACGAGGAACCTGAGGTCCAGAGAGAGGAAACGGTGACCAGCGACCAAAAGAGCAGGGGCCTGGCACGAGGAGGACAGGAGGACGGCGTACGATCCCCAGCTCACTGCCCCCAGCGTGTGTCCTCCTCATAAGCTGTGTGCCTTTGGCAAGTCCCCTCTGGGGGACCCCTCTGGGTCTCATTCAGCCTGCCTGTCAAATGGTGGGGGTTGGACCCTTGCCGACCTCGTGATCAGAATCTACCCCCTGTGACTTTTACCCGAAGCCTGAGAACCTGGGTTGCCCTGGTAAACAGCTGACTGGGTGACCTCGCCACGCGGGGAGAGGAGCAGGGTCCTAGAACTGGCATCCTGAGTGGCCCAGGCCCAGGCCAGGGTCCATAGCTGAAGGGGCGGCTCTCCCCGGGCAGGGGCAGCTCCGCTCAAGGTGGTCTCAGGGCAGGTTGGCCTCAGGCTGTGTCAGGAGCGATCGGGATGTGACTGCGCCCCAGGCTGGCGGCTCTGTGAGTTGTTGACTCGCGGGCACCCTTCCTGGGTCTGCTGTCTGTGGTTTCCTCTGGCCTGCTGGGGTGGGAGCCATGAATGGCGGTCCCCACCTCTCTCTGCGCCCTACCTGCCCCGCCCTGAGCTCGCACCGGCCTGGCAGCTCCACGGGGCGGCCCCTCCCGCCCTCTCCGGAGGTAAGTGGGTCCCCAGAACGGAAGGAAGGAGGCAGGGAAAGCAAACAGAAGATAAAAGGCTGGTGGTGGGGAGACAGCAGGAGGTGGAGGCTGATGGGGGCGGGGGGCTGCGTTTATCTCAGGCTCCGGCGAGGAATGTGCCAGAAGATAGTTCTGCAGGGTGTGTGTGAAGGGGGCAGTCGGGCCATGAGGCCATGCCCACATGGCGCCGCTGGGGCCTGCTGGGGAAGGAGAAGCCGCCGGGGTCGGAGCGAGCAATTCCCCTCATGGGCAGGGTCGGTGACTTCGGGGTCACCGCTGGTTGCCGGTCAGGCACGAGACAAAGTCCACGCTCTGCCTCCACGTCCTGGGGAGGTGACTGGCCCCAGGTGAATGGCCACTGCGACCTCTTGACCCTGTGACCTCACCACTACCGACCAGTTGGGGAGGTGGCTGGGCCGGGGGGAGGGGCTCCGCCTGGGGCGAGATTTGCGTCACTCCAGAGGGCGTATGTCCCTAAGTCACTCCACGCTGCCACCTGAGAGGCGGGCATCGGGAACTGGAAAAACCGGGGTGCAGCTCTGGGTGCAGCTCTGTGGCCCAGTTCCCCTGCCTGGTGTAGCCCGGGCCGGCAGGCAACCCTGGGCCAGAGGAGCTGTCCACGGGTGCGCCGAGGCTGGACTCTGACTCCGGGCAGGGGGACGTCCTGGGGCACCGTCCCCGCAGGGGCTTCCAGGGCACTGTGACATTGCCGGCTCCTGGGGCAAGTGTTGAATGTGCATATCCTAGGTTTATCTGTCGACTCACGCCTTCATTCATTCATTCATCCATTCATTCATTCACTTGCTCACTCAGCCGTCCCTCCACCGAGCCCACAGATGTTAGCTGCGCCCCTCCTGTGTGCCCGGCCCTGTGCTGAGCTGTGGGGCCACAGAGAGATGGGGCCCCGTGCCTGCTGCCGGTCTCGCAGAAGGCTCTCGTAGGGGCCCGAGTCATTTCAAAGGAGCCCGAAAGCCAGGCTGTGAACTTCCCCGAAGCAGAAGCGGGTGTTTATCTGCCTCACCATCATATCCCAGATGGTGCCAGACACGTAGGAAGCGCTCTGTTTCTATTTGGTAAACATAAGGTTGAGTAACAGATGCCCCCGTGGCGCAGAAGAGGGCTAGGAGTTGGGCAGTCCAGGAGGGCCGTGGAGAGGGGCTCACACAGGGTACTGAAGGCTGCACAGGAGTCCCCCGGTCGGCTAGGCGACCGTGGGTATTTTGTGCACAAGGCCGTGTTTGGGTGTGTGTGAGCACCTGACGTGTGCCCAGAATGCCAGCATATCCAGCCAGGCAAGGTCAGAAGGACGCGGGGGCTTGCTGGTGTCCTCGCCGTGAACCCCGGGGCCCCCGAGCGCTGGCCCACTGCGGCAGGGCCCCGGGGACAGCCCCTCGTGGCTGCGCCGCTGGAGGAGGGGGCAGCGCCTGCTCCTCAGGCGAGCACATGCCTGTTGGCGCGGCCCGTCGGCTGCATTATCTGGCATATCCGCAGCGGAAATCTCTCCAAATTCCCTCTTTCCTGCCGGCAGCAGTCAGGCCACCCCCGGGCTCTGGGGCCAAAGAATGGAACCTGACTCTTCCCCCACCCCACCTTCCTCCTCTTGGCGTAGGATGGAGGGGGCTGGGGAGCAGCCACGTGGGGGCTTCGTGGGGGGCTGCAGGTGCCTCATGCCTTTTTTTAGAAAAGATATTTATTTATTTATTTATTTATTTATTTATTTTTTAAAAAGATTTTATTTATTTATTTGACAGAGAGATCACAAATAGGCAGAGAGAGAGGAGGAAGCAGGCTCCCCACCAAGCCGAGAGCCCGATGCGGGGCTCGATCCCAGGACCCTGAGATCATGACCTGAGCCGAAGGCAGAGGCTTCAACCCACTGAGGCACCCAGGAGCCCCAAGATTTTTATTTATTTGAGAGAGAGAGCGTGTGCACAGAGGGAGAGTACGAAGGAGAAGCAGGCTCTCTGCTGAGCAGGGAGCCCAATGCGGGGCTTGATCCCAGGACCCCGGGATCCTGACCTGAGCCCAAGGCAGACGCTCAACCACTGAGCCACCCAGGCGCCCCTGGCTAATGCCTTCCTTAGAACCAAGCCCGAGCCGTCGGGGCTTGTGGTCCCTTCCCCAGCCTGGCTGGAAGGTGATTCTGGGGGTGCCCCCTGAGCACCCCAACCCCACTGGACCTGGACAGCCGGAGCCAGTCCCTACCAGGCCCCTGCAGGGGAATTGAAATCCCAAGATAAAATGGCCCTGCTCTCTGGAGTCTCATTTTTACTTGAAGATTCTGGGGAGAGAGAGCTATTTTTGTAATGTGACAGATACACAAGGAGGAACGCAGACGACACAGGAGGGGCGCCCGGCTGGCTCATTCGGTGGAGCATGCGACTCTTGATCTTGGGGTTATGAGTTCGAGCCCCACATTGGGGACAGAGGTTACTTAAAATTAAAATCTTAACAAAATACACGTGGATTGGTGCGGTACTGTGGGAGACTCGGTTCCTCAGCCGGTGCTGTGGGGTTGGTTCTACCCTATCTTCGCACAGGCCGTAAACGTAAACGTGCTGTGTTGGGGAGGACCTATATCGGGAGGTGCCACACACGCGCCCAACCCCCACCCCTGATCCCGGCTGCTCGGAAATTGGTCTTGGGATCTTTCGGCTGTTCAAGCAAGGCAGGACTCCTCTCCTGCCTCTTTAGGCTTGTTTCAGAACGTTGGTTTCTCTCTGCTCTAAAGCGAGATGCGTGTGGGAGGAGAGGGGCTCAGGGTCAGGCGTCCTGGGTTTAGGTTTTGGTTTCGTGTCTTGGGAGCTTGTCGACCTTGGAGAAGCAGCCTAGCCTCTCTGGGCCTCGGGGTCCTCCCGTCAGAAGTGGGATGAATGATACCGTGCCCACGTCTGACCAGCTTGCTGTGGGGACTGAATGAATGTCAGGTGCGTGGTCCAGGAGCCGCACACCATAGGCACCTCATCAGCGGTCACTGTGTCGCTGCACCGAGCGGGAGTGGGTCCCAGGCCCCCCTCTGTCCTGGGCGAGCGCCCCGGGGGCCTCTGCTGTGGTTCTGACCGGGTGGCGGCTCGTGGCCCGACGGGCTACTCCCTTACGGTCGGCGAGAGCGGCTGCCGAGGTGTCCTTTGAGTCCTATCCCTGGACTCCCAGTCCTGCTCCCCACCCCCGCTCACATTGGGAGCTGGACAAGGAGGGAGACTTTGTCCAAGAATTTTCGCGACAGCACGGATCTGACTGTGCCATTTGGCTCTGCCTCAGACCCTCAATCCTCCAACGGCTCTCATCACCCCTGGATAAAGTCCTGGCTCCTTGGCCTGGCATTAAAGGCCTCGCATAGTCTGGTCCCTGGAAACCTCTCGGCCTTCTTGCCTGCTTCTCCTGTTTATACCCAGAAGGCCACTCATACTTTCTGTGTGAATCGTGCTGCTTCTTGCCTCCTCCTTCCAACATTTCTGCCTTGCCGAACTCCTACTCAGCCTCTAAGCCCCAGCTGAAATATCCCCGCCGAGATTCCTCAGACCTGCTTAGCTCTCACCTACCCCTTTATGGCAGACATAGTCAGGTGCTCCCACTCCCCGAGCTCAGGGGCTTTGTCTCATCTCAGGGTCCACACCACAGAGTGATGTCCTGAGGTGTCTCAGGCCGCTTTCCACAGATTAGGCCGGAGGCGGGTAGAGGAGGGTTGCAGGAGCGGTCTCTAGGGGGATCCCACCCCCCACTCTGGCCATTCGGCTGCTGCCCGAGCCCCCAGTAGCCCTGCACTGTGGGCCCTGTGTCTGGGCAGCTTCCTGCCTGCGAAGCCAGGAAGGGCCTTGGGGCAGGGACAGGACAGGGTGGTGGGAGGAAAAAGTCTCTGGAGTCAGGTGCCTGAGCCCCTAGCCGGCCCGGCCGGGATAGGACCTTCCACCGGGGGAGGAAAAGCCGCTTCCTGGCTGCCCTTGTGAGTGGCGGAAATGACTCGGTCCCGGGAGCTCCTCTGCCGAAGACGCCGGGGGCCTGGCCTGGCCTGCTTCCTGCTGGACCAGCCCCGGAACGGGAAGGCAGCCAGGTCCTGGGGTGGGGGGACACCTGCAGGGGTGGCATCCTGAGCGGGCGTGGCTGGCCGTTGGGCTGAGGCCGTGGTGACCATCGGTGAAGGTGCAGTTCCTGCCCTGGGCGGCTGGAAGCCGAGGTGGGGGCGCCTCGGGCTGGTGGGCACGGATTAAAGGGGAGGAGGCAGGCGGGCAGCCTGCTCCGTCCGGTGCCGAGCCAGGTGCGAGATGGGGTCCTCAGGTGACATGGAGCCTTGAACGCCAAGTTCGGGCGTGGCCCTGGTGGCAAGAGCCGGTGGTGAGTGCAGACGTTCGGAGCACCGGGCGAGGCGCTTCCTGGGTGCCCAGCGTGAGCTGGGTGCTCATGCACTTTGTCATCACAGCCTGCTTCACCCACGAGAAAACAGGCCTGGGAGAGGTCTGGCAGCCTGCGTGGGGCCCCACGACGACGTCCCACGAGAACAGTCGCTTCGGGTGGGCCGTGGTTGAACCAACGTCTATCCCTGTGTCTTCCAGCCTGCTCGCCTGGGTTCTTCAAGTCCGAGGCGTCCGAGGGCCCCTGTTTGGAGTGCCCCGTGCACACGGTGCTGGCCCCCGAGGGCGCCACCTTCTGTGAGTGTGAGGAAGGCTACTTCCGGGCCCCGCAGGACCTGCTGTCCATGCCCTGCACTCGTGAGTCTTGCTGTGGGTCAGGGAGGGCTTCCGGGGGGAGGTGGCAGGGGACGTGGCTTGCTGCTCGGCACGTCCAGGCTGCCGGGCTCTGAACTCTGGCCTCTGCCCTCCGTGCAGGCCCGCCCTCCGCCCCGCACTACCTCACGGCTGTGGGCATGGGCGCCAAAGTGGAGCTGCGCTGGACGCCCCCCCAGGACAGCGGGGGCCGGGACGACCTCATCTACAGCGTCACCTGCGAGCAGTGCTGGCCCGAGTCGGGCGAGTGCGGGCCCTGCGAGGCCAGCGTGCGGTACTCGGAGCCGCCGCACGCGCTGACCCGCACCAGCGTGACCGTCAGTGACCTCGAGCCGCACATGAACTACACCTTTGCTGTGGAGGCCCGCAACGGGGTCTCGGGCCTGGTGGCCAGCCGCAGCTTCCGCACCGCCAGCGTCAGCATCAACCAGACAGGTGAGGGCCCGGTGTCCGCGGGACGGCCGCCCAGGGCTCGGCTGCGTCCGGGGGGAGGCAGCAGCCGTGGGGTTACTTCTGAGCTCTGTCTCTTAATTCCCTCACCTGGAAAATGGGAGTCATAACAGGGCCCTTGAGAGGATTCCATCAGTTATCGTGTAGAAGGCTCTTAGGACCGGGCTGGTCCACAGACAGGATGTACCAAGAGCCCGCTGCTGTTTGGCTCTTATGACGTGCACACTCGTGGAATACTCAGAGGGCCCCTCTGATGCGCCAGCCCGTGGGGTCCCGGGCCCGCGGCTCTGTGTGCGGGAGCCGGAAGAATCCCAGCTTGGGGTCTGGAGAGCCCGGGCTATGGATGGGACCGTGTCTGGGGGCACTCACCCACACCCCCCGCGACTGGCCCCGCCGTGGCCCCTCACACCCCTCCCCCACCCGCTGTCCCGCCCAGAGCCCCCCAAGGTGAAGCTGGAGGCCCGCAGCACCACCTCGCTGAGCGTCTCCTGGAGCATCCCCCCACCTCAGCAGAGCCGCGTGTGGAAGTACGAGGTCACCTACCGCAAGAAGGTAACTCCAGGGGTCAGGGCTGACCCTGGCCGGGCTGGAGGCAGGGACCAGACTGGTCACGTAGATGCTTTACCGCATTCTGCAGACGAGGACACTGAGGTCTGGGGTCTTCCGAGAGTCACCTCTCCCAGGCCAGCAGAGCAGAGAGTTGTGGGAGAGAAGATGCAGTGTTCTAGCATCCTCAGAAGAGAGAGGGTGGGGGAAAGAGCCAGGCGATCAGACACACCTGGGTTCGAGTCCTGGGCCATGCCTTTGTTGGCCTTGCGCGACTCACTTCATTTCTCTGAGCCTCAGTTTCCTCCACTGTAAGAAGAGCGTCAAGGGGCGCCCGGGTGGCTCAGTCAGTTGAGCGTCTGACCCTTGGCTTCCACTCAGGTCATGGTCTCAGGATTATGGGATCAAGCCCACGTTGCCTTGGGCTCCACGCTCAGTGGGGAGTCTGTTTCTCCCTCTGTCCCTCACTGTGCTTGTGCCCATGCCCTCTCGCAAATAAATAAATAAATAAGATATATGTTTAAGATTTTATTTATTTATTTGACAGAGAGACAGTGAGAGAGGGATCACTGCAGAGGCGGTGGGAGAGGGAGAAGCAGGCTTCCCGCAGAGCAGGGAGCCCGATACGGGGCTCGATCCCGGGATCCTGGGATCCTGACCTGAGCCGAAGGCAGACGCTTAATGACTGAGCCACCGAGGTGTCCCCGTAAATAAAATCTTTAAAAAAAAAAAAAAAATATATATATATATATGTATATATATATGTATGTATGTAAATAAAATCTTAAAAAAAAAGTGTCGAGTTTGTGACATTAGCGGAGCTGGTTTGCTAGACTGAGCTGGGGGTGGTCTCCGGTGGGCCGAGTTGATGCCCTCGCCCTGCCCTCTCCCACAGGGGGACTCCAACAGCTACAACGTGCGCCGCACCGAGGGCTTCTCCGTGACCCTGGACGACCTGGCCCCGGACACCGTCTACCTGGTCCAGGTGCAGGCGCTGACGCAGGAGGGCCAGGGCGCCGGCAGCAAGGTTCATGAGTTCCAGACGTTGTGTGAGTTGGGCAGGAGGGTATGGGCCCGGCCGGGGCCCCAAAACAGAGCAGTTGGGACTTGTGGGAGGAGGAAATGAATCAAAGGACTTAGAAATGCCCCCCCCCCCGCCCCCACTCCTGGTCAGCCAGGGCCTAGGAGAGCCTGGCGGGGATCGGCCCCAAGTCTGGGGAGGGGGACCCAGGGACATGCATTCAGGGCAGTGTTGTGGGAAGGAAGGACGTAGGGTCCGGCATCGGCAGACGCAGTTCGTATCCTGTGTCGTGGAAAGAGTCCCACACACCTGGCTGTTCCTGCCGTATTCCCTAGGGAAGATGTGTCCTTTACCATCTATGAAATGGGAATAAATATTCTCATGAACCGTCACAAGTAAAGGCATCCATCCAGCCCATGTCCCTAAAGTGGCCCTTGGGTGCAGAGGGGGCATTGCCATGATTTGGAGTGGGGGGGGCTCCCATGTCATCAGCCGGTTCCCCCTGACAGCCACGGAAGGATCTGGCAACATGGCGGTGATTGGCGGTGTGGCCGTTGGCGTTCTCTTGCTTCTGGTGCTGGCAGGAATCGGCTTCTTCATCCATCGCAGGTCCGTTGGAGCCCACGCCTGGGGTCCCCCCAGGGCTGAGGTGGGACTCTGAGGGGCGGGAACCTCGGTCTCCTGTCTGGAAAATGGGGCTGATGGCAATCTAATCCCCCCTCCCGGGCGCCCGGGAGGACGCAGTGAGCTGTCAGGTGCCCAGCACGGTGCTTGGTATGCCGCGGGGGCTCGGGACGTGGCGGTCATCGTCTTTGCTCTCGTTAGGAACGGTGTGTCCCCGCTTCCTCTGGACACGCAGGCAGGAAGCTCTGGGAGCTCTAATGAGGAAGCCCTCATTATGGCCACTTACAGGGCCATTATGGGGCGTTGATCCCAAGGAGGGAGCCCTGCTTGCTCATTTCCTCCCCGCCTCTCCCGCTGCCTTCCCTGCACCCTCTGCCTGCTAAGCGGAGTGCCCAGCACACCAAGCCCCTGCTTAGGCTTGGGGGCGGGGGGTAAGGAGGCTCGTGGCCAGAGCAGGTTGCTGACTTCCCCTGTGTGTTTGGTTCCCCGCGGGGTTCTCTTAGGAGGAAGAGCCTGCGGACCCGCCAGTCCTCAGAGGACGTTTACTTCTCCAAGTCAGGTGAGATACGGTGCCCTGCCCCGCCGGCCGCACAGGCACCCCAGCTCTGTGGTGGAGATGAGGCAGCCCGGGAGCCCCCAGGGCTCTGCCACCGTGGTGGGGGGGCATGGCCCGGGGCTTCCTTGTGCGGCTCAGAGGGGCCGAGCTGGAAGCTCAGCGATCATCTCCTTCCCTTCCTCTTGAGGGAACCCCTCCCAAGGACCCCTCCCCAAACCGTGACCCTGCCTCTCTTTTCTCCCTTCCAGAACAACTGAAGCCCCTAAAGACCTACGTGGACCCTCACACGTACGAGGACCCCAACCAGGCGGTGCTCAAGTTCACCACCGAGATCCACCCCTCCTCTGTCACGAGGCAGAAGGTGATCGGAGCCGGTGAGTGTGGCCCCCTGTGGGGGGCCGGGGAGCGGTTGGGAGCGCCCGCTGGCCCACGGCCAGGCTCACCAGGCTGACGGGGCGCTCCTCCCCGCTTGTGTTCCCGCAGGAGAGTTTGGGGAGGTGTATAAGGGGACGCTGAAGGCGTCGGGGAAGAAGGAGGTGCCTGTGGCCATCAAGACGCTGAAAGCCGGCTACACGGAGAAGCAGCGGGTGGACTTCCTCAGCGAGGCCAGCATCATGGGCCAATTTAGTCACCACAACATCATCCGCCTGGAGGGTGTCGTCTCCAAATGTGAGCGCTGGCTGGGGGCGGGGGGGTGGCCGTCGGAGGGCGTGGGGGGTTGGGAGGGCGGGAGACACCCCCCTCCCCGCAGGACCTGCCCACCCACAGTGGGGGTGCAGAGGGGCTGCCCACTAGGGCCGCCAGACGGGCTCTGTCCGCAGCTGTGCCCCCGCCCCGTCTACACCTCCGGCCGCCCCTCCCCTCACACCTGTGCCGCCCTCTGCAGACAAGCCCATGATGATCATCACCGAATACATGGAGAACGGGGCCCTGGACAAGTTCCTTCGGGTGAGGCTGCGGGTCGGGCCGGCGGGGACCCGGGGCTGCCGGGATGCGCTGGTGGGCTCGGGCTTGGGGGTGCTGCTGGCTGAGGGCCTGGGTTCCGCAGGAGAAGGACGGCGAGTTCAGCGTGCTGCAGCTGGTGGGCATGCTGCGGGGCATCGCGGCCGGCATGAAGTACCTGGCCAACATGAACTACGTGCACCGCGACCTGGCCGCCCGCAACATCCTGGTCAACAGCAACCTGGTGTGCAAGGTGTCGGACTTCGGCCTGTCCCGTGTGCTGGAGGACGACCCCGAGGCCACCTACACCACCAGCGTAAGTGCTCGGGCGGCTGCGGCTCCCGGGGGTGAAGCGGCCTCCCCGCTGCCCCCGGTCCCCTCACCTGTGCACCCGGGCATGGGCTCCACAGGTGGGGGCCCCTGGCTCTGTCCGGCCTGGCTGCGCACGTCCTGGGGTCCTGGGGCTGGCCGGAGGGACAGCGGTGACTGGGCCTGGGTCCCCCGCAGGGCGGCAAGATTCCGATCCGCTGGACAGCCCCGGAGGCCATTTCCTACCGCAAGTTCACCTCCGCCAGTGACGTGTGGAGCTACGGGATCGTCATGTGGGAGGTGATGACCTATGGCGAGCGGCCCTACTGGGAGCTGTCGAACCATGAGGTAGGCCCCCCGCGCCCTGCCCGGCCCTCCCCTGTCCTGAACTGGAGCCCTCGGCTCCTTCCTGCACCCCGGTAGCCGGGCAGAGAGGAGTGTGGGGGGCTCATCTTCCTCTGGTACGTCCAGTCCATGTTTATTGAGGGCCTACTATGAGCCAGGCCTTGTGCGGGGCTCCAGAGCCGGTCCCTGTTCCGGCCGGTGGAGGGACACGGAAACGGGTCGTGGCGAGGGCGTGTGCCTTTCTGTGTGCACACGCCTGCATGTGCGCGTGGGGTAGACGCATTCGTGTGTGTGAGCATGTTCGCCGGGTCCTCACACAGCCCAAAGACTGAGGGGCCTCGCGGGAGCCGGGGGAAGACACGGAGCGGGAAGAGGGCTCTAGCTGGAGGGAGTGGCCGGTGGAGACGTCCCGAGGCTGGAGGGAGGCTGGCTGCGGGGCACACAGCGTGTGCTGCCCGGAGTGCCCCGGAGAGAGCGGGGTCAGGAGCCCCTGTCTCCATGCAACCCCGGAGACAGCCTCCTTAGCATCTGCCCTCTGTGCCTCTGACGCTTGCGTGTCGGGCTCCAGAAAGAAGGCTTGGGATGTCCCCTGTGTTTCTGGGGCTCCCCTTCCCTCCTGTGCCCGCCTGCTCGCGAAGGGCTTCCCCAGGGAGCCGGCGGGGCTTTGGCGGCTGCGCAGGGCGCCGCTGACCCTCCGGCCTCCCCAGGTGATGAAAGCCATCAACGACGGCTTCCGGCTGCCCACGCCCATGGACTGCCCCTCCGCCATCTACCAGCTCATGATGCAGTGCTGGCAGCAGGAGCGCGCCCGCCGCCCCAAGTTCGCCGACATCGTCAGCATCCTCGACAAGCTCATCCGGGCTCCCGACTCCCTCAAGACCCTGGCTGACTTTGACCCCCGGTTAGTTCCGTAACCCCCGGGCCTGGCGACCCCCAGCTCCACCCTTGAGCCTCTTTGGTGTAGTGGCCGACCAGGGGCGGGGGGCTGGGGGCTCGGGACTTGCATGCGGGCTCTTCTTATCCTGGATGGGGGCTCAGATGAGACCAAGAGAAGCAGTTGACATAGACGGGAAATGCGCTGGGCCCTGCGCTCAGCGCCTAGACATGTTTTAACTCATTCAAACGACTGACGAGATGGGTCCTATAATTACCCGCCTTTGTTGATGAGGAAGCTGAGACGGGGCGATTAAGTATTTTACGTGTTGGCAGTTGGCCAGGCTGGGGGTGTGCCTCAGGATCCTGAATCTGAACATTTTGTTATTTGTGGTTATTGGAGGTGGTATCGTCGGCAGGGGGAGTAGAGGGCGGGGTGGGGGTCCAACAGGAGCTGTAAACACGCAGTGCTCACTACATGCCGGCCTGTCACCCCTGAACCCCACCCGCCTGGGCTTCTCTGTTGTCCAGATAAGGAAACTGAGGCCCGGGGCAGTTGGGAGAATCGCCCAGGTTAGGGAGCAGCAGGCTGGGGGCCCCGGGGCGGGCCGGCTGCCGCAGCCGCTCACCAGTGGGGGGGTGGCCCCTTGCAGGGTGTCCATCCGGCTTCCCAGCACCAGCGGCTCCGAGGGGGTGCCCTTCCGCACAGTGTCCGAGTGGCTCGAGTCCATCAAAATGCAGCAGTACACGGAGCACTTCCTGGCAGCCGGCTACACGGCCATCGAGAAGGTGGTGCAGATGACCAACGAGTGAGTCCGGCCCCGCCTTCTCCCCGCCCGCTTTCCCCCTTCTCTCTCCCTTCTCCCCAGGCTTCCCAGGAAGGGCAGAGCGAGGCCGGCCGCCAGGAATTCTGGGCACGCTCGCCTGGCCCCCCCCTCTTCCTGCATCTTTTTTCCAGGATGGGAAAATAATAGTCACTGTCGTAATCCGAGCAGTGTTGATGGTGGGCTGACTGTGTGCCCGCTGTGTGCCCACTGTGTGCCCGCGCGCCGTGAATCAGGCCTCAGGGTAACTCGGCCGGTGGGGCTCGTCCATCTCCACACCGGGAGACAGGGTAGAGAGGTGCAATGACTTGCCCAGGGTCCCGTGGCCACTAGGGGCCCGGTACGGTTCCAGCTGGTCAGTGAGGGCCCAGAGCTCAGGGACCATGGAGGTCATTAGTGGAGAAACTGAGGCTGAGAGGGTATGTAGGCTGCCCAAGTTCTCATAGCCAGTTAGGGGCTGAGTGTCTCTCTAGGATGCCAAAGAGAAGTGAGCAGAGCCCTTGGACTTCCTTGCTGTCGCCTAAGTGAGAGTGCCATAGGCCCTCCCCTCCCAGGGACCTCTCCCCACATCGTTGTCAGGCTGCCCTGTGGGATCTTTGCTCTCCCCTCTAACGTCAGGGACCCTTCCCGGCATGGCCTTGGCAAGGACCCCTCTTCCCATCCCTGGTGGATGAAGACATGATCCTCTTAGCCTTTTGTGTCTCTAAAAATAGTGGTAAGTCCCAAGAGCCCAGCTTGTTTAGGGTCTAAGGTCAGGGCCGGAATGGGCCCTGGGGCTGGGAGGTTTTGGGAATCACATGCAGGGGTCCACCCGGGCCTCCCACAGTTCTGGGTTACAGAAGTTCTGCGATCTGGGCCTGAGCAGGAACATTCTCCAGGGCCTCCGAAGACCACTCAGCTGGCTGGTGATTGCCGGTTGAAGCTTCTTGGACCGGGCCACAGCCCCTCCCAGGGGACGGGGAGTCAGACAGGGACAGAGCGAGCCAGAGGGAGATGGGTCCCACGATATCTTCTGTCTCCAGCCAGCAGCAGGGTCCTGGGCTTGGGCTCTGCAGTTTCACTTGGCCTCAAGTCCCACATCTGCCACTTCCTAGCGGGAGACCTTGATCAGATTAGGTTCCATCTCTGGGCCTTGGCCCCTGGTTCCCTGCAGTGCAGATTGGATAGGTGAGTGCCGGTGATGTGCCTGGTATACAGCAGGGGCTTACCCCATGTCACTCTCCTCTCCTTGACCCCCTTGCTCTCAGCCCGCAGCCTGTGGGCAAAGGCCAGGGTTCCCGCACCCCCTCCTTTTGCCTGGGAACCTGGAACAGCCCCTTGGCCCCTCCAGGGGCTCCCACCGGGCACAGCTACTCTTGTGGGTGAGCAGAGCAGAGGGCAACGAGAAGGGCTTACAGGAAACACATGTTCTCAGAAGCTTCCCGAAATAGCCCGGGGTGCTCCTTGGCCAATTCCTTTCCCACGAGCAGGGACAGGGCTGTCTTGGATGGATGGAGGCCGTGTGTGTGTGTGCATGTGCGCCGTGTTTTGAAAGGCCTGAATAAAGGCAGGAAGTCATTCCACACTCCCTCCACCTCCCACCAGCTCGGTGGTGCTCCGAGCTGGGGCCTTCGTGACTCACCACCACTGCCTCCTTGTGTATTTCAAATAAATGAAATGATTGGGGCATCTTAGGGCACTTTTTTTTTTTTACCCCGAAGGCTGTGTCTACACATGCCATGAGTCCCAGTGGGAGGCAAGGAACTGGTCTCAGAACTCTGCACTTTCCCCGATGGCGTCGGGTCGAGGTTTAAGCTTCAGTGCTCCCTCATCCCCCACTCCCGTCCCTACTAAGGGGCCGGCTGCTTGCCACCTTTTCTCGGATTGAGCATTCACCGCGTTGTTTTGGGGTTGCTAGGGTTTCTAGCTAGACTGGTGGTTCTACATGTCTTTTGAGAAGCTAAGGGAGTGGTAGATATTGTAGCCTAGAAAAATGCCCAGTCCAGGAAGGGGTCCTGTCCAGTGTTTGGGGGGGTGTAGCACAGCTTTCTGGGAGGGGAGCCCCAGGTCGACAGGGGCTTCTGGTCGCCACGTGCCCTCAGCATAGGCTTGGTGCCCATGCCCTGTTTGCCGGGGGGAATGAATCATTGACGCGGGAGGCTCCAGGACCCCCTCTCACTGCTTGTGCCAGTACCCAGCAGGTGCATGCTGGGGAGGTGTGGCCTTTGAATTTCCCAGGACCAGGGCCTGCATTGAGAATGCTCAGGAAAAAGGTAGCCTGGGTCGTGTGTTCCGCATCCCTGTGATGAGAGTTGATGGGAGTGATAAGCGGGAAACTGAGGCTGGCGCAGGCATAATCTTGGGATGGTCCATGACTCATCTTATGTGCCTCTGTGGTTAGCAAATGAGGCGGGGAAGGTGTCAGGGTCTCTTGTGTGTGAAAAAGAGGAGCTGGGGTCTGTGGCCCTGGAGCATCTGAGCAAAGCTTCCCATTTTAGATATGCAGAAACGGAGGCCCAGGAACAGGACAGGACCTGGCCAAGGCATTGATGAAGTCCAGGACTGGAATTGGGCCTCTTGCCCCCCAGCCCAGGGTTTTTGCTTCCTCGATGGGCCTCAGGAGCAAGCTCAGCTCCCACCCCGTGGGAATAACTACGCCAGTCTGGGAGAGCAGCCCAAGTGCCCCATGTTCACTAAAGCAGCCATTCAGTGGTTCAGCAGATACGTCCGGAGGACCTACTGTGTGCCAGGCCAATTCTAGAGCCCAGGAGACTAGGTCTCTGCTGTTACCCTCCTAGCACTCACTTAACCCCTTGGTTCTTAAATCAGGCATCAGGGTCTTTGGGACCCGATAAGATGAAGACTCCCTGTCCCACCTTCAGAACTTCAAGGTCAGTGAGTCTGGCTTGGGCCCAGGAGCCTGCCTTTTCTGGAAGTGCCTCCTTCCTCGGGGGTCCAAGTGCTTCCCTGGGAGCCACACTTGGAGACCTGCAGGTGTGAGGGAAACAGCCCTGCTTTTGCAGCAGCCCCAGCTGTCACCGCCTGCAGTGGTGGGTTAGGAAGTTCTCCCCGGTGTCTGATGTCCGGCCTTCCTGCAGCCAGCCCCTCCTGGAGGTCCCCGAGCCCCCCTCCCCACGCACCCAGGTCCGCCCTTCCCTGCCCTCGCTTCTCCGAGGGCTCCCGGAGCCTGTGGGAAAGTCATGTCTCCGGAATTGCAAACAGGAGCTCGTACCGTATAATTAGTTTCATTTACAGCCAGGAGACGGCCCATAAAAACCTGGGTGTTTTCATGGGTTTGGGCTGGTGGGTGAGGGGGGTGGGGGAGAAAAGTCCCAGAGTGAGCAGTAAACGTCCTGCTCCAGGGCTCCTGGGAGCATAAGTAGTTTTACAAGGGGCTGGGGGGCCCTGAAGAGGGGGGCAGGGGAGGGCTGTGGGCTCCTGGGCACATCTCCCCATCGGCACCAAGGCCGCCCTCCCCCTCTGCCATCCATTTCTGGGGGGTCTCCTACCCTCCAGTTAGGCACTCATTCCATTTCGCAGGTGAGGAAATTGAGGATCCTAAAGGGAGAACACCTGCCCACAAGGCTCCTCCCCTAGCAGCCCGCAGACAGAAGGTTAACCCTTGAAGTCCCCCTGCAGTGTTTCCTGAGTTCTTCCTCCGTTGTCAGTAGTGGGCACTCAGGGCGTAGGGGTGGACTAAAGCGGGGGCTAGGACGAGACCTTGCGGGGAGAGCTGTGAGCAGCAGCCCTAGAGGGTCCCTGCCCCCGGTGACGGCATCCACGCTGCCCTGGAGAGGAGGCCTCAGCTGGGGACAGTGAGGATAGACCCAGGCTCGGGGAGAGAAAGCATTTGTTTGCAGCTCCTTTGATTTCCAGCTCCTCCACCCCCTGCTGTGTGACTTTAGACAAGTCGCTTCACTTCTCTGAGCCTCCAATGTTCAGCTCTGCAAAAATGGCGGTGAAAAGAGCACCTGCTTCACAGATGGCGGTGCAGATTGCATGGGGGAGGGGAGAAGCTTCTCACGGAGTGGGTGCTTCCATCACTTTCCGAAATTTGTCAATGTTAGTAAGCCATCAGGATGTGGATCCTGCCATCGAGCCTCTGCCCACCATTCCCCCCTACTCCCCCTTCTCCCCCACCTCTCCCTAGCCAGCCGCTAACCCCCTCTCTCCCTCCCCTGCAGCGACATCAAGAGGATTGGGGTGCGGCTCCCCGGCCACCAGAAACGCATCGCCTACAGCCTGCTGGGACTCAAGGACCAGGTGAACACAGTGGGGATCCCCATCTGAGCCCCAGCAGGCCTCGAACCCCCTTGGCCAAGAATACTTGAAGAAACAGAGTGGCCTCCCTGCTAGCTCTGTGCTGGGCCACCAGGGACCTTATTTATTTCTAGCTATTCCTTATTGATGCCTCCCTGAGGCCTTTGCTGGGGCAGGAGGTCTTGGACAACACCTTGGCCTAAACTGGGGAGATGCTCAGGGACCCCGAGCTGGGGCCTCTTTGTCTACGAAGGACAGACTGCCAAGCACTTAGCAGGCGCCGCCATGTTCCCGGCATCCCCTGGGGCAGGAGCCCTGCCAAGACATTTGGACAAACAACACGGGACATTTAGCAGGACATTTCCAAACAGACCTCCCCTTTGCCGTCTCGGGAGGTGGAGGGGTTAGCCTGTGGCCACGTGAACAGGGTACCTCCAGCCCCACCCCTAGATGAGAAGAGGACAGCCAGCAAACTCAGCTGGGCAAGACCCAAAGTGGCTCCCCGGTCCCTCTGGTGCCTTCCTCAGCCCCCCAGGCCTTATCCTCAGCCCCAACGGGCCGAATCTTGCTTCCACGGGGCCCTTGCAGGATGCTTGGTTGTGTTGAGGTTTTTTTAAAATATATATTTTATACTTTGTGGGGAGTATGTGTGTGTGTGGCAGGGGGCCTGGCCGGGGCTGGGGGGCAGACGGTGGCCTGCATCAGACATTCCCAGGCTGGGGGGCCGGTCCATCCGGTCTCCCTCCCCTTTAGACAACATTCACTCGTCTGTCAGTGTTACTGATTTTGTTTTTGTTGGTATTTTTTTCGAACCTTAATTTATTATTATTTTTTTTATATTTATTGCTAGGAAATGACTTATTTCTGCTCTGGAATAAAGTTTCAGATGATTCAAACTGATCTTGGTTTTGAGTCTCTGGGGGAGTAGCGGGACCGGAGAGAGGCCCTGCGTGTTGGAAGTGGGGGGTGGGGAGCTCACCCCAAGCATTTAAACGGATCTTCTCACCCAAGGCACATACATTGCGGAACCGTGGGAATGAGGGGTGGGTGGGAGGTGGGCAGGGGGCCAGGGAGCAGGCCTTGCCGAGCCTGGCCTCCATGCCAGCAGGCCTCTGTCACCTTTGATCTCTAGACTTCTGGAGGGCTGGGAGGCAGAATGATGAGAACAGCCATCGGCTCCCTCCCACACTTGTCTGCGGGGCTTGTTGAAATACATTCTTCCACCACTCATGTAGGGCTCTGAGGTTTACAAAGGCTTCTCACAAGTTTTAGCTTGTTGGAGCCTCAGTACTCTGAGTTTTTGTGAGCAACCCCATTTTACAGAGAGGGAAAACTGAGGCTGGGCCCAGGGACAAGGCTTGCCCAAGGCCACACAGCAAGTTAGAGGTAGAGACCAGAATTTAAAGCAGGGCCCGGGAATCCCAATTAGATGCATTTCTCACAGATGAGGAGACTGAGGCTCAGAGATGGGCAGTGACTTGCCCAAAGTCACATAGCAGGAAGAGCAGAGGCCTTGAGGGAAACTGGAGTCTTTATTTCAAACCCTGAGCCTTCTCCATGACCCTATGCTGCAGCCCCTGCATGCCAGAGGTCATCCACAGTGACGTTCGGACAGTGTCAGCCACAGGTGACCAGGGACATGGACCGGGTGAGCAGAGATGATCTGGGGCAGAGGAGGAAGGCTTCCTGGTGGAGGTGGCCCCTGAGCTGAACCAAGTAGGGATTGTAGGGACAAGTGGGAATTAACCAGGGAAGCAGCAGGAGAGGACAGTGCGGGCAGAGGAAACTGGAGTGTGAAACCAGGCGGTTGTGTGAGGGGGAACCACAAACACTTTGCTGCTGTTAGGGCGTGATGTGCGAGCGGCCGAAATGCTCTCCAGGGCCTCGGCAGGCAGGTCCAGGAGTGGCAACTTTAAGTTGAGGGCAGTGGGGAGCCACTGAAGGATTTTCAGCAGGGCAAGGTGTGATAACTGTGCCCCAAACAGAAGGCACTGGTAGGGGCAGGCCCACAACCCCTGCTTCCCGACTCAGCATGGAGCTGTGAGGATAGTCAGTTTGCCTCAGGGTCTGAACCACTGCAGGAAAGCGGCCTCCATGGGCAGCCAGGTCTGGGTCCAGCCCGGTGAGCACCAGGGAGCCATGCAGCATTGGGTGGGGCTGGGGTTGGGAAAGGGGAGGGAGCGCAGGACCAGCTCGCCAGGCCTCCCTCCCGTTAGCGCTAGGCCTCCTGGGTGTGGTAGGCTCGGTGGCTGAGTCAGGCTTTCCTGAGACCTGACCCCTGCCGGGCCTGCCCGGTTGGCCACCTTGGCTCTGTTACTGGGCCGTGGCTCCTGCCATCACCACTAACAGAATGGTGGGTCCAGCAGGGAGCAAGCCCGCAATCCCACAGCAGTCTAGGCACTCGAGGGTCCCCTGAGGCCAGGCCTGAGCCCCATTCCCAAAGCAACTCAGCTATGCAATGGCCCCACTGCTGAGCACAGGTGGACACGGGGAAGTGGCTGAGCATGGGAGGGAGATGTCCTCACGCACTCCCTCCCTCCGAGCCCTGATGCATAGGAAGCCCTTCGAAGACGCCGACCTCTGAGCTGCAGACCGGGATCTGTGCTCAAAGGCCAGTGGGCAGCTGTCTGAACCTTCAGTGGACCCCATGATTGGCTAGAGGAGAAATTTTATTTCATTTTTTTGAAATTAAAATAAACCCAGCTCTGCCCTCTAGAGGGCCTAGAGGCAGTGGCACCCCCATAGCAATAAACACATCGAGCCCCCAGATCTTGGCTCCTAAGCACCACTCTCTAATGAAAGAACCCAGGACTCCTTAGAGAAGTGGCTGATTCCAGGACTGAGGCAGGAAAGTACAGGATGAGTCTGGAGTACCCTGCAGGGATAGAGGGGAAGGAAATGCTCAGAACAAATAAATAGATGGGGGGACGTCAGACCCAGGAGTCAGCCCGAAAGGGATCCCCATGGCCAAACCTGTCGCAGGTTGAACAGAATAATTAACACAGAAATTAATTGTAGCCCAATAAAATACATATCCACGAGTCCAAACTCATAGCAACAGTGATGGAAGAAATAAATAAATAGGGGAGACTAGACAAATTTCCCTGGAGAAGAGCTCCGCGTAAATTCATGCAGGTTCTCGCCTCCAGAACCAGGCTTTGAATGTGAACTGAACCCGGGGATACCCTTCCAAAGAGAGGAACCACAGAAAGGGTTAAAAAAAGAAAAAAGAAGAGGGCAAAACAGAAATTTTACAGTGGAGAAACCCGGCAGACACTACGGTAACCAAGCTGACATCATCAGTGAGAACGGGGAAGAAGGGGGTATGTTGCTTGAATTCCAGATCGGGTATCAGCAAACACTTACACGGGATTTACTGGGTACCAGGCACTAATCTCAGTGCTTCGCTCTGAGTTTAATAGTCACGATGACCCTTTGAGGTGGGTGCCACTGCTATCCCATTTTGTAGATTTGAATACCGAGGCACAGGGAGGTTAAGTAACTTGCCAGAGCCACCCAGCTCATGCGTGGCCGGGGCAGGAATCAAGCCCATGCCACAGAGCCCCTAATAAAATGCTTTTCAGGGGGTGTCTGTCTGGCTCAGTCGGTGGAGCCTGCCACTCTTGATCTGAGGGTTGTGAGTTTGAGCCCCACGTTGGGTGTAAAGATTACTTTAAAAAAAAAAAAAGCTTTTCCATTTGTCACCCTCAACTGCCAAGATAGGACATTGTCACGCTCTCTGCCATGTTGGGCACCTCCCTAGATACGATCTGAAAGCACTGGTTCCAGGAAAACTGAGGCCACATAACCTGTCCAGGGTCCCCAAATACCTCAGTCCCCCATGCCCCAGGCACTCAGATTAGGGCGGGGGGAGGAGATGATGGAAATAGGCTTGCTGTTTCCCCCTTTCCCTCGGTGAGTACTGGGTGCTAGAGCCACGGAGATGAACCCGGGCCCTCTCTCCTAGAGTTCTCAGGCGCAGGAGCGGGCCTGCAGCAGGACCCAGGCTAAGAGGGGGAGGGGTTGGGGGTATAGGGGCCTGAAGGGAACACCTGACCTAGCCTGAAAGGTTCAGGAGGGCTCCCTGGAGGAGGAGGAGCCATCCGAGCAGAAACACAGGTCAAGTGGGAGTTTGCCAGGGGAGGTGGAGAGCAGGGGCCCCCAGAAGAGCCTGTCCCTGCCCTTCGTACCCCAGACCTCGGAGGGTAGGGCCTGGGTCTCCCCCTCTGGACCAGGATAAGCCACACCCTGGTTCCAACACCACCGTAGCCCCTGCTGTATGAGCAGCTCTACGATGCCCGCCCTGCTCTCGTCCCGACTCCAAGCAGAACCTTTATCTCCGACCTCAGTTGTCACAGCTGGGAAGTGGGCTCTCGGCCCGCTGCCCTCCCCCGGCTCTGAGCTGCAGGGGCCTTGGCAGCCCTTTGATACGCCCAGCAAAGCCCTGTAGAAGGTGAAGGCAGCAATTAGGAGGGTGCTGGGTGGGGGTTGCCCTCTTTCTCAGCTGCTCCCGGTCTAGGCAGCAAGTTAAAACAGTATCACCGGGCACGGGGCTCAGATTTCCTAATTAATTAGCAAATCCTGAGGGACTGGGCAGGCTCTCTGCCCTCCTACCACCCCCACCTCTAGCTGTGGCCCAGGGCCCAGGATGGGGCCTGTGGCAAAGCAGATGCTGCTAGGACAGAGGTTGAGGAAATGTGCGCTGGCGTTCTCAGCTCTGGCCCTCCGTGCCTTCCCCCACACTGAGCTTTATGCCTGGATCTCTGGCTCCCCAGAGCCATGCCTGGCACCTAGTAGGTCCTCAGTGAATATTTGCTCAATAAACAAATGAAGGAGGGGAAGAGGGGCCTTAGGACCCAGTGGGGAGCCCTTTGGAGCCCGATTATTCAAGATCCCAAAAAGAGGTTGTGTTGGGGGGTGTTGGAGTGGGGAGTGTGTGGGACACAGACAGACTTCCGGCTGGCCTGGTTGGCTGGAAGCACACGGGCAGTGAAAGAGAAGGGATCCGCATTTCTGAACACCTACTATGTGCTGATCAGCGTGCCAAGCCCGAGATCCATGTTGTCTTACTGAAGGATCACAATGACCCTGCAGAGCATGGATTTATCCCCACTTTAGAGACGGGGAACACTGAGGCTCAGCACCGTGATCCCTCAGCCAGAAGGTGACGGGGCAGAATTATGAGACTAGGGCCCTCTTGTCCCACTGCCTGCTGCTGAGTGACATTTGGGGGTCTTAGGGGTTCTTGGGAAGCAGGGTGGGAAGAGGAAGTCAGGGGCTCTACTGAGCACCTATTGAATTTGCTGGGGGACCCTGGGCACATCCTGCCTCGTCTCTGGGTCTCGGTTTGTCCATTCGTCATGCGGAGGGCTGGAAATCCGTCCCAGCTGGGATGAGGGGCTCTGGCCCGCCCCCCGAGATCTGCCCCGGCCCTCCTCCCAGGCAGTCCCTGGCAGCAGGGCCCGCTCCAGCCCCTCGGGGTCTGGCTTCCCCATCCAAACCTTGTCAGCCGGTTTCTGTCGGCAGAACCAGACCCCGGTTTCTGGGAAGCTGTGGCCGCATCCCGCCCTGCCAGGGGTGAGGGGCCCCTCTCTCCCCCTGGGCCTGGGCCCCATTTCAGCAGCCTCATCACATTCCCCGGTGGCCTCCGCAGCCTGGATGGACGGATCAGTTTCCACACTGGTCTGGCAGAGCCGGCGGCTGCACGACCAGGTCCCCTGCTGGGTGGAGGGGGCCTCCCCGCGAAGGACGAAGGACGAGGCCTCAGGGGGCAGTTAGATCAAGCCCAGCATCTGGGCACAGACAGATGCTCCGCCCCCGACCCCAGGACGCATCGGCTCTGCCCACCTCCCCCAGACCAGTGTGCACTCCGGCGCCCCAAACCATCCCGGCTTCTCCATGCAAGCTCTCCCCACCCCACGCCCCCCCATCTCTGCCTGTGAAAACGGAACTCAGCCTCCCAGACCCAGCCAGGATTTCCCCAACCTCTGAGAGACCCCGGAACCACCCCCGCTCCCTGAATTGGGAAAAAACCACCCCAGCTCTCCCATGGCCGCCTTCAGCCCATGGATGACAGTGGAGCTGCAACGGGCCTCAGACGTGTGTCATCTGTCCCCGACTCGTCCTTGGAGCCGCTCAACTTCCTTTCTGCAAGAGCTCTAGGAAGTGGAACTGTTACTATCTGCCCCACGGTGGGGGGACTGTGTACCCCATTTGTCCAGGACCCATCGATTATTCTCTATAACTAGCAGTAATGTTCTTCTTCACCCTCTGTCCCCATTTGGATGATAATTTATTCAGTCACCCCACCATGAGACATGGAGAAGGGAGGGGCTTTCCCAAAGCCCTAGAGCTAGCTAGCAAGTGGCAAAGTCAGGTTTCGAACCTGGCACCTCACCTCAGAGCCCTGCTCCGCCCTGATGGGTTTGGGCGTGAATGAGCCTAGAACATTCTCCAGGGCCTACTATGCACCATCCAGTGCCAGGAGCTCTTCCCCACACCCCTGGCCCGACACACACCGGCTTCCTCTGACCTTTGGGCTCATGTGTCCAGCCCTAGAGAAGGTACCCCGTCCTTCCTCTTAAAGGTGCCCTGGACCCCCTACCATGTTTCTTTCCCACACTTTCGATTCTTTGCAGCTATGGGCTCACATGATATGATAACTCTCTGTCATTGATGCCCACCTCCTGCCCAGTGGCCAGTTCCAGGAGGGCGAGGACAAGTCTGTTTCGTGGCTTCCCGGATCCCCACCAGGGTCCCCCCACCTATCCGATGAAGGAACCAACCAATGGTGCTTGGCACCACGGAGACGGTTGGGGGTGGGAGAACCCAGGTGATGCCCTCACAGACTCCCCGGCCTGCTGGGGAAAAAGGCCCCTGGAAAAGCATCAAGAGAGCCTGAAAGATAAATCTTGTGGCTTGACGGGCATGGGAACTGGGGCACCCAGAGAAAGAGCCACAGGCTCAATCTAGGACGGGTCAGGGAAGGCTTCCCGGAGGAGGTGGTGTCCGAGCTGACTGGAAGGATGGGGCGGTAGGGGGAGAACGGAGGGTGTCCGGCTCAGGAGCTGAGGGCAGGAGCGGAGGGCAGGGCGGGCTGCAGGGAGGGTCCCGGCTGCACGGGTGGGCAGGGGTCTGAACGCAGAGGACCTTGTCGCCCTGCTCAGGATTTGATTTTTATCCTAAGGGTGGGGACCAGGGAGCAGCCAATGGTTTTTAACTGGGGGAAGGGAAGGTGGGCAAGAAAAATCTCAACTTGCCTGTTTTTCAAAATTGTGTTGTCCCTTTGTAAAAATGTGTGTGTGTGTGTGTGTGCCGACTTACAAAAAGAAAAGCAGATTTATTTGCGCGCCCCTGTGGGACCAGAGCCACTGCCCTGGCCCTCAGAGCCTGAGCCACGGAGGCTGCAGGTGTCCCCATCCCCCAACCCTATCCCCAGCCATCTGTCTGCGAAGGTCCATTGTGGTGGCCTCTGACATCACAGCAGGGGGCAGCGTGATGTCACAGGGCCCCTTTGTGGCCGGGGAAGGGGAGGTGCCCCCCACCAGAGGCCCCCTTCCCACTCCCGCCCAATCCTATTAAGCATGGGCTGGGAACAAAGGAAGGCGCTTTGTGTTTAACCCTGTCTGAAGTGAGTCACAGGCGGCAGAGGGAGGGGATGGCAAGGGGTTGTCCATTCCAGAGACTGCCACCTCCCCCAGCTGGGCCTGCAGGTCAGGCCCACGGCCCGGCTGTCACCACCAGTCACTGTCCCCATGCCAGGCCTGTACCTCTCTCAGATCTGGGGCCAGAGCTTGTGATGGGAGGCTGCAGGCAGGACCGCCTCCTGTGTCCCCTAAATGATGAGATGGTGGCCTTCAGCCGGTGAGATGAGGGAGGCCCTGGGGGACTCCAGGTACCCTGGGCTAGGAGAGGGAGGCAGAGTCAGCTGGAGCCAGAGAAGGCAGCTTCAAGGCATCGATGGGAACCAAGACCTAGAGAGGGATAGGACTTGTCCCCCAGCAGCATCAATGAGCACTCATCAATGTGCACTTATTAAACTCCTACTGAGAGCCACGCTGGTCTATGCGGTGGGTCGTCTGATCCCTGGAACTCTAGAAGGTGGCAGAAAGGACCAACCCCACAGACCTGGCCACTCTGAACAGGCACCCCGAGAGGGAGGCCCAGCTTGGGGACAGCCAGGTGGCCCCCTTCTTCTCCCAGGTGTCTCTGAGGGACGAGGCAGCAGGACTCCCTGAGGCTCGAGCTCAGGTGTCAGAGAGTCCAATTTCCAGTCCCTCTTCTGCAGCGACCTTGCATGCCCTCCCCTCACTGAGCCTCTGTGTACTCGTCTGTAAAATGGGAGAAATTGGTCCCTTCTCGCAGGGTGGTGGTGAGGACTGGATGAGATCACGTGAGCACCCAGCTGGAGGCGGGGGCAGGTGCCTCAGGGCTGGCACCACCACCCCGACCCCCATCCTGGGGCGACCGCCCTCAGCCAAGCCCCCTCCCAGACTGGCCTCCGGACCCCTTGAAGGAAGGGTCTGGCCCTCGGCTGGGAGGAAGGTGCAACCGCCTGGAGGCCCCTCGGCAGGGACGGGCAGAAGCTTCAGGAGACGCTCAGCATACCCCCCACCCCCTGAGTGGGCTCGCCATCTTTGGCAGAGTCCTCAGGCATGCAAGGAGGCTGGGGGGGGGGGGAGGGCTCCGTTTCAGGCAACAAAGCCCCCTTTCTCCCCAGCCTAAGGAATGCCTGGCACCCCTCTCACTCCGCCTCCCTCTAAGTGGAGACCCAGATCCCAGGGCTCACTCGGTGGGGCCCACACTGGGCACTGGCCCTGCCCTGAGCCTGCGAGGCCGCCCCGGCCGTTTGCCCCTAGCCCCCCCGGCCGCGCCCCTGCCCGCCCTCACGCACACGCTCGCGCGCACGCACACCCGCATGCATTCCCCAAACAGCCCAGCCCTCAGATCGGAACCCTGAGCTCAGTCCGGGGTCCCGGGCGGCCTGGAGCGAACGTGTCCACAGCAGGCCGGGCTGGAGAAAGGGCCCGAGCGCGAGGTCCCTGCCTCACCTTGACTGCTCCTGGTGTCTTTGTGCTTGCTGATGCTTTCAAAATACCCTCACTTGGCAACGCAAAAAGTCACAGTTCCTCCACGCACACCCACCCTGTTTTTTGAATCTTCCCAGCCTCCGAGCCCCTCACTCTGTTCCTACCCCTCATTTTTACCAAGGAGGCTGCAGAGGCCACAGAGCCCGGGCAGGCCGGGACTGGCGCCGGAGTGGGGAGGGGGTGCTGGGACGGGCCGCCCGCCTGCGCTGCAGGGTCTCATCCTCTCCAGGGCTGAGGAGGAACGGGCCTCCCTGACGGAGGCTGCACCCCTTGTACAGATGAGAACAGCAAGACTGGAAGGGGAGGAGCCCCGCGTTACCCAGGGCGGAGCCGAGGGAGGAGCCGAGCTCCGGCCCGGATGGGAGGGATGGTCGGAGGCGCTGAGCCCCCAGACGCCCTCCCAGCCACTGCCCACGGCCCAGCCCCAGGCCTCAGCAAGGGCAGGCCCAGCCTGGAGGCGGGTGCTCAGGCCCGGGCTGTTGCCCTAGTCTTGACCCCTGAGCAGGATCTGCCCCTCCTGCCTCAGCCCCGGCCAGACTCTGCCCAGACACCTCAGGAATGTGGGGGGAGGGGGACTCGAGAAAGAGGGGGCCTGGGTCCGGGGCCTAAGGGAACAAAGAAGCCGCATGTCTGAACTCTCCCTGTACCCCAGGGGGCTGCGTCACAGCTGGTGGGGGGCCTGAGGGTGGCTCAGGCCTGTGCCCCTATGTGCTGTGTGACCCCGGCAGGCTGCTGCCTGTCTCTGGTTTCCGGGCTGCAGAACGGAGTGCAGGAACAAGGGATCGGAGGCAGAGGAGCCTGCTGCAGGTCTGAGGCTGGGACTCCTGGCAGAAAGCAGAGAGAAGTGGAGAGCCAGCCCTGCGGTGGGCTCCTCTCCCTGCCTCCTCACTCAGCCTCAGGAATCGCCTTAATTACAGCGTCAGCTTCCCTGCGCTTCCTGCCATAAACCCAGGAATCTAAATTAGAAGGCAGGAGGCCGGCTCCCCCTTCCCTCCGACCCCCCAAGTCTGCCGGGAAGTTCTCCCGGAGACAGGCCGCCAGTGGGGGGCTAACTACAGAGGTGCCCAGGGCCCAGACTGGGGGAGTCTGTGAGGCCAGGCGGGCCGGTGGCTGTCCACAGAATCCTCGCGCCCGTCACTGCGGAGGGCCTGCTGCGTGCCAGGCACGGGGCTAAATTAGCCCTTTGATCCTCCCAGTGCGAGACTGATGGCAAGGCTCCCTGTTACAGAGGAGGAAACTGAGGCACGAGACCAAGGTCACCCGGGGTCTCAGTGGCTGAGCCAGCTGGACCCAGGTCTCCAGCTCCCAGGCCCGGGTTGGCAGCCTTCGCTGAGATGGTCAGTCCGTCCTAGGGGTGGGGGGCCTGACCCGGAGTCAGCCCCCTGAGCCCCAGGGGGAGGTGGGAGGCGGTTGAGGGGAGGGGGCTGAGGGGTGCGGGTGTAGGCCCGTGGATTCCCGGCCAGGTAGCTTGGGGCCTCCAGATTGAGAGTGAGACCTAGCCGGAGAGCAGAGTGCGTTGGTGTGTGTGTGTATGTGTGTGTGTGTGTGTGTGTGTGTGCAGCTTGTGTCTGTGGGCATTCGTGTGTAACACGGAGGGCAAGTGTGCGTGCGTGTGGTGGGGAAGTGAGGTCATCTGGGCAGAAGGGAGCTGAGCTTGTCCAAACCACTGGAGCCACTGGGGGAGAGAGACAGACTTGGGGGGGAGGGAGGGTGTAGAGGGAGGGAGAAGGGGGGCCTGAGGGAGGGAAAGAGACCAAGGCAGGGAGGAGACAGCGAAGGACAGAGACAGAGACGGAGGGATGAGGCGGGATGGGAGGCAGACAGACGGAGATAGGAGCACGGAGGATGTCGGGGCGGTGGTGGGGAGACCAGGGGAGGCCCAAGAGACACCACGAGGCAGGATGGAAGTTTGACAAATGGGGACCCAGAGAGCAGAGCATAGGGGCGGAGCCTCCCTGGAGGGGAAGGGGGCTGAGTCAGAGTGGGGGACGGAGGGAGGAACCCTCATGTCTGCTTTTTGTCCTGGTCTGCGCATCTGAGATCACTCAACCCTAAGACAATTTTTTGAGGACCTCTTACGCGTGCACCCCAGGGTTGGGGTCTACCTGAAGGAGCAAGAGCTCAGAGGCTGGAGAGCCCAGGCAGTGGTCCCTGGGGTCTCCCCTGAGAGCAGGGGGGCTGGGAGGGGATGCAGGGGGAGGTCAGGAGGGTGACTTTGGATGGAGGGGAGGCGTGGAGGCGACAGTGATGGAGGAGGCCAGGGCAGAGCTGGGTCAGCCCCACACAGGGGGCAGATCCACTTCTCCCCAACCACACCCCAGCCCCTGCTCTCAGGGGAGAGGCTTCTAAGTGGCTTCCAAGACCCCATGGGCCCTGCAACCTGGCCCGCCACTCCCTGCCCCTGCCCAGCCCTAGAACATCTGGCAATGTCTGGAGACATTTTGTTTGTCCCAGTTGGAGAAGTGGGCTGCTGCTGGTAGCTGGTGGGTAGAGGCCCGGCATGCTGCTGAGCATCCTACAACACACAGGCCAGCCCCTACAACAAAGAATCATCCGACATGCTCCCCACTCCTCTGTTCCCGGAGCAGCCAAATCAGTCCCTGCCTCAGGGCCTTTGCACTTGCTGTTAGCCCTGACCAGAATGCTTTCTCCCCAGATCATCACACAGCTCGTCTTCTCATTCTTCCAGAATCTGCTCAAACATTCCCCTCTTAGAGCAGTTTTTCCCGACGCTGCCATCCTCTTCCACACTATCATAAACCTCAGTTTATTTCCCTCCCAGCACTTAGGCCTAAATCGTGACGCTCTTGTTTATTTATCCAAATCCTTATTATAGTTTGTCTACCCTCCACTTGGCTGCAAGCTCCATAAAGGCTAGGGACCTTGGCTTTCAGCAGGACCCAGATGCTGAGTACTGGGTGTTAAAATTGAGAGCTCACTTAGAACAGCCAGAGGCTATTTTAAGCGCTTTGCTTAGAACACTTTGCATACATTAATTTATTTCAGTCCTGTGAGGTGGGCACCATTGATATGCCCATTTCCCAGAAGGGGAAGCGGAGGCTCAGAGATGTTAAGTAACCGGCCCAAAGTGACACAGCTAGTCTGTGCAAGAGCTGGGATTTGAACCTAGGGCGGCTGGCTTTGGAATTTCATGCCCTAACTTGACTATAGCCTCTCTGCAAATGCGACAGCATCTCAGTAACCCAGACCCCTGTGTCTCCCTCTCCCTGAGAAGGACTATCCCCCCTGCTGCACCCTGGCCCTCTCGCCTCTCCCCCCTGCCCCAGATCTGGGGAACTGCTATCCGCAGAAGTGAGGCTTCTGGAAAGGAGGAGGTCGGGGTGCTCCCCGTCTTTGCTCCAAGCCAGCGCTGGGAGATGAGGCCCTCGTTCGCAGACTCTGACAGGGGAGACTTGGGGACCCGGACATGGGGGCTCCTCGCCACAGGGATCCCCCGCCGCAGCCACAGCCGCTGCCCTGAGTCACTGTTGACTTTTCCCAGGCACCCCTGGGAGCTGGGGAGGAGACGCGTGGCCTTTCTCGTGCCTCCCTGGTGTGTGTGGGGGGGTGCAGGCATCTGAGGGCTAGGCTGAGCCCCGCACCGCACGGGGGTCCCTTCCTAGCCAGCTGGCAGGCCCTGATGAAGACCTACAACTAGGAGGGGCGGTCTCGGCAGGGGCAGCGGGAGGCTGTGGATGCCCTGGCCTGCTGGGGATGGGACAGGAACTTGGAAGGCTGCCTGGAGCCCTTTGCCGACGGATTCCCAGCTAGGAGGCGCGCACACTCACAGCCGACTGCGTATCCCCCTCTGTCCATCCCGGGGCCCTCTCTGCCGGGCTCTCTGATTAACCCAGCAGCTGGCCCAGTGGCCCCAAAACGTCTTTCCCTCGCCCTGTCCCCTCTCCCAACATCTGTGGAGCAGATCAGGGACAGAGGGACCTGGGAACTGCCAGGAAGTGCTTTAATTC